>CM037862.1:18815958-19274717 GCA_021292105.1 Anadara kagoshimensis | reverse complement strand
CAACCTATATCAATACCCATGGTTATAGTTACAGCAGAACTATATCAATACGTTAATGGTTATAGGTACAGCAGAACCTATATCAATACGTCAATAGTTATAGGTACAGTAGAACCTATATCAATACGTTAATGGTTATAGTACAGCAGAAACTATATCAATAAGTCAATGGTTAGGGGTACCGTAGAATCATATCAATACGTCAATGGTTATAGATACAGCAAAACTATATCAATACGAAAATGCTTATAGGTACAGTAGAACCTTTATCAAAACGTTAATGGTTATAGGGCAGCAGAACCTATATCTATACGTCAATAATTTATAGGTAAAGTACAACCTATATCAATAAGTCAATGGTTATAGGTACAGCAGAACCTATATCAATACGTTAATGGTTATAGGTACAGCAGAACCTATATCGATACGTTAATGGTTATAGGTACAGCAGAATCTATATCAATACGTCAATGTTTATAGGTACAGTAGAACCTATATCAATACCTTAATGGTTATAGGTACAGTAGAACCTATATCAATACGTCAATGGTTATAGGAACAGCAGAACCTATATCAATACGTTAATGGTTATAGGTACAGTAGAACCTATATCAATAAGTTAATGGTTATAGGTACAGTAGAATCTATATCAATACGTTAATGGTTATAGGTTAAGTGCAACCTATATCAATAAGTCAATGGTTATAGGTACAGTAAAACCTATATCAATACGTTAATGGTTATAGGTAAAGTACAACCTATATCAATACTTCAATGGTTATAGGTACAGCAGAACCTATATCAATACGTTAATGGTTATAGGTACAGCAGAACCTTTATCAATACGTTAATGGTTATAGGTACAGCAGAACCTATATCAATACGTCAATGTTTATAGGTACAGTAGACTCTATATCATTACGTTAATGGTTATAGGTACAGTAGAACCTATATCAATACGCCAATGGTTATATGTACAGCAGAACCTATATCAATACGTTAATGGTTATAGGTACAGTAGAACCTATATCAAAACGTTAATGGTTATAGGTACAGTAGAACCTATATCAATAAATCAATGGTTATAGGTACAGCAGAACCTATATCAATACGTTAATGGTTATAGGTACAGTAAAACCTATATCAATACGTCAATGTTTATAGGTAAAGTACAACCTATATCAATACGTTAATGGTTATAGGTACAGGAGAACCTTTATCAATATGTTAATGGTTATAGGTACAGTAGAACCTATATCAATACCCCAATGGATATAGGTACAGTAGAACTCTATCAATAAATCAATGGTTATAGGTACAGCAGAACCTATATCAATACGTTAATGGTTATAGGTAAAGTACAACCTATATCAATACCCCAATGGTTATAGGTACAGTAGAACCTATATCAATAAATCAATGGTTATAGGTACAGCAGAACCTATATCAATACGTTAATGGTTATAGGTACAGTAGAACCTATATCAATACGTCAATATTTATAGGTAAAGTACAACCTATATCAATACGTCAATGGTTATAGGTACAGAAGAACCTATATCAATACGTCAATGGTGATAGGTAAAGTACAACCTATATCAATACGTCAATGGTTATAGGTACAGCAGAACCTATATAAATACGTCAATGGTTATAGGTACAGCAGAACCTATATCAATACGTTATGGTCATAGGTAAAGTACAACCTATATCAATACGTCAATGGTTATAGGTAAAGTACAACATATATCAATACGTCAATGGTTATAGGTACAGTAGAACCTATTTCAATTCGTCAATGGTTATAGGTACAGCAAACCTATATCAATACGTAAATGCTTATAGGTACAGTAGAACCTTTATCAATACGTTAATGGTTATAGGTGCAGCAGAACCTATATCTGTACGTCAATAGTTATAGGTAAAGTACAACCTATATCAATAAGTCAATGGTTATAGGTACAGCAGAACCTATATCAATACGTCAATGGTTATAGGTACAGCAGAACCTATATCAATACGTCAATGTTTATAGGTAAAGTACAGCCTTTATTAATACGTTAATGGTTATAGGTACAGTAAAACCTATATCAATATGTTAATGATTATAGGTACAGCAGAACCTATATCAATACGTTAATGGTTATAGGTACAGCAGAACCTATATCAATACGTCAATGGTTATAGGTACAGCAGAACCTATATCAATACGTCAATGGTTATAGGTACAGCAGAACCTATATCAATACGTTATGGTCATAGGTAAAGTACAAACCTATATCAATACGTCAATGGTTATAGGTAAGTACAACATATATCATTACGTCAATGGTTATAGGTACAGTAAAACCTATATCTATTCGTCAATGGTTATAGGTAAAGTACAACCTATATCAATACGTTAATGGTTATACGTACAGCAGAACCTATATCAATACGTTAATGGTTATAGGTAAAGTTCAACCTATATCAATACCCCAATGGTTATAGGTACAGTAGAACCTATATCAATACGTTAATGGTTATAGGTACAGCAGAACCTATATCAATACGTCAATAGTTATAGGTACAGTAGAACCTATACCAATACGTCAATGGTTATAGGTACAGCAGAACCCATATCAATACGTTAATGGTTATAGGTACAGCAGAACCTATATCAATAGGTTAATGGTTATAGGTAAAGTAAAACCTATATCAATACCCCAATGGTTATAGGTACAGTAGAACCTATATCAATACGTCAATGGTTAAAGGTACAGTAGAACCTATATCAATACGTTAATGGTTATAGGTAAAGTACAACCAATATCAATACCCCAATGGTTATAGGTACAGTAGAACCTATATCAATACCCATGGTTATAGGAACAGCAGAAACCTATATCAATACGTCAATAGTTATAGGTACAAAAAACCTATATCAATACGTCAATGGTTATAAGTCCAGTAGATCCTATATCAATATGATAATGGTTATAGGTACAGTAGAACCTTTATCAATACGTTAATGGTTATACGTACAGCAGAACCTATATCAATACGTCAATGGTTTTAGGTAAAGTCCAACCTATATCACTACGTCAATGGGTAACGGTACGGTACAACATATATCAATACGTTAATGGTTATAGGTACAGCAGAACCTATATCAATACGTCAATGCTTATAGGTACAGCAGAACCTATATCAATACGTCAATAATTACAGGTACAGTAGATCCTATATCAATATGATAATGGTTATAGGTACAGTAGAACCTATATCAATACGTTAATGGTTATAGGTACAGCAGAACCTATATCAATACGTCAATGGTTTTAGGTAAAGTCCAACCTATATCACTACGTCAATTGGTATAGGTACGGTACAACATATATCAATACGTTAATGGTTATAGGTACAGTAAAACCTATATCAATACGTCAATAATTACAGGTACAGTAGATCCTATATCAATATGATAATGGTTATAGGTACAGTAGAACCTATATCAATACGTTAATGGTTATAGGTACAGCAGAACCTATATCAATACGTAAATGCTTATAGGTACAGCAGAACCTATATCAATACGTAAATGCTTATAGGTACAGTAAAACCTATATCAATTCGCCAATGGTTATAGGTAAAGTACAACCTATATCAATACGTCAATGGTTATAACAACATCAGAACCTATATCAATACGTTAATGGTTATAGGTAAAGTACAACCTATATCAATACTTCAATGGTTATAGGTACAGCAGAACCTATATCAATACGTTAATGGTTATAGGTACAGCAGAACCTTTATCAATACGTTAATGGTTATAGGTACAGCAGAACCTATATCAATACGTCAATGTTTATAGGTACAGTAGAACCTATATTAATACGTTAATGGTTATAGGTACAGCAGAACCTATATCAATACGTCAATGGTTATATGTACAGCAGAACCTATATCAATACGTTAATGGTTATAGGTACAGTAGAACCTATATCAATACGTTAATGGTTATAGGTACAGTAGAACCTATATCAATAAATCAATGGTTATAGGTACAGCAGAACCTATATCAATACGTTAATGGTTATAGGTACAGTAAAACCTATATCAATACGTCAATGTTTATAGGTAAAGTACAACCTATATCAATACGTTAATGGTTATAGGTACAGCAGAACCTATATCAATATGTTAATGGTTATAGGTACAGCAGAACCTATATCAATACCCCAATGGATATAGGTACAGTAGAACCTATATCAATAAATCAATGGTTATAGGTACAGCAGAACCTATATCAATACGTTAATGGTTATAAGGAAAGTACAACCTATATCAATACGTAAATGGTTATAGGTACAGTAGAACCTATATCAATAAATCAATGGTTATAGGTACAGCAGAACCTATATCAATACGTTAGTGGTTATAGGTACAGTAGAACCTATATCAATACGTCAATGTTTATAGGTAAAGTACAACCTATATCAATACGTCAATGGTTATAGGAACAGAAGAACCTATATCAATACGTCAATGGTGGTAGGTAAAGTACAACCTATATCAATACGTCAATGGATATAGGTACAGCAGAACCTATATAAATACGTCAATGGTTATAGGTACAACAGAACCTATATCAATACGTTATGGTCATAGGTAAAGTAAAACCTATATCAATTCGCCAATGGTTATAGGTAAAGTACAACCTATATCAATACGTCAATGGTTATAACAACATCAGAACCTATATCAATACGTTAATGGTTATAGGTAAAGTACAACCTATATCAATACTTCAATGGTTATAGGTACAGCAGAACCTATATCAATACGTTAATGGTTATAGGTACAGCAGAACCTTTATCAATACGTTAATGGTTATAGGTACAGCAGAACCTATATCAATACGTCAATGTTTATAGGTACAGTAGAACCTATATTAATACGTTAATGGTTATAGGTACAGCAGAACCTATATCAATACGTCAATGGTTATATGTACAGCAGAACCTATATCAATACGTTAATGGTTATAGGTACAGTAGAACCTATATCAATACGTTAATGGTTATAGGTACAGTAGAACCTATATCAATAAATCAATGGTTATAGGTACAGCAGAACCTATATCAATACGTTAATGGTTATAGGTACAGTAAAACCTATATCAATACGTCAATGTTTATAGGTAAAGTACAACCTATATCAATACGTTAATGGTTATAGGTACAGCAGAACCTATATCAATATGTTAATGGTTATAGGTACAGCAGAACCTATATCAATACCCCAATGGATATAGGTACAGTAGAACCTATATCAATAAATCAATGGTTATAGGTACAGCAAAACCTATATCAATACGTTAATGGTTATAAGGAAAGTACAACCTATATCAATACGTAAATGGTTATAGGTACAGTAGAACCTATATCAATAAATCAATGGTTATAGGTACAGCAGAACCTATATCAATACGTTAATGGTTATAGGTACAGTAGAACCTATATCAATACGTCAATGTTTATAAGTAAAGTACAACCTATATCAATACGTCAATGGTTATAGGAACAGAAGAACCTATATCAATACGTCAATGGTGGTAGGTAAAGTACAACCTATATCAATACGTCAATGGATATAGGTACAGCAGAACCTATATAAATACGTCAATGGTTATAGGTACAGCAGAACCTATATCAATACGTTATGGTCATAGGTAAAGTACAACCTATATCAATACGTCAATGGTTATAGGTAAAGTACAACATATATCAATACGTCAATGGTTATAGGTACAGTAGAACCTATATCAATTCGTCCATGGTTATAGGTACAGCAAAACCTATATCAATACGTAAATGCTTATAGGTACAGTAGAACCTTTATCAATACGTTAATGGTTATAGGTGCAGCAGAACCTATATCTATACGTCAATAGTTATAGGTAAAGTACAACCTATATCAATAAGTCAATGGTTATAGGTACAGCAGAACCTATATCAATAAGTCAATGGTTATAGGTATCAATACGTCAATGTTTATAGGCAAAGTACAACCTATATCAATACGTCAATGGTTATAGGTACAGCAGAACCTATATCAATACGTCAATGTTTATAGGTAAAGTACAACCTTTATCAATACGTTAATGGTTATAGGTACAGTAGAACCTATATCAATACGTAAATGATTATAGGTACAGCAGAACCTATATCAATACGTTAATGGTTATAGGTACAGCAGAACCTATATCAATACGTCAATGGTTATAGGTACAGCAGAACCTATATCAATACGTCAATGGTTATAGGTACAGCAGAACCTATATCAATACGTTATGGTCATAGGTACAGTACAACCTATATCAATACGTCAATGGTTATAGGTAAAGTACAACATATATCATTACGTCAATGGTTATAGGTACAGTAAAACCTATATCAATTCGTCAATGGTTATAGGTAAAGTACAACCTATAACAATACGTTAATGGTTATACGTACAGCAGAACCTATATCAATACGTTAATGGTTATAGGTAAAGTTCAACCTATATCAATACCCCAATGGTTATAGGTACAGTAGAACCTATATCAATACGTTAATGGTTATAGGTACAGCAGAACCTATATCAATACGTCAATAGTTATAGGTACAGTAGAACCTATATCAATACGTCAATGGTTATAGGTACAGCAGAACCCATATCAATACGTTAATGGTTATAGGTACAGCAAAACCTATATCAATACGTCAATGGTTATAGGTACAGCAGAACCCATATCAATACGTTAATGGTTATAGGTACAGCAAAACCTATATCAATACGTA
The DNA here is from genome assembly GCA_021292105.1 of Anadara kagoshimensis. NCBI lineage: Eukaryota > Metazoa > Mollusca > Bivalvia > Arcoida > Arcidae > Anadara > Anadara kagoshimensis. The sequence goes on along the minus strand of CM037862.1, from coordinate 19,267,887 downwards.
AATGGTTATAGGTACAGTAGAACCTATATCAATACCCCAATGGTTATAGGTACAGTAGAACCTATATCAATACGTTAATGGTTATAGGTAAAGTAAAACCTATATCAATACCCCAATGGTTATAGGTACAGTAAAACCTATATCAATACGTCAATGGTTAAAGGTACAGTAAAACCTATATCAATACGTTATGGTCATAGGTAAAGTACAACCTATATCAATACGTCAATGGTTATAGGTAAAGTACAACATATATCAATACGTCAATGGTTATAGGTACAGTAGAACCTATATCAATTCGTCAATGGTTATAGGTACAGCAAAACCTATATCAATACGTAAATGCTTATAGGTACAGTAGAACCTTTATCAATACGGTAATGGTTATAGGTGCAGCAGAACCTATATCTATACGTCAATAGTTATAGGTAAAGTACAACCTATATCAATAAGTCAATGGTTATAGGTACAGCAGAACCTATATCAATAAGTCAATGGTTATAGGTATCAATACGTCAATGTTTATAGGCAAAGTACAACCTATATCAATACGTCAATGGTTATAGGTACAGCAGAACCTATATCAATACGTCAATGTTTATAGGTAAAGTACAACCTTTATCAATACGTTAATGGTTATAGGTACAGTAGAACCTATATCAATACGTAAATGATTATAGGTACAGCAGAACCTATATCAATACGTTAATGGTTATAGGTACAGCAGAACCTATATCAATACGTCAATGGTTATAGGTACAGCAGAACCTATATCAATACGTCAATGGTTATAGGTACAGCAGAACCTATATCAATACGTTATGGTCATAGGTAAAGTACAACCTATATCAATACGTCAATGGTTATAGGTAAAGTACAACATATATCATTACGTCAATGGTTATAGGTACAGTAAAACCTATATCAATTCGTCAATGGTTATAGGTAAAGTACAACCTATATCAATACGTTAATGGTTTTACGTACAGCAGAACCTATATCAATACGTTAATGGTTATAGGTAAAGTTCAACCTATATCAATACCCCAATGGTTATAGGTACAGTAGAACCTATATCAATACGTTAATGGTTATAGGTACAGCAGAACCTATATCAATACGTCAATAGTTAAAGGTACAGTAGAACCTATACCAATACGTCAATGGTTATAGGTACAGCAGAACCCATATGAATACGTTAATGGTTATAGGTACAGCAAAACCTATATCAATACGTCAATGGTTATAGGTACAGCAGAACCCATATCAATACGTTAATGGTTATAGGTACAGCATAACCTATATCAATACGTAAATGGTTATAGGTACAGTAGAACCTATATCAATACCCCAATGGTTATAGGTACAGTAGAACCTATATCAATACGTTAATGGTTATAGGTAAAGTAAAACCTATATCAATACCCCAATGGTTATAGGTACAGTAGAACCTATATCAATACGTCAATAGTTAAAGGTACAGTAAAACCTATATCATTACGTTAATGGTTATAGGTAAAGTACAACCAATATCAATACCCCAATGGTTATAGGTACAGTAGAACCTATATCAATACCCAAATGGTTATAGGTACAGCAGAACCTATATCAATACGTCAATAGTTATAAGTACAGTAGAGCCTATATCAATACGTCAATGGTTATAGGTACAGCAGAACCTATATCAATACGTCAATGGTTTTAGGTAAAGTCCAACCAATATCACTACGTGAATTGGTAACGGTACGGTACAACTTATATCAATACGTTAATGGTTATAGGTACAGCAGAACCTATATCAATACGTCAATGCTTATAGGTACAGCAGAACCTATATCAATACGTCAATAATTACAGGTACAGTAGATCCTATATCAATATGATAATGGTTATAGGTACAGTAAAACCTATATCAATACGTTAATGGGTATAGGTTCAGCAGAACCTATATCAATACGTCAATGGTTTTAGGTAAAGTCCAACCTATATCACTACGTCAATTGGTATAGGTACGGTACAACATATATCAATACGTTAATGGTTATAGGTACAGTAAAACCTATATCAATACGTCAATAATTACAGGTACAGTAGATCCTATATCAATATGATAATGGTTATAGGTACAGTAGAACCTATATCAATACGTTAATGGTTATAGGTACAGTACAACCTATATCAATACGTTAATGCTTATAGGTACAGCAGAACCTATATCAATACGTAAATGCTTATAGGTACAGTAAAACCTATATCAATTCGCCAATGGTTATAGGTAAAGTACAACCTATATCAATACGTCAATGGTTATAACTACAGCAGAACCTGTATCAATACGTAAATGCTTATAGATACAGTAAAACCTATATCAATTCGCCAATGGTTTTAGGTAAAGTACAACCTATATCAATACGTTAATGGTTATAGGTACAGTAGAACCTATATCAATACGTTAATGGTTATAGGTACAGTACATCCAGATGGATGCATGATTATTTTTAATCTTTATGTACATTGACAGAAGATTAATTTTAATCTTCAAACGTGGTGACACAATATGTTCTATGATTATTTTTAATCTTCATGTGCAGTGACAAAGTAAGTTCTTGATTATTTTTAATCTTTGAACTGACAGTATGTGTTTGATTAATTTTAATCTTTGTGGGTGATGCTGCTAGTTCTTTTATTCTTTATTTTTCAGAATCATTTTAATGTGGGAATGCCCATAACTGCAAACACATTTATTCAAGGTGAAAAAATTGTTCTTGATTATTTTAATCTTCATGTGCAGTGACACATTATGTTTCTGAATGATTATTTTTAATCCCCATGTACATTGACAGTGTGGTCTTGATTAATTTTAATCTTCATATATTGTGATACTATGTATTCTTGAGATTAGTTTGAAAATATGTTCCATGATTATTTTTAATCTTCATATGCACTGGCAGTATGCGTTTGATTAATTTTAATCTTTGTAGTTGATGCTGCAAGATAAAATTGTATATCTTTTTTATTTTTTCAGAATCATTTTTATGTGGGAATGCCCATAACTGCAAACACATGTTACATGGAACATCCAAAGACATGTACATGTTGTTAAGTTTTTGGATATTCTTAATTGTAGCTTTCAAATGAATTGATATCCATGCTGAAAACACTGATTAGGGTCGAAAACTTCCTGAAACTAAGGATTGATTCAAAAGGTGAGGTTTCATTTTCTAAAATACTTTGTTTTTGATGATCTGATATGCCTACGTAACTTAACTGAAACAGACTATAAACTGAGCTTGTCGCTAGATGACCTTGACATATACACCCTTCCGATAAATCGCGACACCTGGCGGGAGTGCCATGATTGATAGTAGAATGTGATGTCATACAGGGAGTTATGAAAAGGAAATACTAGCATTTCGTATTTTCCCTCAATATAATATTGTTTTAAAATTAAATATTAAATTTCAATTTTAATTACATATCGCTTGTATTTTATTCCATGAGTTTAAAAAATAATTTGAAATTAATATATTTTTCATTAAAAATTTTAAAAATTCATTTTAATTGTTACATAATAATAACTGTTCCATGACATATTTGTTATTGTAATACCAAGTCATGGGCAGTCATTCGGAACTAATTAGGGCACTGATTTTGATTACCTGATTTACAGGAGAGAAAATGCTTCGGTCCAACCTAAGGACAATTTGCTTATGCATGAATGAATCCAGGTGTGTCAGAAGTAGTCTAAGCTTTTCGTTAATCTCAGAAGATTCTCAGTCGGTAGAATTATTTAAACGAGAGAGAGAGAGAGAGAGAGAGAGAGAGAGAGAGAGAGAGAGAGCTACAAACATTGCATTTTAAGTATTCTGTAACTCAGTGAATAATTATATAAACGAACAAATTATCTATCCGAAAAATTTATAACGAGTCATGGGATAATTATTTATCCGACATTTTGAAACTTCACATATTTGTGTTACAGTTTAAAGATGATAAATAATAATAAACACCGCGTAATTAGTATTAAAAGTTATTTATTTATTTTCATTTTTATACTTTTTTATTTTTTGACAAATAAGTATAATATAGCCAAAGCAGTGATACGACACTACATAAGAATAAATCAGATATTTATCACTGTGTATTATAATCAGGTGTTGACTTGTTAATCTCGTAATCAGATAATCTAGAGACTTGTTAATTGCAAATTGGATTAATGAAACCAATTAAAAGTCCTATTTTTTAAGTCAACTTAGGTAAGGATGCCATCATTTCTACTTAGAATCAGTTGTTATTTATATAAATTTGACCGAAATTTTAACCATACAACCGAAATTTCAATGTTGTTGTTTTTTTTTTGTTTTTGTTTTTGTTTTTTTTAATATTTTTATTAATAATTTTGAAAATAAATTTTCAGAACCTTTTAGCAATAACGGATCTTTCTTTAATTACAGTTTAATCCGTTGAACAATGATTTTTAAATACAACTTTAAGATGTCGCTAATTTGTAATCACAGGAAAATTTAAGTTTCAAATTATTTTGACTATCAATTATGTATCTGAATTGTTTAATTTATATCAATATTTTGTAAATAAGTTTTATGAAAAATCAGATTTTATAAAATAAATAAAGATAAATAAGAAAAAAGTGGAAGGTGAACGTTTGTAGTAATTTGATTAAAAAATTAAAATATTTCCAGTCGGATAAAAATATGAATTTCAAATGTCCTTGAGGGTAATTAAATGGTCCAAGATATTAATAAATATACGTACATGTATTTTATATTTTTCAAATTTGAACATTTACAAATTGCAATTTTCTAGTAAAAATAAAACTTATTATTTTGTTGAAGAAATTACAACAAATTCTACACAATCCTTTACAATGTTAAGTGTCTTTTCGGATGATCATCTATGTGTTTAAAATTTGTTTAATTAGCCCATTCATAATTTGTAATTTATTTAAAGTAATATTCGCTTTGTCGGTTTATCATCTCACCTGTAGCTTACATATGACACCTAACATATACTCGAACTGAGTGAATATACACCCTTTAAAGTAATATTCGCTTTGTCGGTTCATCATCTCACCTGTAGCTTACATATGACACCTAACATATACTCGAACTGAGTGAATATACTGTACATGATGATGGAATCGATAGATAGCCTTCCCGGTGTGACGTCATATCAAGAGCGATAACCAGTTTCCGGCTATTTCTGGAAGGGTGTATACCAGGTGTATATTTCAAAATAGTACTCAGCTGATTTGAAAAATGTCGACAATGAGCGAGAAAAAAAAGAGTTTGTCTTTCTCTTGAACAAATTGAAGTCATCAACTCATTTGAAAAAGGAGTTAGCAGTCAACGAAGGTTAGCAGAAGAGTTCAAAGTGGGAAAAACTCAAATTCAGAAAATTTTAAAAAGAAAACGTGAGATCGTTGACGAATATGAAGAGAGCATTTTCTGGTGATCGCAAAAGAGTTAGGAGGGCTACGGGAAATGAAAAAGACTAAATAATTAAATATACATGGGTATTACTTTTCATTCTACAATTGTATTCATTTCTTGCTGCCAAGGGACGTAACTCTTGTTCACATTATTCACCTGTATTAAGAGACCACCTGTCTATAAAGACCACTTTTGTCATTTCCCTTAGGTGGTCTCTTAATACAGGTTTTACTGTATTCTGAAGCTTTTTCAGTGAAAATAAATAAACCCTTTGAATATTTACAGTTTTTCTCCACAAAATGTTAAGTAAAAACAAGTATTTAGAACTTCAAGAATGATTGCAACAGCTTTGACTGGCTTTGGTCTACTCTATAATGTGGAAGGATTCTATCGTGTCTATACACTTGTCATTTTCCTGCTTTTATCGTAAACTTTACGAGGGTTAATTAGAGTCAGGAATGAGAACCTCAACATTTACTTCTGATATTTCAATTTAAAAGTCAAGATATTTTTTCATTTATAACAAGACAGGCAGTTTTGGGATGGTGGAATGTAGTAATGGTGTTTTATGCCCTAATCAATATTCTTTCACTTATACCGAGACGGTCAGTTCTGGGATGGTGGAGTAGAGTAATGTTGTTGTACTCCCCAGTCAAGATTATTTCACTTACATCGATATGGTCAGTTCTGGAATGGTGAAGTGGAGTAATGGTGTTTTATGCCCAGGTCAATATTCTTTCACTTATAGGGAGTTTGAAAGTCTATAATATCCATGTCGTACATTTCGTTGAAAATATGTTTAAAATTCTCCACCATGTAATAATCTGTGGGGAATGCAGATTATTAACCACAACAAGAGGCCCAATAGGGCCTGTAATGCTCAACTGGCAGATTACTTGAATCCAAAATGGCATTTTCTGTAGTTTGCTCATTGTAGTAATGGCATCCATCTTGAAATACGAGCAGGTTGCCTGGTTCAAACTTTAGTCTACCCCACCTAGGGATCTTCCACACTAAATCTAGTTCCAGTTGGCCAATGGTTTCAGAGAAGAAAATTTTCAAAGAATTGATTAAATATGACACCTCATTTCCATAATTCTTGTAAATTGGGTCAAAAACCCATTACATTTGTTGAATGCGCCACAATGGCTATTAAACCGTTTTTACTATTTAAAGTTACGGCGGCCATATTGGATGTCGGACGGGGTCGCCTGATACAGTGGTTTCAGAGGAGAAGATTTTCAAAGAATTGATTAAATATAACACTTCATTTGCATAATTTGTGAAAAACAGGTAAACGAAACATTTCTCTGAAAAACTTTTTACATATGTTAAATGCCCCGTTATCTACTTTGTACATTTCAAATTTGAACGAAATTGGTTGAAAATTGGATCCACAATGGCTTTTAAACCGTTTTTACTATTTATAGGAACGGCGGTTATCTTGGATGTCGGACGGGGTCGCCTGGTACAAATTTTAGTCTACCCCACCTAGGGACCTTCCACACCATTTTTGGTTCCAGTCGGCCCAGTGTTTTCAGAGGAGAAGATTTTCAAAGAATTGATTAAAATATAACACCTCATTTGCAATATTTGTGAAAATTTGGTCAACGAAAAATTTCTCGGAAAAACCCGTTAAATATGTTAAATGGCCTGCTATCTACTTTGTACATTTCGAATTTGAACAAAATTGGTTTAAAATTGGATCCACAATGGCTATTAAACCGTTTTTACTATTTATAGTAACGGCGACCATCTTGGATGTCGGACGGGGTCGCATGGTAAAAACTTTAGTCTACCCCACCTAGGGACCTTCCACACCATATTTGGTTCCAGTTGGCCCAGTGGTTTCAGAGGAGAAGATTTTCAAAGAATTGATTATTGAATAATTAATGAAAAATTGGGTCAAAGAAAATTTTTTCGGAAAAACCCGTTACACATGTTGAATGCCCCGCTATCTACTTTGTACATTTCAATTTTGAACAAAAACGGTGAAAAATGAATTAACAATGGCTATTTATGTGTTTTTACTATTTATAGTAACAGCGGCCATATTGGATGTCGGCGGGGTCGCCTGGTACAAACTTTAATCTATTCAACCTAGGGACTTTCACACCAAATTTGGTTCAAGTTGGCCTAGTGGTTTCAGAGGAGAAGATTAAAGTTCACGCACGGACACACGGACGCACGCACTCACGCACACACGCTTCACCATGCCATAAGCTCAGCTGGCTATAACCAGTTAAGCTAAAAACTAAAATAAATGTATTCTTTTTTTCAAATGTTTATTGCCGAAAGTTAATATTTAATTTTTGATATAATTAATAATAACAAAATACAGTTTCTAAATAATGTTGTTATCATGAGTAAAAAATATTCATTAATTTTCCCACAATGAATAAATCCATTAAAATATAAATTTCTAATATTTTCTCTATTTTCTTAATACCAAAATCATAAATTTTTTTGATAAAACTCACAAAACTCTCCCTTCCCGTCTCTACACATTCTTTTATCAAACTGAACTCCTCCCACTCTCACCCATCACTTTAACCTTATACCAAGTACTAGCTTTCCAAAAAAGCTTGCCTGACTAATCATTCATTTATAGGATTAATTGAATATATGTTCAATACACGATATTGTTTGCATGTGCAAAAATGTTAGTGGTGTTTTGGTATTGTAACACATTATTTAATTTTCTTATGTAAAAATGGTTAATTAGGAGATTTTAAAGAGTTAAATCAGGAAGTTAATGTGAAAAAGTAAAAATAATGAGAGAATAAGCATCTGAAGACAGTGCTTAAAATGCAATGTATTACACAATTTTTATGCAACCGATCGTAGATCAGGCAAATTAAAATGTGAAAGTTCAATGAGCATGACATATGTAAATGTTGAGATATATGATACCTCACGCAGATGGTATCCTGTTGAAAACTTGATGTTTGAATTCATATTAAGCGTGAATGTTACATAAAGAAAATTTTCATTTGAAAGAGTATGATGTAATAAATATAGTAAACAACAGACAAAAATAATCTGGATGAGGTCTAATGCCATTTAAAACAAAAATTACTCAATCTAAGAATGGTGTTACTTCATTTGAACACCTAGTGTATATATATATAACTGATAATTTTCTGAAACGTCTTTGACCACTATGGTAGCTCAGTTGATACAGTGCTTTCTACGTATGTGGGAGGTCAGGGTTCAAAGCCAGGCCTGGTCAGAACAAGACTTAAAATGGTCTTGACTAAACTCGCCATTTATGAAATAAAAGTCACGGTGTCCTTCTAAATAGACCTTAAAAACCTTCGCCTCGTTTAACGGTAGGCATGACACACTAAAGAGTCCTCCCTGAGTGCACTGCAAAGGTAAAAATTTCTGTCAGTTCACCTTTAGCTGGTGAAGTCTCGATATAAGTGAAATATTCTTGCCTGGGATGTAAAATCTCATTCAATCAACCTCAAACGTCGTTGAATAACTATCAATAAATTGCTAAATGTAATATTCATTTTTCCATTACCTCTTTGGAAAACGTTAAAACTACTCGGATAGCACTAGTAAAGCCTAAGTATACTACAAATAAGCATATATTAAACGATCTTATACTACTAATTAAAGCTACTTTTTAAAGAAATATTAGTTACAATAACGAGTAACTAGAAAACTCGTCCGATCATTCGATTATCATCCCGGCAACCCAATTATGTCACCCGTCATTATGAATATATAAGGGGAGGTTAATTAAACGGCGGCATGCAAATATGGTGTACTACACAACATGATGAGAGAGTAGCTATACCGCGACAGGTCGAGTTGCGCAGTAATTCAGTTTCTAAAAATATCCCCGACCGCTTGATCCTTGGTGTAGATTTCGATTATAATCCCGGCAACCCAATTATATCACCCGTCATTATGAATATATAAGGGGAGGTTAATTAACCGGCGGCATGCAAATATGGTGTACTACACAACAAGTGGAGAGAGTAGCTATACCGCGACAGGTCGAGTTACGCAGTAATACAGTTTCTGAAAATATCCCCGACCGCTTGATCCTTGGTGTAGATTTCACATTTTTTTTTTCTTCAAAGTTATTTTATGATAAAAAGCAGTTTTTAGGCAAGTACTAACATAAGTTTTCATTAGAATTTAATTAAAACATACAAATCTCCTGATAAATGTAACACGTCTGGTCATACCACACATAAACAAAAATGGTCTTTCATACTTAAATTTGACCGTAAAATAGTCATTATACTTTACTTTTATCTTCAAGCAGATCAAATTCTAACAATATTGACAATAACACACACACACACACACACACACACACACACACACACACACACACACACATTTTGCCTTTCTACCCAAGGCAACAGTCAGTTCTGAGATGATGTAATCGATTAATGGTGTTTACACCCAAGTCAATATTTTTCTTGTATAGAGATGGTCAGTTCTGGGATGGTGGAGTGGAGTTTAACTTATTTCAAGACTGTCAGTTCTGGGATGGTGGAGTGGATTACTGGTGTTGTACTCCCCAGTCAATAGTAGCAAGGCGGTTAGTTCTGGAATGGTGGAGTAATGGTGTTTTACGCCCCAGTCAATATCTTTACAGTTATATCGAGGGGGTCAGTTCTGGGATGGTGGAGTGGAGTAATTGTGTTTTATGCCTTGGTCAATATTTCATTTACATTGAAATGGTCAGTTCTCGGATGAGTCAGACCCGGTCGGGTTCGAACCCAAGACCTCCCACTTGCAGTTGTATAGAGGCAGTCATTTCTGGGATGAGGGAGTAATAAAAATTGTGTTTTAGAACCGTCAAGATTTTTTTCATGAATTCACTTGTCAAGGCAGTCAGTTCTGAGATGGTGGAGGAAAACGGAGTACCATAAGAAACTGACAGCGAGCAAACAAATTATGTAGGTAGAGTCATTGTGATCGGTAGAGCGGCGCTATAGATCACTTAGTCGTCTAAATCCCTCTGAGATAGTGGAGGAAACAGGAGTGCCCTTAGAAAACAACTTGCTTTCAGTAAGCAAATTTAGTTGATGTATCCACGTTGACTATGAATAAGAATAGGAAGTATCAGTGACATAATATCGAGACAGTCAGTCATTAATATGTTTAAAAAAAATATGATTTCTTAGCAATTAAGTATTTAAAATTGTAAAATATATTTGAAAAATAATTGTAGACTGAATTGTAATTCAATTTTTGTACGATTCGGCACAAATGACATGCACGTTATTGCACCTATGGGGATAATAATAGGTAAATAAACACGCTCACACAGACGTACTGAATGATTATACTACGTAGGACAGTGCATCTTCAAGGTTATATTATATAAACACTGTTCCTCTTGTCCGATCAAATAATTATTCAAGTTTAATCACTTTAAAAATACGGATGTTAAACAGTTAACTGCAACTGCTAACGAGGGGTCGACTAGGAAAAAAAGGATAACGAGGAACTGAGTGGCCGAAAAGGTGCCGAGGGGTTGAGCGGCCGAAAAGCTAATGGCGGGCCGAGGAACCGAGTGGTCGAGCGCCGAAAACAGCCGAATAATATACAGGTAGCTGCCGAAAAGGTGCCGATATATATATAGCTGGAAGTAGTATAGGGCAAGTTTGGGTCCGGCTTCGTCTATTGTTTGTGGGGCAAAGGGGCAAGCACCAGGGGCACGCACCTGGCGTGCACATGTGCGTGTAAGACAAAGGGATTGAAACAAAAGGGGGTATCACATGTCGCGCGAGCACACGTGTGCAAGACAAAAGGTGTGGGAAATGCATGTGGTAGATGACCGATCTAATTATCTAACACAATGTAAGGGTATTTCTGAGAGCATGTGGTAGATGGTCGATCTAATTATCCAATGCAATGTAAGGGTATTTCTTAAAAGGGAAACTATTGAATTAAATTAATGAAAAATCACCATGCAGATTCCATAATAACCATGTGTTTTGGTTTTAAACGACAAAAAAACTCTTTTGAAATGAGTTGAGATCAAGGCGTCCAAATACATAGGTTAAATTCTTGAAAGCAACTGTATGTAAATGAGGTTCGAACCCCTGAATAGATGAAAGTTAAATCCATCAGATGGTTTTTGTACTTTTTTATTTAGTATTGAATACATTTTAATGTGACTCGTCCTATTAACTTTGTGTAGTGACATTCTGACCATGTATAATAAAACAATTTAAAACCCGTCACCCGGTATTCATATAAATCGGAAAAGACTAAAGTAAAACATAAAATTCATGTCATATAAAATAATTATCAACTCTCTCTCTCTCTCTCTCTCTCTCTCTCTCTTCAAAATCACAAAAACTTTTCTTAAGTTTAAATCATATCAAAAAATAAAATATAATTCATTTTGTAAAATAACAAACTCTTTCTCGAGTAAAATCAAACTTAAAAAATGAAAATATATAAAACTTTTTTAAAAGATAATACTTTTATCGGAACAGAAACTAAAGTAAAACATAAAATTCAACTCATATAAAATTATTAACTCTCTCTCTCTCTCTCTCTCTCTCTCTCTCTCTCTCTCTTCAAATCACAAAAACTTTTAAGTTTAAAACAGTCAATTAAAAAACGAATAGAAAATCCGTAAAATGATGAAACTAATAAACTGCTGTCATTATATTGGTCTCTTCTTCTTCTTCCTCTAGTACTTGCAAAGCTTTCAACATTTCAGAAGAGATATGATCTAACCGGATAATAATACAATTTGTTAGCCTCTTAAACAAGAAAGTGGGAGGTCGTGGGTTCGAACCCCGAAGGTGGTAGTGACTGTTCTTTCGTCAAGCACTCGGCATTACGAAATGAAAGTCACGGTTCTTTCGGATGGGAACTTAAAATAACGAGGTCCCGTGTCACGGTGGTCGTGGAACGATAAAGAACCCTGCTGTATAATGCCATCAGCGCAACGCACAAGCATAATTTCTGAACCTTCGCCTATAGCTGGTGACGTCTCGATATAAGTGAAATATTCTTGACTGGGACGTTAAACACCATTGCTCGACTCCACTCCACTCTTAAACAAAAAAATGGCTATAATACCTCCACAAACGAAGATGCAACAAAGTACACAACATCAATGGTGTGATTGATATCTGCACAAACATTATTGGGTTTAGTCATTCGGTTAACAAGAAGTTACCTATTTTGAGAAGAATTCACGTTAAACAAAATACTGTTGTAAATATAATTTTTTTACAACCATTATATTTACCAGTTGTATTAAAAGCTTGGGACACGATAGAAGTGAATATATTTGATTCGAAGGGAAATATACCCACATTTGTTAAAGGGACGGTGTATCTGACATTTCATTTAAGGAAATACCCGTTTTTCATTTAAGATTAATTATGCAACGTGAACTGTATATACCAAATACTAATACTTGGATAAAATATTTTGAAACCGTGCCTGCGGCAAGAAAGAATACTAGTAACAGGTATCAAAGAGGTGGAAATAAATCCAATATATCAAAAATAAATCCTGAAAATACTGCAACCTGACACAAAAGATAAACTTAACGTATAAATGATAACAGATGTAGCTGCAAATTTAGATAGGGCTAAATCCTCTGTAAAATTAGAAAAACAACAGTTGAAAAATTCCCCATACAGCATAAAAGGAGATCTGTGTCTTAAGAAAGCTTTGATTAAAAAAACACTACTTAAAAGAACGAAGAAATCTAGAGTGAAGAAAGCAGTAAGTAAAAAGTCCAACAAAACCAGACTTTCAAATTGTGATTGAAGATATATTATTTCAAGCTCTACGCATTAATCTTAATCCTGTTGCATTAATTGGAAAACAAGATAAGTTGGAAAATCTCTATATAACTACACGAGTACCGAAATTAAAACATTGAACATTAGTTCCGGTCAGAATTCTGTTACATGGGACCAGTTATGGACACAAAACTTACCGAAGAAAATCGTAGTTTGTTTTGTCTATAGCTCAGGTTTTAATGGGGACTGGATAAGAAATCCTGAAAAAACTTGGATTACGTGAATTAGCTATATTCATTAATGGCATTTCTGTTCCCGGACGGCCACAGAAGTTAAATTATATGAATAATCAATATGCTATAGGTTATGTCAATTTATTTGATGCACAAGGGAAGTGGTACAATGACTCTGGTTTGATCATATCTGCAGAGAAATTTACTGATGGATACGCATTAGGAGAATCTTTTCCCTGAAGAACAATATTTAAATTAATTACAAACATACCACTCCGTGATTAATGTCATATTACAAAATTGCAAAATATCCTTTTGCGACAAACTGGCAATTTTAGCAAAATACGTAAACTTCCACAAAGGAAGTGAGGCCGGGTGATCCGAAAAGGTAAGCACCTCCTGGTTAGCTAGCTACACCCGTCACGTGTAAATGTAAAGCCGAGAATAAAAGAAACTTGAAACTATGAAATGTCAAATGCATCCAAGATAATCTTGGAAACAGAGACATCATATTTGTCAACAATATTGAGATGACGACCATAGAACTTTTTAAGAACTTTGACAAGTCTAGGCTTACAATAATCCTGACTCAACAGCTTACTTGTGAGCAGTTTGCTTCTTTGTAAAATGTTTCCATAATTGGAACAAGCCCTGCCATTAGCAGGGGAAGCAGGGATATTGCTACATAGAAATGGAAAGTTTACGATGGTAAAATTGAAATCATCATGTTTGTCATAAAGTTTCAAATGTAGCCTTTTATGGGTGTCATAATTGAGATATAGGTCCAAATATGAAGCAGAATTTGGAAAATCCGTCATATTTTTTTATCTCAAACTCACTAGGATAGATGACATTAAATAGTCCCCAAATATCAGTCCAAGAGTCCAATCCGGTCCACATTTACATCAAGAGTCCAATCCAATCCAAAAGTCCAATCCAGTCCAAGGGGTCAATCCAGTCCACATTTTACACTTTGCCAAATGTTTACGCAGCCAGCAAAACAGATAATTTATTATTATTAGGCACATCAAGCAATATTTACAGAAATGGAAAACACCATACCAAACATTACATATGTTGAACGAATGCCTTCAAAAGAGCAAATCTTTAAATGGTTAGAAAGTTGTCAACATATGATCCTTGTTTTAGATGACTTACTTTGTGAAACAGATAACAAATATATGGCAGAATTATTCACTGCATTATCACATCATAGAAATATGACCTGTGTATTTTTAAGTCAAAATATATTTCCTAAAGGAAATTATACCAGAACTATATCATTGAATTGTCATATCATAGTTACGTTTTCCGCAACTATAATGAAAGGTCAAGTGTTGAGATTAGGTTCACAGTGTTTTCCCAGTGACATGAAAAATTTCAAATCAGCTTATGGGAATTGCACTAATGAAAGTTTTAGTTACTATGTTTTAAATCTGTCACTATTTTGTGAAAAAGATTCTAGTATCTCTATAAAGATTTTCCCTGGTGAAATAACAGAAGTTTATTTACCAAAGAAAGGGTTTTTAATATACAACTGCTGTAAATGTATGTATAGATGGTGAAACAAAAGAGAACCGACTTTAGTTTCCGTATGACTTCCAGACTAGAAACATACAATGCCTATTTTTCATTACTTTATCAAACATTGTTTTAGTGAAGATTAGACTAAAACTGGCAGTTCAAGAGTGTTAACAAGTTTTTACTATAATTTGACCCAGTGACCTACTTACTGACCCAACATGGTCCATATACGAACTTGAGCTAGCTTTTGTCAAGAGGACCATTCTGAGCAATTTTGGTGAACATTGGACTAAAATTGAGACTTCAAGAGTGTTAACAAGGTTTAACTATAATTTGACCCAGTGACCTACTTATTGACCCAACATGGCCCATTTACGAACTTGAGCTAGCTTTTGACAAGATGATCATTCTGAACAATTTTTATGGAGATTGGACTAAAATTGGCGCTTCAAGAGTGTTAACAAGGTTTTATTATAATTTGACCCAGTGACCTACTTATTGACCCAACATGGCCCATATACGAACTTCTGCTAGCTTTTGTCAAGATGATCATTCTGAGCAATTTTGGTGAACATTGGACTAAAATTGGAGCTTCAACAGTGTTAAAAAGTTTTAACTATAATTTGACCCAGTGACCTACTTATTGACCCAACATGGCCCATATACAAACTTGAGCTAGCTTTTGTCAAGAGGACCATTCTGTGCAATTTTGGTGAACATTGGACTAAAATTGGGACTTCAAGAGTGTTAACAAGTTTTTACTATAATTTGACCCAGTGACCTACTTATTGACCCAACATGGCCCATTTACGAACTTGAGCTAGCTTTTGTCAAGATGATCATTCTGAGCAATTTTGGTGAACATTGGACTAAAATTGGAGCTTCAAGAGTGTTAACAAGGTTTAACTATAATTTGACTCAGTGACCTACTTACTGACCCAACATGGCCCATATACGATCTTGAGTTAGCTATTGTCAAGAGAACCATTCTGATCAATTTTGGTGAACATTGGACTAAAATTGAGACTTCAAGAGTGTTAACAAGGTTTAACTATAATTTGACCCAGTGACCTACTTTTTGACCCAACATGGCCCATTTACGAACTTGAGCTAGCTTTTGACAAGATGATCATTCTGAACAATTTTTATGGAGATTAGACTAAAATTGGCGCTTCAAGAGTGTTAACAAGGTTTTATTATAATTTGACCCAGTGACCTACTTATTGACCCAACATGGCCCATTTACGAACTTGAGCTAGCTTTTGACAAGATGATCATTCTGAACAATTTTTATGGAGATTGGACTAAAATTGGCGCTTCAAGAGTGTTAACAAGGTTTTATTATAATTTGACCCAGTGACCTACTTATTGACCCAACATGGCCCATATACGAACTTCTGCTAGCTTTTGTCAAGATGATCATTCTGAGCAATTTTGGTGAACATTGGACTAAAATTGGAGCTTCAACAGTGTTAAAAAGTTTTAATTATAATTTGACCCAGTGACCTACTTATTGACCCAACATGGCCCATATACAAACTTGAGCTAGCTTTTGTCAAGAGGACCATTCTGTGCAATTTTGGTGAACATTGGACTAAAATTGGGACTTCAAGAGTGTTAACAAGTTTTTACTATAATTTGACCCAGTGACCTACTTATTGACCCAACATGGCCCATATACGAACTTGAGCTAGCTTTTGTCAAGATGATCATTCTGAGCAATTTTGGTGAACATTGGACTAAAATTGGAGCTTCAAGAGTGTTAACAAGGTTTAACTATAATTTGACCCAGTGACCTACTTACTGACCCAACATGGCCCATATACGATCTTGAGTTAGCTATTGTCAAGAGAACCATTCTGAGCAATTTTGGTGAACATTGGACTAAAATTGGGACTTCAAGAGTGTTAACAAGGTTTAACTATAATTTGACCCAGTGAGCTACTTACTGACTCAACATGGCCCATATACGAACTTGAGCTAGCTATTGTCAAGAGAACCATTCTGAGCAATTTTGGTGAACATTGGACTAAAATTGGGACTTCAAGAGTGTTAACAAGGTTTAACTATAATTTGACCCAGTGACCTACTTATTGACCCAACATGGTCCATATACGAACTTGAGCTAGCTTTTGTCAAGAGGACCATTCTGAGCAATTTTGGTGAACATTGGACTAAAATTGAGACTTCAAGAGTGTTAACAAGGTTTAACTATAATTTGACCCAGTGACCTACTTATTGACCCAACATAGCACATTTACGAACTTGAGCTAGCTTTTGACAAGATGATCATTCTGAACAATTTTTATGGAGATTGGACTAAAATTGGCGCTTCAAGAGTGTTAACAAGGTTTTATTATAATTTGACCCAGTGACCTACTTATTGACCCAACATGGCCCATATACGAACTTCTGCTAGCTTTTGTCAAGATGATCATTCTGAGCAATTTTGGTGAACATTGGACTAAAATTGGAGCTTCAACAGTGTTAAAAAGTTTTAACTATAATTTGACCCAGTGACCTACTTATTGACCCAACATGGCCCATATACGAACTTGAGCTAGCTTTTGACAAGATGATCATTCTGTGCAATTTTTATGGAGATTGGACTAAAATTGGAACTTCAAGAGTGTTAACAAGTTTTTACTATAATTTGACCCAATGACCTACTTATTGACCCAACATAGCCCATTTACGAACTTGAGCTAGCTTTTGACAAGATGATCATTCTGAGCAATTTTGGTGAACATTGGACTAAAATTGGAGCTTCAAGAGTGTTAACAAGGTTTAACTATAATTTGACCCAGTGACCTACTTACTGACCCAACATGGCCCATATACGAACTTGAGCTAGCTATTTTCAAGAGAACCATTCTGAGCAATTTTGGTGAACATTGGACTAAAATTGGAACCTCAAGAGTGTTAACAAGGTTTAACTATAATTTGACCCAGTGAGCTACTTATTGACCCAACATGGCCCATATACGAACTTGAGCTAGCTTTTGACAAGATGATCATTCGGAACAATTTTTATGGAGATTGGACTAAAATTGGGACTTCAAGAGTGTTAACAAGGTTTAACTATAATTTGACCCAATGACCTACTTATTGACCCAACATGGCCCATATACGAACTTTAGCTAGCTTTTGTCAAGATGATCATTCTGAGCAATTTTGGTGAACATTGGACTAAAATTGGAGCTTCAAGAGTGTTTAAAAGGTTTAACTTTAATTTGACCCAGTTACCTACTTATTGACCCAACATGACCCACATACGAACTTAAGCTAGCATTTGACAAGATGATCATTCTGATCAATTTTGGTGAACATTGGACTAAAATTGGAGCTTCAAGAGTGTTAACAAGGTTTTATTATAATTTGACCCAGTGACCTACTTATTGACCCAACATGGCCCATTTACGAACTTGAGCTAGCTTTTGTCAAGATGATCATTCTGAGCAATTTTGGTGAACATTGGACTAAAATTGGAGCTTCAAGAGTGTTAACAAGGTTTAACTATAATTTGACCCAGTGACCTACCTATTGACCCAACATGGCCCATATACGAACTTGAGCTCGCTTTTGTCAAGAGGACCATTCTGTGCAATTTTGGTGAACATTGGACTAAAATTGGGAATTCAAGAGTGTTAACAAGGTTTTATTATAATTTGACCCAGTGACCTACTTATTGACCCAACATGGTCCATATACGAAGTTGAGCTAGCTTTTGTCAAGAGGACCATTCTGAGCAATTTTGGTGAACATTGGACTAAAATTGGGGCCTCAGGAGTGTTAACAAGGTTTTTCTATGATTTGACCTAGTGACCTACATATTGACCCGACATGACCCATATACGAACTTGAGCTGGCTTTTGTCAAGAAGATGCCTTAGGGCAAGTTTGAGGTAGATTGGATAAAAATTGTGGCTACTAGAGTGTTAACAAGCAAAAGTTGACGCACGACGGACGACGGACGACGCACGACGGACAAAGACCGGTCACAATAGCTCACATGAGCACTTTGTGCTCAGGTGAGCTAAAAACTGAAAACAGCAGAATTCTAAGGAATTGGGTGACTAAATAAATGGAAAGGAAGAATTTGTGTTACACTTACCAAGTTCTAAGTTTGGTGAAATGTTGAATATTTATTTGCACATGGATGGTCATTGTTAATTCAATGAAATGGTGTTCCAATGCATTTAAATATGTTTAACCTGAACTTTCCAAACATATATCCGTTGTTTACAAGTTCACACGAAATTTGATTTCAATTGGCCTTGCAATTTCTGAGAAAGTTTACACACAGACACACTTTTCACAATGACATAAGCTCAATTGGCTGTCAACATAGCCAGTTGAGCTACTAAAGAGAGTTAATTTCGCAGATATTATCAGTAATAATCTGGAAAATGTTTGTTAACATAGTTACAGTAAATAAAACAAGAGCATCAGTGATGCAGGAGCCGAGTTGCCGGGGTTAATTCTAAGGGTTATATTGAAGGAAAGTATGCAGCTTAGATAAAAAACTAGATATATAATGTGGTAAAAAAATTGGTCTGCACACACCATATTCAGATCATCAATCACATAAAACTTTTGCTTAAGTTTGTAAAGTAACAAGAGGCCCATGGGCCTTAACGGTCATCTGACTACCATATTGCATCATGTCACAGAGACTTTACAAATTAAACCTAATCATGCTGGAAGCAAAACATGAACCATATCCTACAATTCTTTCAGAAGAAGTAGGATTTTAAAGTATTTACTAAGTTTCCCCTGTTGGCCCCTGCCCATCTGACCCCTTGGGGCCCACACCCTAGGTTTATACAAAATTTATACAAAATTAAATCCTCTTCACCAAAACATGATTCTGGCAAAGTTTGGTCAAAATCAGCTCAGCGGTTTTTGAAGAATTTATCAAGACTTTATTAAGTTTCCTATATTAAGCCCCGCCCCTCAAATCCCTGGGGGCCCAGACCCATGGTTTATACAAAATTTAATTCCCTTCATCTAACATCCTTTAGGCAAAATAATGAACATTTTCTTTCAATTCTTTCAGAAGAAGTAGAATTTTAAAGTATTTACTAAGTTTTCCTTATTGGACACTGCCCATCTGACCCCTGGGGGCTCAGAGCCATGATTTATACAAAATTCAATTCCCTTCATCTGAACATCCTTCAGGCAAAATATGAAACTTTTCTTTCAATTCTTTCAGAAGAAGTAGGATTTTAAATAATTTACTAAGTTTCCCCTGTTGGGCCCTGCCCATCTGACCCCTTTGGGCCCAGACCCACGGTTTATACAAAATTTAATTCCCTTCATCTGAACATCCTTAAGGCTAAATATGAACCCTTTCCTTCAATTCTTTCAGAAGAAGTAGGGTTTTAAAGAATTAATTAAGATTTTACGAAGTTTCCCCTTTTAGACTCCGCCCTTCTGGCCCCTGAGGGCCTAGATTCATGGTTTATACAAAATTGATTTCCCTTGGCCTAAGCATGTTGCAGACCATATATGAACCCTTTCATTCAATCCCTTCAGGAAAATGAGAGTTTACGGTAAGATGTGCTTATTTTTGATCAGGACTAGTAACGTAGTGGTAAGAAATCAACATTTATTGATAAGCAAACGGATTACTGTTTGAGGATGGTTTTCATTCTTCTCGTCACTTGACACGTGAATAGACGTCCCAACATGCGCCAACGAGTTAATCTAATTAGAATATAATCTTTTCATTGGACCGCGGATAAAAGTGTGGTCAATCATTTTTACTTGTTGTTTATTATTATTATTATTATTATTATTATTATTATTATTATTATTATTATTATTATTATTATTATTAAAGCATTCAAAATGTACAGGAAATGGAAATCCTTTCATAATAAACGGACAATACTTTTAACAAAAAGACTTAAAAATAACTGAATTAAAAGCACAGTTTAAGTAAGGTATTACAGAAATAACAGAATTTTGAAATTTTAAATATACTAAAAATTCTAATACAATCTAATTTAATATCAATTAAGTTTGTTAACACTTCGGTAACATAGAAGATTGATAAAAAAAAGCCTCATACAGTAAAAGCATACAAAAACTCTTTTATATATATATATGAGTACAACTCAATTTTAATTTAATATATACTATGAATTTGTAAAAAAATATAGTGTGTTCGATGAAAAGTCTTCAATTATTAGATAATAATAATAACATGAAACACATCATTTGTATATTTTCTAAGTATTACAGATATCATTTCATTTTAAAATTAGAACACTATTATGCGGCGAAGTTAAAGGGCTATTAATATACCATTGATTTCGCTATAATTTTAAAACAACTTTTAGAGTATCGTTTAATTATTTTAACACAAGTATTTGTAATGTATTTTATGATGGATATCAAAATCTTATGACCCTACAATATGTCAAAACTTCCTGGGTGCGCATTATTCCACTGGGCTTATCCTAGGCTTACTTTTATCTCCTGTGCTTATTTCAGTAATACTGTGGATGTTACGAGAGAAAATTGCCCGAGATGTTGCGAATGAATTACACGGTCGTCGGTGAAAATGACCCGAGAGGTTGCGAAGTGATTGCACTTCCGCCAGTCAAAATGTCCAAGAGGAAAGTAGTAACTGTTACCAAAAGTACGAAAGCAAATGTGACCAAAAGAAGGCGAAAATCTTCGGAAAAATACATACCTAAAGATATAAGTGACTGGAGAGTTGATACGTTAGACCTTTTACAAATACATTATGATATGCATGCCATGAAAACACCATGTGATGTTTTAGATACAGTAAACTGCGTTCCATCTGTTCAAAATGAAATACAAGAAGTTCTCCGATTCATAAAAAGGCATGTTAAATTTAATGTAGATCAGTCGGAGCTTCAAAATATATCATTAGCTGATGTGAAAACAATGGTAGATGAAAGGCAGGAATTGAAAGAGTGCTTACACAGTTTGGAAATAGGCCAGTGGAAAAATATAGAAAAAGAGATGTAAGTTGGAACACGAACACATGAAATTTCATTAATTAATTAATTTATTTATTCATTATTTAATTTATTTATTTTTGAAGTGCAAACGTTTCACATCGCTGAACCAAGATATTTGCTAATTTACTTTTATCAGCTTGCTTTTTTTATTCTGTCAATACAAAAAAAAGTCTACATGCATGTTAACATCGAATTTATAGTACAACCAATAGAGAGATATCATTTGAAAGGCAGAGATTTTTCTGCCCCTCTAAAGTCTAATGTATGACGATAACTGGGTTTGTGCTGGCTCCAAAATTATTGTTGCCAATGAAATCCCAAGTTGTATATTTTTTTGCCAATTTTTACTGTGAAGCTAAAGGAACATATCAATTAAGTTATTATCATACCTATGTGGAAGTATACAGATAACAGAAAAAGAACACTGTTACACCTACCCCTTTTCAAAACTCACATAAAGTAAAAACAGACATTCCATGATAATTTTTAGCATTGTCTTGCTGTAGGATAGGTCTTTTTCATAGCATTTAATCAAAATTCATCAATTTTAACAAAATATTTTGTCGCTTTGAATATATGTTGCCTAAAAATTTGTCAGATGCCATTTTTTTGTCCCCAGTTTTTGTAAAAAAAAATGATATTATATTCATAATTGTTCGCAACATTGGCGAAGCCAAGATCCAACCCTGCAGTTTGTGAGCTTCATAAAATTACCTTGCAAGATGCTGTGACAATTTCACAGCACTTCCAAAGCTGCCTGACAAATTATTTCTCATTGCTGGTGTCTGGAATGTTGCCATTTAATTACATTGAAAATACATGTTCTGACAAGTATTGCCATACCTCTAACATGGGCTTGAAACTATTCAGTAGATTGGGTTCTCTTTTGGATAGTGGGGTCCCATGACTTCCATCCCACGTAGGCAGATTTTTCTTGTTTATTGTTCTTGATTTGTTGCTGTATCTTCATTTAATCATGTGTATAACTAAATTAACAGCATTAATTAATGTTTATATGTAAGAGAATACACTTTTCTTCAAAACTGACCTATATGATTTTCGATCTACCGGTTCCGGACCACTGGGATATTTGTTGGAACCAGTAGATTTAAAAAGTACTGGTCATGCAAGACCAATGAATCAAAAGTGGATTTTTCAACAACTTGCAGATACACCCGGATTACTGCTTGGTCAATTCCAAAAGGAAAGTCATTGATTGAAACCTATCAATTACTAAAACTCCCCCACCTTTCTAGACTCAGCCATATTGGCAGGGAAAACAGAGTATACTCAGTATACTATCAAAAGCAAACTGACCTTCCAGATACAAACAGCAAAACCCTGCTGTTGCTAAGATTGGATATTCAAGATTTTCAATCGCATTCTTTATATCCATAGAAAATCAAATAAATTTGACTAAAGTTTGATATTTTACACTTATTTGTACCTAGGCTTAATTGGAAAACTATATACATAAAGTTTTGATAGTATTGCACACTAATTTATATATAATACATGTATTTAAAAGTAATCGAAAGTAATTGGAAAGTAAATCACGATAACAGGACAGTTTTCACCTACAGTTGATTAAATTATGATACATCTACTCAAAAATTTTGTTGTCAATTGAATACTTGACCTACTAAGGCATAAATGTTTTGGATATTTTTCAGCCTTTTTGTCCTTATGAGCAATACAGGTCCTATTTGGTCTATGTTGCTGATTTATTAGCTAAAATAATTTTAGCCAGCTGAGTTTTTGTCATGGCATAGCATGGGTCTCATCTGTGAGTCTGTCCATCCATCAGTAAATTTTTATCTTCTCCCCTGAAACTACTGGGTCAATTGAAACCAATTTTTTTGTGAAAGGTCCCTAGGTGGAGTAAATTAAAGTTTGTACAAATCAACTTCCTGTGCCATCATGGCCTCCATTGCTATTAATAGCAAAAAGCTATAAATGACCATTGCACATTTATTTATCAACCAAATTGTTCAAATTTGAGGTATAGAAAGCAGATGTCTAGTCATTTAATATAATTTGTTACAGGTTTTTCATGAACTTTTTCTGTTGGGTCACAATTTGCAAATATGCTAATTAGTTGCTAAATTTTAGCAATTCTTTGAAAATATTCTCCCCTGAAACTACTTAACCAAATGAAACCAAATTTATTAATCAACCAAAATTGTTCAAATTTTAGGTGTAGAAAGCAGATGTCTAGCAATTTATTATATGTAACAGGTTTTTCAGGATTTTATTTGGTCGCAGTTAGCAGAATAAGCAAATTAGTTTGGAAGGTTCTTAGGCGGAGTAGATTACAAATCAGCTTCCTACAACATCCACATTTGCATGTTTCTATGAAAAGAAAAAAGCTATAAATGTCCATTACATGTTTATTTATCAGCCATTCTGTTTCAATTGTGGTATAAAAGTAGATGTTTAGCCATTTAATATATTAACAGTATGCCAGCATAAGTTATCTAGCCCTTGTTTGAATTCTTAGAATGCAGCTCATCTGCAAGTTGTGCAATACAGGCCATATTGGGCCTCTTGTTTTATTATTGTTAATCGTGTATTGTTATACTTTTAGTCTGATGCACATCTTACCTAGTGCTGTTGATCTGATGGACAGAATATTATTAATGATGCAGATGATAACAAGAAGAGAAAAAGTAAATGAAGCTGTATACACAGACATATTCAATCAGTTTGCGTCTATGTGTTATATTTTACCAAGGTAATATAAAAAAAGAACAGGAGTTTTATACCAACAACTCTATTTCTTAGCACCATTAATAATTGACCATGAAAAAATTTAAAATTATTAATTTTATATGTCATTCATTATCACTACAACTTTTCCTTGTTGAGGACTCGTATATTCTTATTAGTATCAAAGGATGATCACAATTGAATCAACAGTCATTATCATGGGAAACATCATCCATGGTCCCTCCAACTGCCAGGACTGGTGTCATTACTTCTAAACTATGGCGATCCCACTCCTACATGTAAACCATATATTTTGTTCATAGACTTTAAAAAAAGCAATCACATTGGCACTAATACTTTTTGCAAGGATCATTTCTTGCCCACTTCCAGTGTGTACAGGATTCATAACTTCTAAGCTAAGATACACAACACTAAACCATTCAAGGTTTGTTCATTATGTAATGACAATGACAAATAAATAGAAAAAAGTGGCATGGTGCAAGGTCAAGTGAGCAAGGTTGATAAAGCAAAATAGTGACCTTTTTAGCTCACCTGAGCCAAAGGCTCAGATGAGCTATTGCAATCTATCACCGTCCGTCGTGCGTCGTCCGTCGTGCGTCGTGTGTAAACTTTACATTTTAATCTTCTCCTCCAAAACTACTGGGCCAAATTTGATGAAACTTGGCGTTTATCATGTCTGGGTAACAGCCTTTTAAAATTGTGTTCGGGGTTTGGCCATGCCCAACAAGATGGCCGCCGTTACTAAAAATAGCAAAAAGACAAAAAAATCTTCTTCTCTGAAACCAAAAGGTGCAGGCAAATTTTAATTGGATATTTAGATTCAGCATACCTGGGAACATTAAAATTGTGTTTTTCATGAAAATTGAACAAAAAATAGGTTACGCGTTTTTTGCGTAAAATTATGTAATTTTGAAAATGAGACATTTATTGTCATAACTCAATAACGACTGAAGATAATTGTATGGAGTTTTCACTGTTGATCTTGTCTTGCTATTTTCTTCCAAAAGATGTCAAGGTCAAAGGTCAAGGTCATGTCCCTTTTTTGACCTTTGATAAAAAATGCTATTTTTTAAATATTTCAGGTGATAATAACATGGGATTTTCAGTTAATTGTAGGTATTGGCATGACGATCATTTTGATACATAGATCAAGGTCATGACTTCAAAGGTCAAGGTCAAGGATGCACAACTATTACCGTTATAGTTGATTATCTGCAAAACTATTAAATTTTTGTATACACATGTACATTACAATATTGTAGGTAATGGCACAATGTTCATTTTGATATAATAATAAAGGTCATGGGTTCAAAGGTCAAGGTCACAGATGCAAAACAATACCGAAAAGGTTAATTATCACGAAAACTATAAACTTTTTGTATAGACATGTATCTTACAATATTGTAAGAATTGATTTAACGATCATTTTGATATATAGATTAAGGTCATGGGTTCAAAGATCAAGGTCACAAATGCGAAAGAATACTGAAATGGTTAATAATCTCAAAAACTATAAACTTTTTGTATAAACATGTATATTAGAATATTGTAGGTTTTGATTTAACGATCAATTTGATATATAGATTAAGGTAATGGGTTCAAAGGTCAAGGTTAGAGATGGGAAAGGATACTGAAATGGGTAATTATCTCGAAAACTATAAACTTTTTGTAGAGGCATTTATATTCGAATATTATAGGTAATGGCCTAACAATCATTTTGATATATAAATGAAGGTCATAGTTTCATACTTTTGTTTTTACTTTTTTAGCTGTTTTTAAATAATGTATTGTAGTTAGAATATATATATATATATATATATTATATATATATTATATATTATTTAATATAATACTGCTGAAAATTAGGAGTTTTCTTTAATAAATGTTATTGACCATTGAACCTCTGCATGAGATATGTACTTAGCCTCAGGTGAGCGTTAAGGCCCATGGGCCTCTTGTTCAAAAGAAAAAATAAACTAAACATTGGAAGCTGTGTTGGTACATTGTCAAGCAATAATCTCAAATATTTTATATCAAAATTGGGTCCACGTTCAGAGAAATATCCTTTTAGTCTTTTAACACTGTGTCACAATAAAAGCAAGCAGTTACACATTTACCTTTTGGTTTTGAGAACCTGAATGAATATATTCATTGTGTAGTGAAAAAAATGTGTACAGAAATTTCTGAGCATTTTAAATGACCCATTTAACAATGCATGGTCTTTTAGGATTTTCAGTGGCCCAAATTTTGTTGCTTATCTTTCTCTGTGGTTCAAACAAATATATCACTAAATAAATCTTGTGAACAGTTCCCAACAAAACACCAGAAATATTACATGACTGACCAGTAGTATATCAGCCATTTTTAACAATGGTTTGTTAATTTTGATGCCATGGTTCACAGTTCCCCTTGATTTTTTGTCAGTGTTTGTTTTCAGTATTTGGCTGAAAATACACAAAATTTGCTGCTTTTAGTTTTTTCGAAAACCTATAAATTTTGATACAATTTTTATACAGAATCTTTGTTTAATATTTAAATTTGATATGGACTGGAATAAATATTTTTCTTGTGTGTTAAAATTAGGATATGAGCAATTTATTAGAACAAATGCAAAAATGTGCAAAATATTACTCATTTTCTTGGTAAAATCAATGATTCCATTGCCAAGGTTACTGATATTTAGATTTTATCCGCCTATAAGTGAAGTATGTTATATAGGGATACTGAATATATATGGGTTGGTATATATAACTTTTAGTCTAAATGTCTGAAAAATTAAGTTGAAAATCTGGTACTAGTTTTTAAAAAAGCAATAAAAATAGGGGAGGGTTAAGGGATTAAGATACTCCTGTCCTGTGTAAGATCTGTCAATCTGTAAACTATCTTGTATGATATTTCATATATTTATAAATGCATATAATAATTTAATGATAAATATCACTTGCTTTCAATGAAAGTTTACTTTTGGCTTTCATGTAACCCTGATATCTTCAGCTTTAGTGGTTTCTTTTTCAATCATGTTTTTATTAAGTGGGTATATAACTAGGGGTAATCAGCAAAAGAATTCATAGGTAATATGAAATGAGCATTTGGTTATTTGGTATCAATCGCTATATTTTTAAGTCACCTGCATACCTCTGTTTGGTTATATCACTGTGTATACCTGGATGAGAAACTATTTAACCTATATATTCTTGAACAGTATATCTAGGTGATTACACCAGAAATAAATTAAATTATGCTTGAAGGTTTAGCATCTTGGCCAATCCTTCCCCCCTACCACTATGGCCGAGATCATTCCAAACAATATACTTTGGGCATCATCCTCTAATGTAGAAAGCTGCTCCTGATAAAACCACATAACATTGTAAACAAATGACCTTGATCTTGGGCCAGTAGATGCCACTTATTTGCATATTGGTTACAATATTGTCATTGTATATTTCAGTTAATTGCATTATTTTT
Source organism: Anadara kagoshimensis (assembly GCA_021292105.1). Classification (NCBI taxonomy): domain Eukaryota; kingdom Metazoa; phylum Mollusca; class Bivalvia; order Arcoida; family Arcidae; genus Anadara; species Anadara kagoshimensis. Next base: position 19,239,734 of record CM037862.1, on the reverse strand, counting down.
TCTACATATTTACCACTTTTTAGGGGTAAAAAGTGTTGTTTTGAACGAATTTTAAGAGCCAAAAAACCATTAATTAGTCATTGTGGATTTATTGATTAGCTGATTTAGTTAAAATTTGGAACACTCAAACTAGATGGCCATTTAACATATAAAACAGTATTTGCTGTCAAAGTTTTCATTTAAACAATATTAGCATAATATGCAAATCAGATGGAATTTAAGCCAATTCCTTAAAAAAAATCTTCTCTGCAACTACTGAACCAATTTAAACAGAATTTGTTGTTAGAGGTCTTTGCTGGATAAAGATTGAAAATTGGCAACCATTACAAAAAATGTAAAAACGCATTATTATGAAGTGTATGTATTTATTGGCCAAATTTTGTTTAATTTGGATACTTAGAAACTAAATAGATAGACATTTAATAAATGTAATGGGATTTGCTGTCAATTTTTGTGTTTACACACCATGTCCAAATTTAATCTTGTGAATGCCCTTAGGCCCGTGCTGTCCAGGTGGTGAGGGATATAGGCCCATTGGCCCTCTTTTTTGTTTTGGAAAACAAAAATATTCAAAAGAATTTATATTTCTTATGGACAAAAGCGTACCAGCTTACCACTTTTATTCCGTGGAATTCTTGTTTTGTTGTTAATTGACGAGATGCACAGGCGGGCTATGCTGTCTTATGACTGCTCTTGTTGTATCTGCTATTAATTAATTATTGTTTCATATTTATATCAATTTTCAGTTCTGGAAGTCAAATGAAACGATGTCACAAAATATGTGCAGTTGATGTTACTTCTATTCCGGATGCAAGATTTTTACAGCTGCTTCCAATTGATATGACCACAAATGTTAATTATGTGGTTTCAATTCTAGAGGTAATCTTATTGAAAACAGAAAAAAATATTTGCTTTAATTTTTTATGCCCCCTTAACATAAAGGGCATACTGATTGCACTTAAAAAGTTAATTATTACTTGCGATAAATAATAAATGTTTATAACTTCCTACATGTATAAAGCTAGTCAGGTGTAACAATCAATGTTAATGCATGGTACTTTATGTCATTCACATAAAATTCAAGTTTTAACTCACCTGGACCAAAAGTTCCGATGAGCTATTGCAATTTATTACAGTCCGTCTTGCGTGAACTTAATATTATAATCTTTTCCTCCAACACTACTGGGCCAAATTTGATGTCACAATGTGACTTTTATGCCTTGGTAACAAGATGGCCACTCTACTAAGAATAGCAAAAAAAGACAATAAGATCTTCTTCTCTGAAACCAAAAGGGACACACAAATTTTGATATTTGAATTCAGCATACTTTGGATCATTAAAATTGTGTTTTTCATGAGCATTGGACGAAAATAGGTTATTCACTTTTCGTAAAATTATGTAATTTTTAATATGAGACATTTATTGTTATAATTCATAAATTGCTGAAGGTAATAGTATGAAGTTTTCACTGTTGATCTTGACTTGCAATTTTTTTCCGATTGAAGTCAAGGTCAAAGGTCAAGTTTTTTTTTACTTTTGGTAATATGGTTTTTTTTAAACATTTTAGTTAATTTTAGGTGATATATCAATCAAGGTCATGGGTTCAAAGGTCAAGGTCACAGATGTACAAATTTACCAAAATAGTTAAGTGTGTGCAAAATTGAACTTTTTGTACAGGCATGAATATGTAGGTATTGGTCCAATGTTCATTTTGATATATGATAAAAGGCCATAAATTAAAAGGTCAAGGTCACAGATGTAAACAAGCTCTGAAATGATTAGTTAACGCAAAAAAACTATAAACTTTTTGTTTAGCATGAATTTTAGAATAATTTAGGTACTATCCAATCAGTCATTTTGATATATGAATGAAGGTCATGAGTTCAAAGCTCAAGGTCACATGCATATGAATACCAAAATGATTAATTATCTTGAAAACTATTTACTTTTTGAACATGCATGTATATTAGAATATTGTAGGTATTAACCTAACAACCATTTTGATATATGAATGAAGGTTATGGGTTCAAAGGTCAATGTCACAGATGTGAACAATTTCTGAAATGATTATGACTTAAGGTCATGGGTTCAAAGGTCAAGGTCACAGGTGCGAATGAATACCTAAATGATTAATTATCGTGAAAACAATGGACTTTTTGTATATGCATGTTTAATTAAGGATTGACTTTCTCTTTATTCTGGGACATCATTTGATGTTCCGGAATAAAAATAAAGTGAAATCTTATATTTACAATATTTATTCCATCATTCTTTTTTTCAAAATTCTCGAATGCATCATACAATTAAGAAAAAACTGGTAAATATCGATTCTCTCGGCAGTGTAAACATTCTTGGAACAGCCAATATGCCAATAACGATAATTCTTGCCAACTCATTGTTGATGTGATGTAATATGTGGCTTACAAATAGTACGCTGAAAACAAAAGTTCATTTCTTTAATTTTTATTCGAATAGACAACTAAGGATGCAAATTCATATTGATTGTCAAATTACAACCGTTGAATGTTGAATTTGTTTTAAAAAATCCTGATTACTTAGATTATAGGAAATTAGAAACAATTTGCATTGTTTTGTTGGACTTAGAAGTGCATATGTGTATTAATCCACACAACGAATGTAGAAAGCGAGGTTCATTCTACAAGGAGTTCATCATATGCATTCAAAATGTATTGTAAATATATAGAATATTATTGATAATGACACAATGGTTATTTTGATATATAAATGAAAGGCATGGGTTCTAATGTTACGGTCAAAGATAGAAACAAGTACTGAAATGATTATTTATCTCAAAAACTATAATCTTTTTGTATAGGGATATATGGTAGAAAATTGGCCTTTTTATCATTTTGGTATTTGAATGAAGCTCATGGGCTCAAAGGTCAAGGTCACAGGTGAGAGTTAAGGCCCATGGGCCTCTTGTCGTTTGTTTCAAACCTTTTGATAAGTTGGATCTTTTCTGTCATTTTTGCATGAAGGAAAATACCTCTATGTCAACAGTCAGCGGTTGTCATAAGTAAAGATTGGCTGTATCAAGACAAAAGCTGTGTTGTTTAAATAATAAAATATTATTTTAAATCACATTTCTATATTTTAAACTGAAGTATGACTTATTGTAGGAAAAACTGTGATTAACGTGTGAACATGTACTCCATTTCAATAAATATGAAGTCCATTTTGATCCTTCTCAGTATTTACTGTCCATTTTGGTATTTGAATACGCCTACAAGCATTTAGGGTCAAAATTGGGCCACAATTTAAACACAGGGCGTCTTCACCACAAGAAATTATGGTAATCCCCTGCAGCTTAAAGTTGGTACAGGCATATCTATCAAAACTTTGCAGACTTTATAACTCAACCACAAGAGATATAATTAGGGTATCGATTTATATCCCTTGGTCATGTCATGGGTTGGGGTGGGGATGGAACTTATGGTTTTAGTAGAACATGGTGATGTAGCAAATCAAAAGAGAAAAATTCATTTAGTTTAACCTAAGCACAAAAGAATCAGTAGATATCCCACTCCACTTCAAGCACCACAATTGCTGGTTTGGCCTTAGGATGAGGTCAAAAGGCCAAATTAAGATAGGTTTTTATGATTTATTTTCGGAAACCTGTCAAATTCAAATGAGAAGTAGGTTAGCTTATTTGTAACAGTCATGCTGATGCATGATCTGAGTGCAATATACTCACAGATAAATTAAAAAAAATAGTTGAACTATCTTCATTTAATTATCTTGCTATTTTCTTTTCAGGGAAACTCATGCAAAGGAATTTTATCACACTATGTATGTAATGGTAAAAAGACTTCTAATTTTATCATTCTTACTGCGACTTCTAATTTTATCGTTCTAACTGCTATGATTTCTGGTTTCTGATTTGTTATTTGCAGTGTTCATTTACATTCAGCATGGAAAAAGCATGAATTCAAACCTAAATTAATAATACTTCTTTTGCATAAAGTCCTCTTTTTTAGCTCACCTGACCAAAAGGTGTGTGTGTGTGTGTGCGTGTGTGCATTGTTAACACCTATTTTAGACATCTCCTTTTAAACTAGATGAGAGAAACTTGGTCAGAAGTATGTATGGGTTGGTGCATGGCAAGGCTATCTTAACTAGGTCAAGGTGACCAAAGGGTGCAAAAATCATAAAAAATCAATGATTGGAGAAAAATCTGATGTGATATTTGGCTTCTATAGAGTATAAGCCTAGAGTTTGTTAATTTTGTAAAATTGGGACAAAAAATGGGTTACATATTTTTTCCGTTTGATTTTAAAAAAAAAATGTTAAAAAGCTTCAAATTGTTATAACTTGACTATTTGACGAGATAATGACGCAGGGTTTTCAGTTGTGACAATTTCTTGTTATTATCTTTAAAATGAGGTCAAAGTCAATTGTATAGGTCATGAACTGTTTTTTAACCTCAGGTTTTTAATATTTTCTGGAAAACTATCAACTTTTTGTATAGGCATGTATATTAGAATGTTGTAAGTATATATACATGTATTAATACAATAATCATTTTGATGTATAGAGAAACGTAATGGGTTTACGGGTCAAGGTCACAAATATGACAAAATGCCAAAATGGTTAATTATCTCAAAAACTATAAAATTTTTGTATAGGCATTTTTATTTGAATGTTGTAGGTATTGATACAACAATTATTTTTATGTATTGAAAAGGTAATGGGTTCAAAGGTCAACGTCACTGATGCAAAACAATACTGAAATTGTTAATTATCTTGAAATCTTTAAAATTTTTGAATAGGCATGTAAATAAGAATGTTCTAGGTATTTATACAGCAATCATTTTGATGTTTTAAAAATTATCATTGGTTGGAAGGTCAAGTTCACAGATGCAAAACTATACCAAATGGTTAATTATCTCAAAAACTATAAACATTTTGTATAGGCATGTATATTTTAGTGTTGTAGGTATTGATACAAATATCGTTTTGATGTATAGAAAAAGTTCATTGGTTCAAAGGTCGAGATAACAGGTGCAAACCACTACAAAATTAATTATTTTGAAAACTATATAGGCATGTAAATTCAAGGTCACAGATGCAAAATAGTTTAACATTGGACCCTATGGGAAAAATAAATTTTTGGCTATCTTCTCAGAAATGACTGAGGCGAATTTAACCAAACTTTAAAGAAATGATGTATAGAAGGTCCTTTACTTTGATTGCCGAAATTTTTCTGATCTGCCAAAAAACATGGCTGCCAGGGCAGAAGATAGTTTAACATTGGATCCTATGGGAAAAGCATATATATGCTATCTCCTCTGAAGCTAGTGAAGCAAATTGAACCAAACTTAACAGGAATGATGTATAGAAGGTCCTTTACATAGATTGCCAAAATTTTCTGATTGGCCAAAAAACATGGCTGCCAGCGCAGAAGATAGTTTAACATTGGACCCTATGGGAAAAATGAATTTTTGGCTATCTTCTCAGAAATGACTGAAGCGAATTTAACCAAACTTTAAAGAAATGATGTATAGAAGGTCCTTTACTTTGATTGCCGAAATTTTTCTGATCTGCCAAAAAACATGGCCGCTAGGGCAGAAAACAACTTAACATTAGGCCCTATGGGAAAATGATTCTTAAATTGATTCCTTTTTTAATTTCATTTCATATAAAGTGTTCAAATTATTTTTAAAAGTCATCTTTATAATATTATTTAATGTAACAATTTGTAAATTTCGAATTATTTGTTTTAGTAATTTTTTGCATGATTTTTGTTGCTTTTTGTCCATGTCTCTTCTTGTCACTTCTGGGCTCTAATTAGTGAGACCGCCAGTTCCCGCCATTTTAAGTACTTCCTGTAGGTAAGAATCATGGCTGTCTATGTTATTACAGGGCAGTTAAATAACTGTTTAAGTATTTTATTTAAGACAGAAAATGTAGATAAACACTTGATTTACCCATTTTCATATTATTAGAAAAGAACTATGTTCAAATACACATATGGTAATACACAGACCAAGATTCTGCTAGTGCAGTACCATTGGCATGGCTGTATTAATATGGGTATATATACATCTATGTATGGAACACTTAATAAGATTACTTGACCCAGGTGAGCGATACAGGCCCAGCCTTCTGAGCCTCTGGTTTATATAGGAATGATTCATAGAATATTGTAGGTATTGCATTAACAATTGTTTTCATATATGGTTCAAGGTCAAATATTGAAAGGTCAAGGTCACAGCTACAGAAGAATACTTAAATTGCTAATTATCTTAAAAACTATCAACTTTTTGTATAGGCATGTATATAAGACTATTGTAGGTATTGAAATGACAATCATTTTGATGAATGGTTAAAGATCATATGTTGAAAGGTCAAGGTCACAGCTGCAATAGAAGACTTAAAATTGCTAATTGTCTAGAAAACTATTACTTTTTTCTATAGGCAAATATAATAGAAAATTGTAGGTATTGACATGATGATCATTTTGGTATAGGGTTCAAAGTAATATGTTCAAAGGTTAAGGTCATATCAACATAGGAATACTAAAAATATTAATTATCTTGAAAGCTATTAATTTCATGCATAGTCATGTATATTAGAATATTGTAGGTATTGACATGACAATCATTTGTGGTTTTAAGTCATATGTGTTCAAAGGCCATGGACATAGCTGCATAATTATACTGAAATTGATTAATGATTGCACTACAGTTACTTCATGCATATTTTTAAGCTACTTATAAAATAAGTGAGTGGATCTATTTCTGATTAAGTTTTGTGAGAGTTTTTAACTTGCGAAACTTTTAAAGTTTCTGTATTTAATATATTGTCTAATGCACTTTGCAAACAATATTGGACATATCTTCAGGTGAGCGTTAAGGCCCATGGGCCTCTTGTTTTGTATAGGCATGTATCGTTTTGATATAATGATAAAGGCAATATGTTCAAAAGTCAGTCAGATACCAAAAAAAATGCCAAAATTTGCCTAGTATGTTAAGCTTATACCCTTATTTTCAAAATTTAACCTGAAATAGTAACTATCATGAAATAATTTTACATTTGTCTTTTAAGCTCTTATTTATCAGGTGAGCATATCAGGCCCAATGTGCCTCTTGTTTATAATTATAATTTAAAATGATTTTTAATTGTTTTAAAATATCTTGTCTCTTATTTACATGTACATGTAACTGCATTTCAACAATTCAGGTTTCAAAGCATTTGTATTTCAGTGCCATATTTATTTTAAGTATAAAGAGTTATAACTATTTTGAGGAGAATGCTTCTTGTAAAACAGGTTGAACTCTTTGTATCAGCTGCAGTCTCATCTGTAACCATTATATGAACAGAAAAACATGCCATTCTTATCTTCCATTTCTTTCTGTTTATCAGCTTTATTTTCACTTCACCAATCTTTTTTCTTACCAGGTGCAGGAGGATTATACTTACTGTCTTTTTACTGACATCCTGGTACACAATATAAGGGCCCTAATAATATTTTATCTCAAACCTATTGAGGCTGAAATGTTTACACGAGTACACGATACAGATCTGATTTTGACCTGTTAACATTTACAAAAATAGGTAACTGTTTAAACATAACCTTTGACAGCCATATTGGACTACACTTTATTAAGTGCAATATAAAATACATAGAGAATCATTGATTAAACTGAGAAATAAAATGGAGTTCTGATTAATTTTACTTTGAGATCACCTATCGGAACTTGATCTGTCAGTAATTTAGTTATGCATGAGCTGCACAGGTAATATAAAAAGCTGACTAAAAGTTCTTATTCCAACCTTCATTCTTTATGATGATCAATTTGTCTTAATTTTAGCATTATATCAAATATATATATAAAATTGATTATAACACAGAAAATATTAACTGTCAGATGTTTATGCCAAACATAATGATTGAACATTTTTACATACACTGAAACGTTTGTTCGTGTAAAAAGCTTTGTTTCATTTCTGTTAAACGTGTACACATTTACTTATTCTGTAAATGTTTCAGCCTTACCACTTGTGCATGCAACATTCAGAACTTATTATTAACTCATTTAGTTTAATCTGCAATTTTTGCAGACTGCACCGGTTTTTGCACCAGTTTAATATTCATGGTGGAGGTTTTGGCAAAGGGCAAAAGTAGCAATATTCATGCCTTTGTTAAAAAAATTGCTGTTTTCTTTGAAAACATATAATGGGCCAATGTGGATTTATTTATGAGCACATACAAACTAGATAGATAGCCATTTAACATGTTATTATTCACATAATATTCAAATTATATGTGTTTTTAAACTATTTTTTGGAAATCTTTGGAACACTACAATCAATATTTCCAATATCTAATATTGCTTCTGTTCTCAAAAATAAAAACCTATACTAATAAGCTAATTTTGATTTATTTATGGGTCAATTGAAAATAGATAGGTTGCCATTTAACATCAAAACTTGTTTTTCTGTCAAAGATTTGGTGAAAAGAGTTAGATAAAAAATTAACACTGCCCAAACTTAATCTTTTGAATGCCTTCAGGCTCATGTTTTCTGGGCGAGTGATACAGGCTCATCGGGCCTCTTGTTTTGATATAAACATTAAATGTTGCAAAATTTTATTTTTGTGATGATACAAATTTGCATTTGAGTAAGGTGTACTTGGTAATTTTCAGATGCAAGCAACTAAGTAAAACTTTTAAGCAATCCATCATCAGTTGAATCTTTGAAGAAAGGTATCCCTAGTAAAAAGAAAATATTTTTTTTATAGGTGAAGAAAAAAGTTGTTGATAATTGTTCTAATTTTGAACAACGAACAACAAGAGCCTCTAGTAAAGAAGATTCCTGTGAGCAACAGCAGGGTAGATTTTCAGCTTTACAGTTGGAAACTGGCTTACTTGGACAGCATGGTGGAGAATTGCTTTTGGAATCACCATTTTCAACATTAACACCAAATATGTTAGGTATCATTGTAAAAGGTACAAAGGTAAGTCATTTAATTTGAATAGATATTTCAGTTGCAGTTTTCAATTTTAGTCCATGTGGAATATGCAGTCATTAGGCACAGATCCAGAAAAACTGATAATACCCATTATGTTGCTTGTCTTTTATTTTAAAGGGTTGTTTTGAAGTGAAGGACAAGAAAACTGAATGAAGATATTTTTATTATTAAAAAAAAGATCTAGCCTCTTCAATCCAAGACAAGAATAATGATTTTTTGAAAAAAGTAATGCTTAGAGTACATACTTGTTTAAGAGAATGTCTGTTTGATGTTACTCACTTTTATTAGCTAACCTGAGGGTCATGTGAGCTTATGGCATAGTGCTTGTGTTTGCATGTGTGTGTGCATGCATTCTTAACATTTATTTTGGACTTCTCCTCTATTACTACTTGACAGATTTCAATGAAACTTGTTCAAAGGTATATATGGGTTGGTGCAGTTTAGATTTTATTGTGTTGTTGCCACGGGTACCAAAAGAAGGTCAAGGTCACCTAAGGGTGTAAAATCTAATAAAAACCTCTTCACTTAATCTGGTGAAGGTAGAAAAATTTGATATCATATTAATCTTCTCTAGGTTGGTATAGTTTGTTCATTTTGTGAAAATGTGTCCGCATTTGGGTAAAGGATTCTTGCGTTAAGTTTTGTAATAACTTGATTACTTAAACAGATAATGACATGCGGTTTTCAGTTGTGGAAAATCCTACAAAATGAGGTCAAATGACAAGGTCATGACATATTTTTAGACATATGTAATTTTACTACTATTTAAGCTATTTTGCTCATATTTCAACATGGGGTATAAGTTTTTTTTAACATGAGTAATATGTCAGAGTTCACAGTCATAACCTTCATGATTAAATAAGTTTAAAATTTGTTTCTTCTTTACATGTTAAGATTTTGTCATTGGGGTTTTCAAGATTTGATGTTTCAGGAATGGACTTTCAAATGAAGTCAAGGGCAGAGGTCACAGTCATGCTGTACCATGACATTATTTTATGATTTTTGTTAAATGCAATATACAAAAATTTTATCACGGAAATTGCACATTTCAGCTAGTGATTATTTGTCAGGTGAACGTATCAAGCCATTAAGCCTTGTGTTTCTTTCATGCAAGAGGTAAAACAAACAAAAAATATTTTCAAAAATTAATTATGTATTATGGAAAATTGAAATGGTTAAAACAAATATCCAATTTTTATTTTTTTTAAGATGATGCTGACAATACTCAGGATAAGCAGAACACATTTTCAGAAGTTAGAGGATAATGAAGATCTTATATTCGAAGACAAAGCTTCAATTAGCTACTCAGAATTTTATGATATATTGGATTATAATGAAAGAAATGAGGTTTTAGAGGCAATGTTGAGAATGGGATTATTGCAGCATTTTATGTGGAAACCAAGATAATTATTTATTCACAAAGTGGACAGTCTTTTCATTTTTAATTTCTAGTTAATTTGAAATATCAGTCTTTGTATAAGATCTTTGTCATAGCTTTGAAAATCAGAGATGCTTTGATCAGCCATACAGCAGACTGATATGAAGGTAAGAATAGGGCATACCTCACAGTGTAGATATACAGGTGAAATGTTGTATATAGCTATCCCTACACAATTTAATAAAGATGAGGGTTATTATAGATCCTCTGTCCAGACATTTAAGCCTTTTTGATTTTTCAGCTCAACTAGCTTTATCCAGATGTCTGTTAACAGCTAAATCTCTGATACTACAAGGCCTTGTGAAACCTAATTTACTGTGCAAGTTCCTTGCTTGTGTCTGTTGCTGGATTGTACAGATCACAGTGATTAGATGTCCAAGCTGGCAGAAGTTACTTAAAATAAAAAAATCATCAAAAAAATCTTTTACACCAGAACCATACATAGGAGGCAAAATCAGATTTGATATTTAGTTTCTATATGGTCTTAACCTCAAAATTTGTACATTTCCTGACATTCTGACAAAAATAGGTTACAGTTTTGCACAAATTGTAAAATAGCTTAAAATTGTTTTAAACTGTTATAACTTGACTATTAGATCAGATAATGGAATGGAGTTTTTCAGTTTGACATGTAATTACCTTCAAATTTGGGGTCAAGGTCAATTGTGAAGGTCATGACGTATTTTTTTACCTTTCTGGAAAACTAAACTTTTTGTTTAGCCCTGTACATTTAAATATCGTTAATATAAATTCAATAATCATTTTGATATATAGATTAATGTCATTGGTCCAAAGTTCAAGGACACAGAATTGAAACAATATGAAAATGGTTCATTACCACAAAAACAAAAATTTTTGTATAGGCATGTATATTGTAATATTGTTGTTATTGATGCAACAGTCATTTTGATGTCTAGATTAAGGTCATAGGTTAAAAGGTCAAGGTCAGAGATGTGAAACTATACTGAAACTTTTTTATCTTGAAAACTATTAACTTTTTGTATAGGCATGTATGATAGAATGTTGTATGTATTCATGATGTATATAAAAAGGTCATTGGACCAAAGGTCAAGGTCACAGAAGCGAAACAATACCAAAACGGTTCATTATTTCAAAAACTTTAAGTTTTTTGTATATTACACAGTCATTTTGATGTATAGGTTAAGGTCATGAGTTCAAAGGTCAAGGTCACAGATGGGAAAGTATACTTAAACTGTTCATTATCTTGAAAACTTTTAACTTTTTGTAAAGGCATGTATAATAGAATGATGTAGGTATTAATACAACAATTGTCATCATGTATATAAAAAGGTCATTGGACCAAAGGTCAAGGTCACAGAAGCAAAACAATGCCAAAATGGTTCATTATCCTAAAACCTATGAATGTTTTGTTTAGGCATGTATATTTTGATATTGTTGGTATTGTTGCAAAGGTCATTTTAATATATAAATTAAGGATTGAAAGGTCACAGAAGCAAAACAATACCAAAATGTTTTGGTTTTTTAGCTCACCTGAGCTGAAAGCTCAAGTGAGCTTTTCTGATCACCTTTTGTCCGTGGTCCGTCTGTCTGTTAACTTTTTCACATTTTCAACTTCTTCTCAAGAACCACTGGGCCAATTTTGACCAAACTTGGCACAAAGCATCCTTAGGTAAAGGGGATTCAAAATTGTTAAAATGAAGGGCCAGGCCCTTTTACAAGGGGAGATAATTAGGAAACATTATTTTTTTGTTCACTATTTTTAAAAATCTTCTTCTCCAGAACCATTTGGCCTGGAAAGCTGAAACTTATGTGGAAACATCCTTGGGTAGTGTAGATTCTAATTTGTTAAAATCATGACCCCCGGGTGTAGGGTGGGGCCTCAGTGGGGGGTCGAAATTTCACATAGTAATATATAGAGAAAATCTTTAAAAATCTTCTTCTGAAGAACCATTTGTCCTGGAAAGCTGAAACTTATGTGGAAACATCCTTGAGTAGTGTAGATTCTAATTTGTTAAAATCATGACCCCCGGGTGTAGGGTGGGGCCTCAGTGGGGGGTCAAAGTTTAACGTAGTAATATATAGGGAAAATCTTTTAAAATCTTCTTCTCAAGATTTAATTGACTTGGAAAGTTGAAACTTATATGGAAACATCTTTGCATAGCGTAGCTCCTAAATTGTTTAAATTATTCTTTTAAAACATTCAAAATAAATTGCAAATTTTAATGCATATATTATATTTATTAAAACTTTTTGAAAATGAGTATAGTTGGCTAATGCTACTCAGGTGAGCCATGTGGCCCATGGGCCTCTTGTTTTTTAAATTTTTTTATAAAGGCATATCTTTTGATGGTATAAATGCAACGGTCATTTTGTTGTATAGATAAAGGTCAAGGGTTCAAAGGTTGAGGTCACAGATGAGAAAGAATAGTAAAATGGTTATGTTGAAAACTAGTATTTTTTGTATAGGCATGTATATTAGAATGTTGTAGGTATTTATATAACCATCATTTAAATGTATAGAAAAATATCATTGGTCCAAAGGTCAAGGTCATAAAACCACACAATATAATGAAATGGTTCATTTTTAGCTCAACTGGCTTAGCCAGCTGAGCTTATGTCATGGCGAAGCGTGCGTGCGTGTGTTCGTAAACTTTGATCTTCTCCTCTGAAACTATTTGGCCAATTTGAACCATATTTGGTGTGCGATGTCCCTGGTGGGAGTAGACTAAAGTTTGTACAAATCAACTTCCTGCGCTATCCAAGGTGGCCTCCATTGCTATAAATAGCAAAAACCTATGAATGGTCATTACACATTTATTTATCAACCGATTTGGTTCAAATTTGGGATATAGAAGGTACATCCCTAGCCATTTAATATATGTAACAGGTTTTTCCGTAACTTTTTCTGTATGCTCGCTATTAGCAGAATATGCAAATTAGATGCTAAATTTAGGCAAATTCTTTGAAAATCTTCTCCTCTGAAACTGCACAGCCAAATAAAATAAAATTTGCTGTGGTAAGACCTTAAGTGGAGTATATTAAAGTTTATACAAATTAACTTCCTGTGGCATCCTAGATGGCCCCCATTGCTATTTATAGCAAAAACCTATAAATGGTCATTATACATATATTTATCAACCGATTTGGTTGAAATTTGAGATAAAGAAGGTACATGCCTAGCCGTTTAATATATGTAACGGGTTTCTCCGCAACTTTTTCTGTATGCTCGCTATTAGCAGAATATGCAAATTAGATGCTAAATTTAGGCAAATTCTTTGAAAATCTTCTCCTCTGAAACTACACAGCCAAATGAAATAAAGTTTGGTATGGTAAGTCCTTAACTTGAGTATATTAAAGTTTGTACATATCAACTTCCTGTGGCATCCAAGATGGCTGCCATTGCTATTTATAGCAAAAAGCTATAAATGGTCATTTTACGTTTATTTATCAACCGATTTGGTTCAAATTTGAGATATACAAGGTACATGCCTATCCGTTTAATATATGTAACAGGTTTTTCTGTATGCTTGCTATTGGCAGAATATGCAAATTAGATGCTAAATTTAGGCAAATTCTTTGAAAATCTTCTCCTCCCAAACTGCACAGCCAAATGAAATAAAATTTGGTGTGGAAAGTCCTTAAGTGGAGTATATTAAAGTTTGTACAAATCAACTTCCTGCAGCATCCAAGATGGCCGCCATTGCTATTTATAGCAAAAAGTTATAAATGGTCATTACACACTTATTTATCAACCGATTTGGTTCGAATATGAGATATAAAAGCTACATGCATAGCCATTTAATATATGTAACAGGTTTCTCCGTAACTTAAACAAGATGGCCGCCTTTACTATAAATAGCAAAAACAGTAAAATGGCCATTTTGCATTCAATTTTACACCAATTTTCTTAGTATTTGAAATGTAGAAAGTAGGTATCTAGCCATTTAATATATGTAATGGGTTTTTCTGAGAAAGTTTTCGTTGGACCCATTTTTTGCTTGTGAGGCAAATGAGTTCCAGTTGAGCGATACAGGCCCTATTGGGCCTCTTGTTCTTGAATATTAGCTTCTATGAGAATTGTTCATTGAAATGTCTTTGGCTTTCCTTTAAATTGACTATAATTACATGTATAGGTGAAAATCATATTCTTTTAACCAGATGCCCAGATGACAATCATATAAATTTTACTTATAAAGGGAAAAAGTACATGTATGAATCTTAGTAGCTCTTTTTACAATGACCATTTTTCTTCAATTTAAATGAGTTTACATACAAATTTTCTAGAATCAGAACTCACCAGGTGAGCTAGAGAAGCCAATTGAGCCTCTCCAAGACATAAATATAATAATTGTTATACATGTAATTTAATAAGAATAATACCAGTATTGTTGAAATAATTTTCGAATACACATCATTTGATGGCTTCAAACAATTGAATAGCTGTTCACGGTTTAAGAAAAGCTTTGTGTTAATGTTTTTATGGATATGTCTCTCAGTACAAGATAGACATGTCTTCTTATTGGAGGAAAGAAAAATGATGAAAAATATTAATATTAACGATGAAAAATATTAATTTTATTAACATGGTTTTGATATATTATCAGGTAAATCAGTTTGTGTAATCGCATCAATTATTGTTTTTAAATTAACTTATATTCTTATCTACAAGTGTATATACAAATTTTTGTTTGTTTATGTATACTTCTCTATTATTCTTTTCTTATTGTTGAACAGGCATTATTTTACAAATTCTTGAATATATTTCTTTCTTTAATGTGCTCAAATCCTGTGAGCTTATGGCATGGCGAAGCGTGCGTGCATGCGTGCGTGCGTCCGTGCGTCAGTAAACTTTAATCTTCTCCTCTGAAACTACTGGGCCAATTGAAACCCAATTTGCTGTGGAAGGTCCTTGATAGAGTCTAACTGAAGTTTGTTCAAATCATGGTGATCGGATATCCAAGATGGCCGCTGTTACTAAAAATAGACAAAACCTAAAAAAATCTTTTTCTCTTGAACCGCTCATTGGAGGCAAAATCTGATGTGATATTTGGACTCTTCATAGTCTTAACCTTATAGATTGTTCATTTCGTGAAATTCGGACAAAAAATAGGTTACGCGTTTTTGCGGTTAATTTGGCAAAAATCGTAAAATAGCTTCAAATCATTATAACTTGAACATTTGATCAGATAATGACATGGGGTTTTCAGTTTTGACATATACGTATAATTACCTTCAAAATGGGGTCAAGGTCAATTGTGAAGGTCATGACCTAAATTTGACCTGTCTGATTTTATTTATTATCTGGAAAAGTATAAACTTTTTGTATAGGCATGTATATTAGAATGTTGTAGCTATTGCTGCAACGATCATTTTGATGTATAGTGAAAGGTCAATGGTTCAAAGGTCAAGGTCACAGATGCGCATCCGTGTGTCAGTAAACTTTAATCTTCTCCTCAGAAACTACTGGGCCAATTGAAACTCAATTTGCTGTGGAAGGTCCTTGATAGAGTCTTACTATAGTTTCTTCAAATCATGGTGATCGGATATCCAAGATGGCCGCTGTTACTAAAAATAGACAAAACCTAAAAAAATCTCCTTCTCTTGAACCGCTCATTGGAGGCAAAATCTGATGTGATATTTGGACTCTACATAGTCTTAACCTTATAGATTGTTCATTTCGTGAAATTCGGACAAAAAATAGGTTACGCGTTTTTGCGTTTAATTTTGCAAAAATCGTAAAATAGCTTCAAATCATTATAACTTGAACATTTGATCAGATAATGACATGGGGTTTTCAGTTTTGACATATACGTATAATTACCTTCAAAATGGGGTCAAGGTCAATTGTGAAGGTCATGACCTAATTTTTGACCTGTCTGATTTTATTTATTATCTGGAAAAGTATAAACTTTTTGTATAGGCATGTATATTAAAATGTTGTAGCTATTGCTGCAACGGTCATTTTGATGTATAGTGAAAGGTCATTGGTTCAAAGGTCAAGGTCACAGATGCAAAATAATTCTGAAATGGTACATTATCTTGAAAACTAGGAATTTTTTGTATAGGCATGTATATTAGAATATTGTAGGTATTGATGCAACGATCATTTTGATGTATAGTGAAAGGTCATGGGTTCAAAGGTCAAGGTCACGGATGCAAAACAATTCTGAAATGGTCAATTATCTTGAAAATTAGGAAATTTTTGTATAGGCATGTATATTAGAATGTTGTAGGTATTGATGCAACGATCATTTTGATGTATAGTGAAAGTTCATGGATTAAAGGTCAAGGTCACAGATGCAAAACAATTCTGAAATGGTCAATTATCTTGAAAACTAGGAATTTTTTGTATAGGCATGTATATTAGAATGTAGTAGCTATTGATGCAACGGTCATTTTGATGTATAGTGAAAGGTCATTGGTTCAAAGGTCAAGGTCACAGATGCAAAACAATTCTGAAATGGTCAATTATCTTGGAAACTAAGAATTTTTTGTACAGGCATGTATATTAGAATGTAGGTATTGATGCAACGATTATTTGGATGTATAGTGAAAGGTCATGGGTTCAAAGGTCAAGGTCACAGATATCTGTTCAAAAGTTAACCCTTCACAATTTTTAATGAAACTTGGCAGCCTATGACAAGAGCTTGTTTGGGATTGATTTTCAGGTCACTAGGTCAAAGGTCAAGGTCATTGTGACTATAAATAGAAATTGGTTTCCAGTCATTTAAAAGTTAACCGTTCAAGATTTTTTTTCTGCTTTCACTGAAAGGGAAACAAACAAAAGATATACCATAGTTCCAATTTCCCTCTTTGCAGTTTATGCTAGGACTCAATATTACCCCTCATATATCGTTACAGTTACAGAAGTCTATTTCATTTTAAAGCGGGGAACATAAATTCTATGAATTTTGCATATTTTGAGTGTTGATATTATATGTCAGGTATTTAATCTCATTTAGACTTGATATAATTATAAAAATCTTACATCTTGAATTTGGGATCAATTACCTGTGCAATGGAAAATAAAAAATAGAAATATCTATTGTTTGACCTGGCTGAGAACTGCCAGAGGATGGATATTGAATAGCTCCTAACAAAACTGAAGCCTATAAACAACTGTTTTTAAAGGTTTTGAACATTGCAGAATTGAGTTGAAATTTTGACTATTAGCCAACTCAAACCAAATGTCATTTCTGCAAGTGGAACCGTTTGATATGCCTTAAAAACAGTTAACCACACCACTTGATCTAATTTGCCCGGTGCCCATCCAAAGTCTTTACATCCAGTGGTTACTTAAACAGATGTGCACAAACAATGTAAATCATAACATTCTACACTGGTGAAACTGAATTTCATCAAAGTATTTGACTAGAAACCATCTGAAAACCATAATTTTTCCACAACTTCATAATAAAACCCTTAACTTCCTGTACATATAATAATCTACTATCAGCCACATGTCTTCCGATCAAGACTAAAAACCACAGCTTATTCTGTTTATTATTTCCGAAACTGAGTAAATTTCCGTAACAAACAAAAAATGGGCACCAGGTGAGCGATACAGGCCCTATTGGGCCTCTTGTTTTTATTTATAAAACAATATGAATGAACTCTCAAACTTATTATATACATGTATATATATTATCTTATACACAGCATCAAATCAATTTTATTAGAAATAAATTTACATTCATCTTATATTGGATTTGTTTTATTTAAATCTATCCAATTTTTTAGCTTAGCTACATGCAAGTGGATAGGATATAATGTCTTACCCCAAAGGGGGACTACATGCATATAATACAAAATATAATCTTACACTCATGTTTATGTAACATTGAATTAAACTTGTTAAATAAATTCAGTATATCTTAAAGCACTCCTGTAAGATATTCTATTTATTTAGTAGTTACATTTTACCATACCAAATTGAAATGTATTCATATTTAGTTTACTCATACAACCTTGACACTTGCATCAGACATTTTTCCTTTCACAACCAGTGTCAGTAGTCATATTTCCTTTTATCTTTGTTGATTTAATTATATTTGTTAGTATAACAAATTATAGTCTTTTAACATTCAAAGATAAAAATTCAAAAACCTTCTTGTTGCTATCTTGGCATATGTAAAATTTGAGTGACAGTTCAACAAACATAAAAAAATTCTTGGCCTAAGAATTATACCGAAACAAATAATGTTAAAACTTTAGTTTCATTTAAAGTCTTCATTTTGTAAATGCCCACATGATGCATATTTCAATTTTTTTAAGGTAAAGAATAATCTTTTCCATGTACTTTATCAATCATTCAAAGCATTTAAATATAAAGTATTTAGCATGCAAAAATTCACAAATGAATGTAAAGGCATACAAGTGTGATTTGTAAATTAGTACCAAAGACCTTCTGTCCTTTCAGGTAAAATTTCAAACTTTGGGGATGTTCTTAATTTAGCCCTCTCAATGATGAGCTTGAATTGGAATAGATAATTAATACATTTAAAGAAGTAAATGATCTGGAATTGAACTTGGCAGAATAATTGCTGAGTATATTCAAAACTTTATTATTGTTTTGGAGATTTTCATCTAGTCAGCCATGAATGGCACTTTACACCTTTTCACAAGGAACTTATAAAATTTTATTGTTTTCATATCTCTGTAATCAGAAAAAGAGGTAGATCAAGTTTTAAAAGTGCTTAAGTGATCTGTTGCGATAAATCTCTGTCAATCTTCTAACACTAGAGCCACACTTTTCTCAATCCTCATCAAAGCCATCCATCTCCATAAAGAAGGCCAAGTTTATTTGATGATTTTTATCAAACTTAGTTATATGTACAATTTAAGATGCTTTACATGTTGCAACACAAAATACTTTATTGAGACCTTTATTTTCTAGGTCCATTGATTTGTAAAGTTCACCAGGCCTGTGTATGTGCATGCATGTGTGCATGGATCCTTAAACTTAACTTAAACAACTTTTTCTTCTGAACCATTCAACTGATTTTGATGAAACTTTGTAAATTGGTTTACAAGAAGTGCCATTTAAATATTGCAAAAATTCAACCTTGATTCAAGTGCAAGGTCACAATGACAGAATCTGATAAACCAAAAGACCTAGGATCCCCAAATTGCATATATGTAATCAGCATGTTAAGTTTTACAACTTTTGAGAATAGATTTGACCCTGGCTTAGTTCCAAGTCACATCGACTCTCTTTGTAAAATACTAAAATTGACATCTTTTCATAAACCAAAAAGCCTATAGACTTCATACTTTTTATATATAATCAGTGTGTAGTCTTCCACAAAATTTGCAAATAAATTTGACATTGACCTTGGTTGAATGGTCACAGTGATCTTGTACTTAAGAAATGTGATCTTAGGTGGAAATTCAAGACAACTACAGTAGTTTTTAAGTTATATCAAAATGTCTAAGATGGCTGTTTGTTAATACCATTTTATTTGTTAAATTGGTAAAAAAAAATTGATTTAGACACCACAACATGTCAAAAATAAGGGCACCGCCAAGCAATATATGGCAATCACTATTTCGTTGGAGATTAATCTGACAAATGGTGCATATTGAAATACACAGGATTGAAATACAATTTTTTTTTTTAATTAAAGGTGTTGTAAATAAAACCTTTATCCTGACATCAGGGAATTTGATTTCTTTCTTTATATTGTACTAAGAACTATAGTTTTACACTATGTGATATATTTTCTGATTTCGCTCTAATGTAGATTTTTAAATGCCTGGAGTTCAAGATTCATATTTTCAAATACTATATCTTATCTGTAATTTCGCCTTTATGCAGATATATATACATATATAAAGCAATGTCTCTTCTACACTAATTAATCTTAAATTTGTTATTATATTTACCGAAATACAAAATGTGCACAAAAAGTGTTTTGAAAATACGATTTGTCTTCAAATCAAGAAGAAAAGTACCTTGTATTATGTTCTATCTCTAATTTCACCCTTATTCAGACGACAATACCAAATTGCATTTAGAAGTCATTCCTTCTGAACATCTGCTAATATCAGTATCGTTCTGCACTTGCATTAATATTTATAAGTTTATCAGTATTAAACTTGAAGCTTTTTAGAAAGCTTACCCTGAGTTAAGAACCAATAAATTGAATTATTTCATCTTATCTGTAATGTCGCCCTAATGCAGGTATTTATAGGAAGATGTTTTTTACTGTTCCAGCATTGACATCAACATATCAACATTTAAATTTGTTATAATATATGAAGTAATCGAAAACAAAATTTGTTTTTAATTAAAGGTGTCGGAAATAAAACACATCAAGGAATTTGATTTCTTTCTTTCTATTGTACTAAGAACTATAGATTTGCGCTATGTGATATATTTTCTGATTTCGCTCTAATATAGATATTTAAATTCCTCGAGTTAACGATTCATATTTTTCAAATATTATATCTTCTCTGTAATTTCGCTTTTATGCAGATATATATACATATATAAAGCAATGTCTCTTCTACACTAATTAATCATAAATTTGTTATTATATTTACCGAAATACAAAATGTGTACAAAAATTGTTTTGAAAAGAGCTTTTGTCTTCAAATCAAACAGAAAAGTCCCTTGTATTATGTTCTATCTCCAATTTCACCCATATTCAGACGACAATACCAAATTGCATTTAGAAGTCATTCCTTCTGAACATTTGCTAATATCAGTATCGTTCTGCACTTGTATTAACATTTATAAGGTTTTCAATATTAAACTTGAAGCTTTTTTAAAATGCTTGTCCTGAGTTTAGAACCAATAAATTAAATTATTTCATCTTATCTTAATGTCGCCCTAATGCAGGTATTTATAGCAAGATTTTTGTTACTGTTCCAGCATTGACATCAACATATCAACATTTAAAGTTGTTTTTATATATATGTGATGTTATCGGAATACAAAATTTGTTTTTAATTAAAGGTGTCGGAAATAAAACCTTTATCCTGACATCAGTGAATTTTATTTCTTTCTTTATATTGTACTAAGAACTATAGTTTTGCACTATGTGATATATTTTCTGATTTCGCTCTAATATAGATATTTAAATGCCTCCAATTCACGATTCATATTTTTCAAATATTATATCTTCTCTGTAATTTCACCATGATGCAGATATATAAACATATATAAAGCGATGTCTCTTCTACACTAATTAATCATAAATTTGTTATTATATTTACCGAAATACAAAATGTGTACAAAAATTGTTTGAAAAGAGGTTTTGTCTTCAAATCAAACAGAAAAGTCCCTTGTATTATGTTCTATCTCCAATTTCACCTATATTCAGACGACAATACCAAATTGCATTTAGAAGTCATTCCTTCTGAACATCTGCTAATATCAGTATCGTTCTGCACTTGTATTAACATTTATAAGGTTTTCAATATTAAACTTGAAGCTTTTTTAGAATGCTTGTCCTGAGTTTAGAACCAATAAATTGAATTATTTCATCTTATCTGTAATGTCGCCCTAATGCAGGTATTTATAGCAAAATTTTTGTTACTGTTCCAGCATTGACATCAACATATCAACATTCAAAGTTGTTAATTTATATGTGATGTTATTGGAATACAAAATTTATTTTTAATTAAAGGTGTTGTAAATAAAACCTTTATCCTGACATCAGGGAATTTGATTTCTTTCTTTATATTGTACTAAGAACTATAGTTTTACACTATGTGATATATTTTCTGATTTCGCTCTAATGTAGATTTTTAAATGCCTGGAGTTCAAGATTCATATTTTCAAATACTATATCTTATCTGTAATTTCGCCTTTATGCAGATATATATACATATATAAAGCAATGTCTCTTCTACACTAATTAATCTTAAATTTGTTATTATATTTACCGAAATACAAAATGTGCACAAAAAGTGTTTTGAAAATACGATTTGTCTTCAAATCAAGAAGAAAAGTACCTTGTATTATGTTCTATCTCTAATTTCACCCTTATTCAGACGACAATACCAAATTGCATTTAGAGGTCATTCCTTCTGAACATCTGCTAATATCAGTATCGTTCTGCACTTGCATTAATATTTATAAGTTTTTCAGTATTAAACTTGAAGCTTTTTAAAATGCTTACCCTGAGTTAAGAACCAATAAATTGAATTATTTCATCTTGTCAGTAATGTCGCCCTAATGCAGGTATTTATAGGAAGATGTTTTTTACTGTTCCAGCATTGACATCAACATATCAACATTTAAATTTGTTATAATATATGTGAAGTAATCGAAATACAAAATTTGTTTTTAATTAAAGGTGTTGGAAATAAAACCTTTATCCTGACATCAGGGAATTTTATTTCTTTCTTTATATTGTACTAAGAACTATAGATTTGCGCTATGTGATATATTTTCTGATTTCGCTCTTATGTAGATATTTAAATGCCTCCAATTCACGATTCATATTTTTCAAATATTATATCTTCTCTGTAATTTCACCATGATGCAGATATATAAACATATATAAAGCGATGTCTCTTCTACACTAATTAATCATAAATTTGTTATTATATTTACCGAAATACAAAATGTGTACAAAAATTGTTTTGAAAAGAGGTTTTGTCTTCAAATCAAACAGAAAAGTCCCTTGTATTATGTTCTATCTCCAATTTCACCTATATTCAGACGACAATACCAAATTGCATTTAGAAGTCATTCCTTCTGAACATCTGCTAATATCAGTATCGTTCTGCACTTGTATTAACATTTATAAGGTTTTCAATATTAAACTTGAAGCTGTTTTAGAATGCTTGTCCTGAGTTTAGAACCAATAAATTGAATTATTTCATCTTATCTGTAATGTCGCCCTAATGCAGGTATTTATAGCAAAATTTTTGTTACTGTTCCAGCATTGACATCAACATATCAACATTCAAAGTTGTTAATTTATATGTGATGTTATTGGAATACAAAATTTATTTTTAATTAAAGGTGTTGTAAATAAAACCTTTATCCTGACATCAGGGAATTTGATTTCTTTCTTTATATTGTACTAAGAACTATAGTTTTACACTATGTGATATATTTTCTGATTTCGCTCTAATGTAGATTTTTAAATGCCTGGAGTTCAAGATTCATATTTTCAAATACTATATCTTATCTGTAATTTCGCCTTTATGCAGATATATATACATATATAAAGCAATGTCTCTTCTACACTAATTAATCTTAAATTTGTTATTATATTTACCGAAATACAAAATGTGCACAAAAAGTGTTTTGAAAATACGATTTGTCTTCAAATCAAGAAGAAAAGTACCTTGTATTATGTTCTATCTCTAATTTCACCCTTATTCAGACGACAATACCAAATTGCATTTAGAGGTCATTCCTTCTGAACATCTGCTAATATCAGTATCGTTCTGCACTTGCATTAATATTTATAAGTTTTTCAGTATTAAACTTGAAGCTTTTTAAAATGCTTACCCTGAGTTAAGAACCAATAAATTGAAATATTTCATCTTGTCAGTAATGTCGCCCTAATGCAGGTATTTATAGGAAGATGTTTTTTACTGTTCCAGCATTGACATCAACATATCAACATTTAAATTTGTTATAATATATGTGAAGTAATCGAAATACAAAATTTGTTTTTAATTAAAGGTGTCGGAAATAAAACCTTTATCCTGATATCAGGGAATTTTATTTCTTTCTTTATGTTGTACTAAGAACTATAGTTTTGCGCTATGTGATATATTTTCTGATTTCGCTCTTATGTAGATATTTAAATGCCTCCAATTCACGATTCATATTTTTCAAATGTTATATCTTCTCTGTAATTTCACCATGATGCAGATATATAAACATATATAAAGCGATGTCTCTTCTACACTAATTAATCATAAATTTGTTATTATATTTACCGAAATACAAAATGTGTACAAAAATTGTTTTGAAAAGAGGTTTTGTCTTCAAATCAAACAGAAAAGTCCCTTGTATTATGTTCTATCTCCAATTTCACCTATATTCAGACGACAATACCAAATTGCATTTAGAAGTCATTCCTTCTGAACATCTGCTAATATCAGTATCGTTCTGCACTTGTATTAACATTTATAAGGTTTTCAATATTAAACTTGAAGCTTTTTTAGAATGCTTGTCCTGAGTTTAGAACCAATAAATTGAATTATTTCATCTTATCTGTAATGTCGCCCTAATGCAGGTATTTATAGCAAAATTTTTGTTACTGTTCCAGCATTGACATCAACATATCAACATTCAAAGTTGTTAATTTATATGTGATGTTATTGGAATACAAAATTTATTTTTAATTAAAGGTGTTGTAAATAAAACCTTTATCCTGACATCAGGGAATTTGATTTCTTTCTTTATATTGTACTAAGAACTATAGTTTTACACTATGTGATATATTTTCTGATTTCGCTCTAATGTAGATTTTTAAATGCCTGGAGTTCAAGATTCATATTTTCAAATACTATATCTTATCTGTAATTTCGCCTTTATGCAGATATATATACATATATAAAGCAATGTCTCTTCTACACTAATTAATCTTAAATTTGTTATTATATTTACCGAAATACAAAATGTGCACAAAAAGTGTTTTGAAAATACGATTTGTCTTCAAATCAAGAAGAAAAGTACCTTGTATTATGTTCTATCTCTAATTTCACCCTTATTCAGACGACAATACCAAATTGCATTTAGAGGTCATTCCTTCTGAACATCTGCTAATATCAGTATCGTTCTGCACTTGCATTAATATTTATAAGTTTTTCAGTATTAAACTTGAAGCTTTTTAAAATGCTTACCCTGAGTTAAGAACCAATAAATTGAAATATTTCATCTTGTCAGTAATGTCGCCCTAATGCAGGTATTTATAGGAAGATGTTTTTTACTGTTCCAGCATTGACATCAACATATCAACATTTAAATTTGTTATAATATATGTGAAGTAATCGAAATACAAAATTTGTTTTTAATTAAAGGTGTTGGAAATAAAACCTTTATCCTGATATCAGGGAATTTTATTTCTTTCTTTATGTTGTACTAAGAACTATAGTTTTGCGCTATGTGATATATTTTCTGATTTCGCTCTTATGTAGATATTTAAATGCCTCCAATTCACGATTCATATTTTTCAAATGTTATATCTTCTCTGTAATTTCACCATGATGCAGATATATAAACATATATAAAGCGATGTCTCTTCTACACTAATTAATCATAAATTTGTTATTATATTTACCGAAATACAAAATGTGTACAAAAATTGTTTTGAAAAGAGGTTTTGTCTTCAAATCAAACAGAAAAGTCCCTTGTATTATGTTCTATCTCCAATTTCACCTATATTCAGACGACAATACCAAATTGCATTTAGAAGTCATTCCTTCTGAACATCTGCTAATATCAGTATCGTTCTGCACTTGTATTAACATTTATAAGGTTTTCAATATTAAACTTGAAGCTTTTTTAGAATGCTTGTCCTGAGTTTAGAACCAATAAATTGAATTATTTCATCTTATCTGTAATGTCGCCCTAATGCAGGTATTTATAGCAAAATTTTTGTTACTGTTCCAGCATTGACATCAACATATCAACATTCAAAGTTGTTAATTTATATGTGATGTTATTGGAATACAAAATTTATTTTTAATTAAAGGTGTTGTAAATAAAACCTTTATCCTGACATCAGGGAATTTGATTTCTTTCTTTATATTGTACTAAGAACTATAGTTTTACACTATGTGATATATTTTCTGATTTCGCTCTAATGTAGATTTTTAAATGCCTGGAGTTCAAGATTCATATTTTCAAATACTATATCTTATCTGTAATTTCGCCTTTATGCAGATATATATACATATATAAAGCAATGTCTCTTCTACACTAATTAATCTTAAATTTGTTATTATATTTACCGAAATACAAAATGTGCACAAAAAGTGTTTTGAAAATACGATTTGTCTTCAAATCAAGAAGAAAAGTACCTTGTATTATGTTCTATCTCTAATTTCACCCTTATTCAGACGACAATACCAAATTGCATTTAGAGGTCATTCCTTCTGAACATCTGCTAATATCAGTATCGTTCTGCACTTGCATTAATATTTATAAGTTTTTCAGTATTAAACTTGAAGCTTTTTAAAATGCTTACCCTGAGTTAAGAACCAATAAATTGAAATATTTCATCTTGTCAGTAATGTCGCCCTAATGCAGGTATTTATAGGAAGATGTTTTTTACTGTTCCAGCATTGACATCAACATATCAACATTTAAATTTGTTATAATATATGTGAAGTAATCGAAATACAAAATTTGTTTTTAATTAAAGGTGTCGGAAATAAAACCTTTATCCTGATATCAGGGAATTTTATTTCTTTCTTTATGTTGTACTAAGAACTATAGTTTTGCGCTATGTGATATATTTTCTGATTTCGCTCTTATGTAGATATTTAAATGCCTCCAATTCACGATTCATATTTTTCAAATGTTATATCTTCTCTGTAATTTCACCATGATGCAGATATATAAACATATATAAAGCGATGTCTCTTCTACACTAATTAATCATAAATTTGTTATTATATTTACCGAAATACAAAATGTGTACAAAAATTGTTTTGAAAAGAGGTTTTGTCTTCAAATCAAACAGAAAAGTCCCTTGTATTATGTTCTATCTCCAATTTCACCTATATTCAGACGACAATACCAAATTGCATTTAGAAGTCATTCCTTCTGAACATCTGCTAATATCAGTATCGTTCTGCACTTGTATTAACATTTATAAGGTTTTCAATATTAAACTTGAAGCTTTTTTAGAATGCTTGTCCTGAGTTTAGAACCAATAAATTGAATTATTTCATCTTATCTGTAATGTCGCCCTAATGCAGGTATTTATAGCAAAATTTTTGTTACTGTTCCAGCATTGACATCAACATATCAACATTCAAAGTTGTTAATTTATATGTGATGTTATTGGAATACAAAATTTATTTTTAATTAAAGGTGTTGTAAATAAAACCTTTATCCTGACATCAGGGAATTTGATTTCTTTCTTTATATTGTACTAAGAACTATAGTTTTACACTATGTGATATATTTTCTGATTTCGCTCTAATGTAGATTTTTAAATGCCTGGAGTTCAAGATTCATATTTTCAAATACTATATCTTATCTGTAATTTCGCCTTTATGCAGATATATATACATATATAAAGCAATGTCTCTTCTACACTAATTAATCTTAAATTTGTTATTATATTTACCGAAATACAAAATGTGCACAAAAAGTGTTTTGAAAATACGATTTGTCTTCAAATCAAGAAGAAAAGTACCTTGTATTATGTTCTATCTCTAATTTCACCCTTATTCAGACGACAATACCAAATTGCATTTAGAGGTCATTCCTTCTGAACATCTGCTAATATCAGTATCGTTCTGCACTTGCATTAATATTTATAAGTTTTTCAGTATTAAACTTGAAGCTTTTTAAAATGCTTACCCTGAGTTAAGAACCAATAAATTGAAATATTTCATCTTGTCAGTAATGTCGCCCTAATGCAGGTATTTATAGGAAGATGTTTTTTACTGTTCCAGCATTGACATCAACATATCAACATTTAAATTTGTTATAATATATGTGAAGTAATCGAAATACAAAATTTGTTTTTAATTAAAGGTGTTGGAAATAAAACCTTTATCCTGATATCAGGGAATTTTATTTCTTTCTTTATGTTGTACTAAGAACTATAGTTTTGCGCTATGTGATATATTTTCTGATTTCGCTCTTATGTAGATATTTAAATGCCTCCAATTCACGATTCATATTTTTCAAATGTTATATCTTCTCTGTAATTTCACCATGATGCAGATATATATACATATATAAAGCAATGTTTCTTCTACACTAATTAATCATAAATTTGTTATTATATTTACCAAAATACAAAATGTGTACAAAAAATGTTTGAAAAGAGCTTTTGTCTTCAAATCAAACAGAAAAGTCCCTTGTATTATGTTCTATCTCCAATTTCACCCATATTCAGACGAAAATACCAAATTGCATTTAGAAGTCATTCCTTCTGAACATCTGCTAATATCAGTATCGTTCTGCACTTGTATTAACATTTATAAGGTTTTCAATATTAAACTTGAAGCTTTTTTAGAATGCTTGTCCTGAGTTTAGAACCAATAAATTGAATTTTCATCTTATCTGTAATGTCGCCCTAATGCACTTATTTATAGCAAAATTTTTGTTACTGTTCCAGCATTGACATCAACATATCAACATTCAAAGTTGTTATTATATATGTGATGTTATCGGAATACAAAATTTATTTTTAATTAAAGGTGTTGTAAATAAACCTTTATCCTGACATCAGGGAATTTGATTTCTTTCTTTATATTGTACTAAGAACTATAGTTTACACTATGTGATATATTTTCTGATTTCGCTCTAATGTAGATTTTTAAATGCCTGGAGTTCAAGATTCATATTTTCAAATACTATATCTTATCTGTAATTTCGCCTTTATGCAGATATATATACATATATAAAGGAATGTCTCTTCTACACTAATTAATCTTAAATTTGTTATTATATTTACCGAAATACAAAATGTGCACAAAAAGTGTTTTGAAAATACGATTTGTCTTCAAATCAAGAAGAAAAGTACCTTGGATTATGTTCTATCTCTAATTTCACCCTTATTCAGACGACAATACCAAATTGCATTTAGAAGTAATTCCTTCTGAACATCTGCTAATATCAGTATCGTTCTGCACTTGCATTAATATTTATAAGTTTTTCAGTATTAAACTTGAAGCTTTTTAAAATGCTTACCCTGAGTTAAGAACCAATAATGAATTCTTTCATCTTATCAGTAATGTCGCCCTAATGCAGGTATTTATAGGAAGATGTTTTTACTGTTCCAGCATTGACATCAACATATGAACATTTAAATTTGTTATAATATATGTGAAGTAATCGAAATACAAAATTTGTTTTTAATTAAAGGTGTTGGAAATAAAACCTTTATCCTGACATCAGGGAATTTTATTTCTTTCTTTATATTGTACTAAGAAACTATAGATTTGCGCTATGTGATATATTTTCTGATTTCGCTCTTATGTAGATATTTAAATGCCTCCAATTCACGATTCATATTTTTCAAATATTATATCTTCTCTGTAATTTCGCCATGATGCAGATATATAAACATATATAAAGCGATGTCTCTTCTACACTAATTAATCATAAATTTGTTATTATATTTACCGAAATACAAAATGTGTACAAAAATTGTTTTGAAAAGAGCTTTTGTCTTCAAATCAAACAGAAAAGTCCCTTGTATTATGTTCTATCTCCAATTTTACCCATATTCAGACGACAATACCAAATTGCATTTAGAAGTCATTCCTTCTGAACATCTGCTAATATCAGTATCGTTCTGCACTTGTATTAACATTTATAAGGTTTTTCAATATTAAACTTGAAGCTTTTTTAGAATGCTTGTCCTGAGTTTAGAACCAATAAATTGAATTATTTCATCTTATCTGTAATGTCGCCCTTATGCAGTATTTATAGCAAGATTTTTGTTACTGTTCCAGCATTGACATCAACATATCAACATTCAAAGTTGTTATATATATGTGATGTTATCGGAATACAAATTTATTTTTAATTAAAGGTGTTGTAAATAAAACCTTTATCCTGACATCAGGAAATTTGATTTCTTTCTTTACATTGTACTAAGAACTATAGTTTTACACTATGTGATATATTTTCTGATTTCGCTCATATGTAGATTTTTAAATGCCTGGAGTTCAAGATTCATATTTTCAAATACTATATCTTATCTGTAATTTCGCCTTTATGCAGATATATATATACATATATAAAGCAATGTCTCTTCTACACTAATTATCTTATATTTGTTATTATATTTACCGAAATACAAAATGTGCACAAAAAGTGTTTTGAAAATACGATTTGTCTTCAAATCAAGAAGAAAAGTACCTTGTATTATGTTCTATCTCTAATTTCACCCTTATTCAGACGACAATACCAAATTGCATTTAGAAGTCATTCCTTCTGAACATCTGCTGATATCAGTATCGTTCTGCACTTGCATTAATATTTATAAGTTTTTCAGTATTAAACTTGAAGCTTTTTAGAATGCTTACCCTGAGTAAGAACCAATAAATCGAATTATTTCATCTTATCTGTAATGTCGCCCTAATGCAGGTATTTATAGGAAGATGTTTTTTACTGTTCCAGCATTGACATCAACATACAACATTTAAATTTGTTATAATATATGTGAAGTTATCGAAATACAAAATTTGTTTTTAATTAAAGGTGTTGGAAATAAAACCTTTATCCTGACATCAGGGAATTTTATTTCTTTCTTTATATTGTACTAAGAACTATAGTTTGCGCTATGTGAGATATTTCTGATTTCGCTCTTATGTAGATATTTAAATGCCTCCAATTCACAATTCATATTTTTCAAATATTATATCTTCTCTGTAATTTCGCCATGATGCAGATATATAAACATATATAAAGCGATGTCTCTTCTACACTAATTAATCATAAATTTGTTATTATATTTACCAAAATACAAAATGTGTACTAAAATTGTTTTGAAAAGAGCTTTTGTCTTCAAATCAAACAGAAAAGTCCCTTGTATTATGTTCTATCTCCAATTTCACCCATATTCAGACGACAATACCAAATTGCATTTAGAAGTCATTCCTTCTGAACATCTGCTAATATCAGTATCGTTCTGCACTTGTATTAACATTTATAAGGTTTTCAATATTAAACTTGAAGCTTTTTTAGAATGCTTGTCCTGAGTTTAGAACCAATGAATTGAATTATTTCATCTTATCTGTAATGTCGCCCTAATGCAGGTTTTTATAGCAAGATTTTTGTTACTGTTCCAGCATTGACATAAACATATCAACATTCAAAGTTGTTATTATATATGTAATGTTATCGGAATACAAAATTTATTTTTAATTAAAGGTGTAAATAAAACCTTTATCCTGACATCAGGGAATTTGATTTCTTTCTTTATATTGTACTAAGAACTATAGTTTTGCACTATGTGATATATTTTCTGATTTCGCTCTAATGTAGATTTTTAAATGTCTGGAGTTCAAGATTCATATTTTCAAATACTATATCTTATCTGTAATTTCGCCTTTATGCAGATATATATACATATATAAAGCAATGTCTCTTCAACACTAATTAATCTTAAATTTGTTATTATATTTACCGAAATACAAAATGTGCACAAAAAGTGTTTTGAAAATACGATTTGTCTTCAAATCAAACAGAAAAGTCCCTTGTATTATGTTCTATCTCCAATTTCACCCATATTCAGACGACAATACCAAATTGCATTTAGAAGTCATTCCTTCTGAACATCTGCTAATATCAGTATCGTTCTGCACTTGTATTAACATTTATAAGGTTTTCAATATTAAACTTGAAGCTTTTTTAGAATGCTTGTCCTGAGTTTAGAACCAATAAATTGAATTATTTCATCTTATCTGTAATGTCGCCCTTATGCAGGTATTTATAGCAAGATTTTTGTTACTGTTCCAGCATTGACATCAACATATCAACATTCAAAGTTGTTATTATATATGTGATGTTATCGGAATACAAAATTTATTTTTAATTAAAGGTGTTGTAAATAAAACCTTTATCCTGACATCAGGGAATTTGATTTCTTTCTTTATTGTACTAAGAACTAAAATTTTACACTATGTGATATATTTTCTGATTTCGCTCATATGTAGATTTTTAAATGCCTGGAGTTCAAGATTCATATTTTCAAATACTATATCTTATCTGTAATTTCGCCTTTATGCAGATATATATACATATATAAAGCAATGTCTCTTCTACACTAATTAATCTTATATTTGTTATTATATTTACCGAAATACAAAATGTGCACAAAAAGTGTTTTGAAAATACGATTTGTCTTCAAATCAGAAGAAAAGTACCTTGTATTATGTTCTATCTCTAATTTCACCCTTATTCAGACGACAATACCAAATTGCATTTAGAAGTCATTCCTTCTGAACATCTGCTAATATCAGTATCGTTCTGCACTTGCATTAATATTTATAAGTTTTTCAGTATTAAACTTGAAGCTTTTTGGAATGCTTACCCTGAGTTAAGAACCAATAAATCGAATTATTTCATCTTATCTGTAATGTCGCCCTAATGCAGGTATTTATAGGAAGACGTTTTTTACTGTTCCAGCATTGACATCAACATACAACATTTAAATTTGTTATAATATATGTGAAGTTATCGAAATACAAAATTTGTTTTTAATTAATTATGTTGGAAATAAAACCTTTATCCTGACATCAGGGAATTTTATTTCTTTCTTTATATTGTACTAAGAACTATAGTTTTGCGCTATGTGATATATTTTCTGATTTCGCTCTTATGTAGATATTTAAATGCCTCCAATTCACGATTCATATTTTTCAAATATTATATCTTCTCTGTAATTTCGCCATGATGCAAATATATAAACATATATAAAGCGATGTCTCTTCAACACTAATTAATCTTAAATTTGTTATTATATTTACCGAAATACAAAATGTGCACAAAAAGTGTTTTGAAAATACGATTTGTCTTCAAATCAAACAGAAAAGTCCCTTGTATTATGTTCTATCTCCAATTTCACCCATATTCAGACGACAATACCAAATTGCATTTAGAAGTCATTCCTTCTGAACATCTGCTAATATCAGTATCGTTCTGCACTTGTATTAACATTTATAAGGTTTTCAATATTAAATTTGAAGCTTTTTTAGAATGCTTGTCCTGAGTTTAGAACCAATAAATTGAATTATTTCATCTTATCTGTAATGTCGCCCTTATGCAGGTATTTATAGCAAGATTTTTTACTGTTCCAGCATTGACATCAACATATCAACATTCAAAGTTGTTATTATATATGTGATGTTATCGGAATACAAAATTTATTTTTAATTAAAGGTGTTGTAAATAAAACCTTTATCCTGACATCAGGGAATTTGATTTCTTTCTTTATATTGTACTAAGAACTAAAGTTTTACACTATGTGATATATTTTCTGATTTCGCTCATATGTAGATTTTTAAATGCCTGGAGTTCAAGATTCATATTTTCAAATACTATATCTTATCTGTAATTTCGCCTTTATGCAGATATATATACATATATAAAGCAATGTCTCTTCTACACTAATTAATCTTATATTTTATTATATTTACCGAAATACAAAATGTGCACAAAAAGTGTTTTGAAAATACGATTTGTCTTCAAATCAAGAAGAAAAGTACCTTGTATTATGTTCTATCTCTAATTTCACCCTTATTCAGACGACAATACCAAATTGCATTTAGAAGTCATTCCTTCTGAACATCTGCTAATATCAGTATCGTTCTGCACTTGCATTAATATTTATAAGTTTTTCAGTATTAAACTTGAAGCTTTTTGGAATGCTTACCCTGAGTTAAGAACCAATAAATCGAATTATTTCATCTTATCTGTAATGTCGCCCTAATGCAGGTATTTATAGGAAGATGTTTTTTACTGTTCCAGCATTGACATCAACATACAACATTTAAATTTGTTATAATATATGTGAAGTTATCGAAATACAAAATTTGTTTTTAATTAAAGGTGTTGGAAATAAAACCTTTATCCTGACATCAGGGAATTTTATTTCTTTCTTTATATTGTACTAAGAACTATAGTTTTGCGCTATGTGAGATATTTTCTGATATCGCTCTTATGTAGATATTTAAATGCCTCCAATTCACGATTCATATTTTTCAAATATTATATCTTCTCTGTAATTTCGCCATGATGCAGATATATAAACATATATAAAGCGATGTCTCTTCTACACTAATTAATCATAAATTTGTTATTATATTTACCAAAATACAAAATGTGTACAAAAATTGTTTTGAAAAGAGCTTTTGTCTTCAAATCAAACAGAAAAGTCCCTTGTATTATGTTCTATCTCCAATTTCCTCATATTCAGACGACAATACCAAATTGCATTTAGAAGTCATTCCTTCTGAACATCTGCTAATATCAGTATCGTTCTGCACTTGTATTAACATTTATAAGGTTTTCAATATTAAACTTGAAGCTTTTTTAGAATGCTTGTCCTGAGTTTAGAACCAATGAATTGAATTATTTCATCTTATCTGTAATGTCGCCCTAATGCAGGTTTTTATAGCAAGATTTTTGTTACTGTTCCAGCATTGACATAAACATATCAACATTCAAAGTTGTTATTATATATGTAATGTTATCGGAATACAAAATTTATTTTTAATTAAAGGTGTAAATAAAACCTTTATCCTGACATCAGGGAATTTGATTTCTTTCTTTATATTGTACTAAGAACTATAGTTTTGCACTATGTGATATATTTTCTGATTTCGCTCTAATGTAGATTTTCAAATGTCTGGAGTTCAAGATTCATATTTTCAAATACTATATCTTATCTGTAATTTCGCCTTTATGCAGATATATATACATATATAAAGCAATGTCTCTTCAACACTAATTAATCTTAAATTTGTTATTATATTTACCGAAATACAAAATGTGCACAAAAAGTGTTTTGAAAATACGATTTGTGTTCAAATCAAGAAGAAAAGTACCTTGTATTATGTTCTATCTCTAATTTCACCCTTATTCAGACGACAATACCAAATTGCATTTAGAAGTCATTCCTTCTGAACATCTGCTAATATCAGTATCGTTCTGCACTTGCATTAATATTTATAAGTTTTTCAGTATTAAACTTGAAGCTTTTTAGAATGCTTACCCTGAGTTAAGAACCAATAAATCGAATTATTTCATCTTATCTGTAATGTCGCCCTAATGCAGGTATTTATAGGAAGATGTTTTTTACTGTTCCAGCATTGACATCAACATACAACATTTAAATTTGTTATAATATATGTGAAGTTATCGAAATACAAAATTTGTTTTAATTAAAGGTGTTGGAAATAAAACCTTTATCCTGACATCAGGGAATTTTATTTCTTTCTTTATATTGTACTAAGAACTATAGTTTTGCGCTATGTGAGATATTTTCTGATTTCGCTCTTATGTAGATATTTAAATGCCTCCAATTCACGATTCATATTTTCAAATATTATATCTTCTCTGTAATTTCGCCATGATGCAGATATATAAACATATATAAAGCGATGTCTCTTCTACACTAATTAATCATAAATTTGTTATTATATTTACCGAAATACAAAATGTGTACAAAAATTGTTTTGAAAAGAGCTTTTGTCTTCAAATCAAACAGAAAAGTCCCTTGTATTATGTTCTATCTCCAATTTCACCCATATTCAGACAACAATACCAAATTGCATTTAGAAGTCATTCCTTTGAACATCTGCTAATATCAGTATCGTTCTGCACTTGTATTAACATTTATAAGGTTTTCAATATTAAACTTGAAGCTTTTTTAGAATGCTTGTCCTGAGTTTAGAACCAATAAATTGAATTATTTCATCTTATCTGTAATGTCGCCCTAATGCAGTTATTTATAGCAAGATTTTTGTTACTGTTCCAGCATTGACAATCAACATATCAACATTTAAAGTTGTTATTATATATGTGATGTTATCGGAATACAAAATTTGTTTTTAATTAAAGGTGTTGTAAATAAAACCTTTATCCTGACATCAGGGAATTTTATTTCTTTCTTTATATTGTACTAAGAACTATAGTTTTACACTATGTGATATATTTTCTGATTTCGCTCTAATGTAGATTTTTAAATGCCTGGAGTTCAAGATTCATATTTTCAAATACTATATCTTATCTGTAATTTCGCCTTTATGTAGATATATATACATATATAAAGCAATTTCTCTTCTACACTAATTAATCTTAAATTTGTTATTATATTTACCGAAATACAAAATGTGCACAAAAATGTATATAATAACCCAACTTGATTGTAAAAAGAAAACATACGCTAAATACCGGTAATCCTTAATCGACTCTCTCTCTCTCTCTCTCTCTCTCTCCTTATTACATAATACGCAGTGTGAATTTTGTAAAAATATAGCAAACAGTTAGGTAGAGAGTGGCTTAGGGAGAGAGTTGCATTTAAAACAATTACAGATATGTCTTCATGATATACGTGTAAGGTTTTCCATACCATTTTCAAAAATACCCAGATTGTAAAATTCTAACCAGTAGAAGTTGAAAAAATCACGAAAATTTCATTCAGATATACTTCTCCTTAATGAAGTATACTAGCGGCCTCTCCCTAACCCATAATCCGTAAGTATATATATATAATATATATATATATATATATATATATAAATCTTCACATTTGTTGTTTTATACAATAGATATGAACCGTCTTAGTACCATCAGTAATTTACCCATCATGTTGCGGCCACTATTGTGACTGCCCCAATAATTGTCTTTCACATTGTGCATTAAGACAAAATGTTTTGTCTTTTCCAACTCATCTCTAAATTCAAGTACTTGACTATATTTTAATAAAAGTATCATCCACATAACATATAGTTTATATTCATACCATGATAAACAACAGTGTTTGGAAAGGCGTTTTGCCTCTAATGCATTATCTGCTGAAAGTATGACCTGTGAAAAGTAAAATTCATTATGAAAATTTGCTTTCAAATATTGATATAACTGTTCGGAGCTCTCAAAACTTATTCCATTAAATAATATAGTACAGGGATAGAAGTTTGATAATGGAGAGGATTTACCCTTAAACTGTAATATTTGACATTTTGCATTATTTAGTCACAATTGATTGATAATATCGCTCAAAGCAGACTTTAAATCGAAATTAACATTGACTCTATCTCTATTTTGCGAAGCCCGGATGATCCTTTGGTGTCCGTTCGGTACTCTCTGTCTTTGCCACTGTCGTTGTCCACCTGACCTTCCGCTACTTGCTCGATAATGATCTTCATTTCGGTCAGAATATTGACTGTATGGTGTCATACCAAACTTTTCATTTAAGTAGGTTTTGATGATTTTTACCAATGCTACAGTTCCACTCTTAGAGAAGTGAATTCCGTCTTGAGCAAAGAGATGTTGGTGTTCTTGGCATTCGGAGATATATTTATCAGTATTCTCTACAATATTTATTTTGCACTGCTTTTCAAGGTCCAAAAGCTTGCAGTTATATTTTCTAACTTTTCTATTAAAATCTCTTTGTCCTAACCTAATGAAGGCTGGTAACACACTAACTGGATTGTCAGGAAGTTTCAAATTTAAGAGATTGACTAGGGATTCTATGTCTTCTATTACTGTATCAACTTCTTTGTGATGTAAATCATTGCTTCCAACAGCAATTAGTATTTCTTCATGTTTGGGTATATTTTTATAGTTATTGTTTATATATTGTTTGGCTCCTTGAATGTTTTTCTTTTCCAATACTACTGCTTTGACTTTTTCATTTTTTGAATTTACACCATTTCCATGAGAGTCAAATAGTATAGTTGCTGTTTTAGGTTTGTTCTGATTTGTGATCGATGTATCGTTACGCTGCTGGTCCAGATCATGCCTTGATGTAATTACTGGTTGTGTCCTTCTGTTTATGTCAGGTTTGTTAGGGGTTTCTTTCCTGACTGGACTATAACTATTCCCTGTAGCTTCCTTTTCCTGATCTTGAAAATTTAAAGCAGGAAGTTGTGATTGTTGACCCTCTAGGTTATTGCATTTTTCCTGTAGATCACAGTTTTGTCTTCTAAGTTGAGTTAATGTTTGCTCTAACATTGCACAATGATTTTGTAGCTGTAAATAATGCTGTTCTTTTTCAATTTTTTCACTTTCAAGCTGGTTATATTGTAATTGTTGTCTTTGATATGCATGTTCTAGATAATTGTATTTTTCCTGCAGGTCATTGTTTTTTGTCCCAAGTTCATTTATTGTCTGTTCTAACTTTGTATGATGATTTTGTAGCTGTAAGCAGTGTTGTTCCTTAGTTTGTGTATCTTTGATATGTTTTAAGTCGTAATACATTTCTTGGAATTTGTTTTCTAACGAGTTGCATACGTCTTTCACTTTATTCATGTCATCAGATAAATTTTTCATGTTACAGAATTCAGTTTCTAGTTTTTGGAGGGTTGATACCATGTTTAAATTTGCTATTAAATTTTCATTATCCTGCACTGTTCTGAAATGTGATTGCAAATTTTCATCGTTTTTAGGTACTGGTAGCTTGGAGAGAGGTAATTTGTCTTTTTGTGTATTCTTGTGTTTTTGCTGGTTTATCACGGGTTTTTTCGTTAATGTCTCATCGTTTATATCTGTAACACATTCTCCATCTAATGTATCTATACCTAATCCAGCTAACTGTTTAGGTGGGTGTCATCTGTAATGTCTGAGACACGTAATGAAGGACTCTGTTTTTGTTCTGTAATTTTTGAAACTATACTTTTTAAAATTGGGAAATGTGGGTTACAAACAAATCTTTGTTATTTCCCTGTGCCTGAATTGTACCAGTTTTGACAAAAAAAGTGATTTTGTAGAGTAGTGTTTTGGTGTTGCAGTCCTGGTTTTGAGATGTTTTGTGCACATCAATTACAATACTGTAAGGAATATCTCTATTTAACTCAGTGTATGGTTCCAATACAGATGGCTCATCATGCCAATTTATTATGTATTCAGTGCTTTGGCCTAAATTGTCATAGTATAAACATAATAAAGATTTTATCCAGTCATGTATTCTCTCTCTGTTTATGTGGAACGCCACCATTCTAGCATCAGTTTTATAAGATCTAAATTCAGCTGTTCCAAAAAAGTTTATTTGCTTTGCCAGTTCTGGGATGTAATATTTGTGGAAAATAGTCGTTTGGATAATCTTGTAAAACTTTATCCATGGATAAATCAAGAGTTTGTAGATCTATATGGACTGTCATTTTGACCTTGGGCACTACGTGTTCCGGGGGGGGGGGGGATTCTGTTACCCTTCGATATTGAAATATTTATGATATAGTTCTTATCAAAATGTTAACATTTGTGTTCTATATAACTTCAATTTCATTGCCTGTATACCTCCAGATCACTACCTATCATTAATGTGAGAAAACATCTACAGTGTTGGAACTCATTGTTTAGCGTCTTCTTTCACGTCCGCCATATTGTTTACTCAAACCTAGTATCATAATCGCTGGTGTTTTTTATACATATATAATTCAATACGTTCTCTATCGGATTTAGGTTAGGACTGTTGACCAAAGTAAAACCTTGTTATTCCTTGATGCTGAAGAAAGTTTTGTGCGGACAATGATTTATGTCTTGGTGCAAAATCTTGATGAAAGACAACTTTTTCTTTAAAAAACCAAGCAATCAACAATAAGATGTTCATAAATTTTGATACTTGGCACTGTCAATTATTGTCTCCTCCACTAGTTTTAAAAGATCTTCGCCATTTACTCCTATTATGTCCGAACCTGAACACAAGCAGGATTCTTGACATTATGTTCAACCCAAAGACAAAACTCAATGTCCACGCAAAACTTTCTTCAGCAAAAAAGGAATATTAGTGTAAGATTTGCCAGCCACCAGTCCCGAATGAATCCAATCGAGAACGTATGGGGTTTTTATAAAAATGAAAATCAGTGATCCTATGCCAACACAGAAGCAAGAGATATACAAAGTAATTATTAAATCGTGGTTTAATATCCTTAAACACTTTGTTAAGGGTTCGATACATAGCATGCTAACTAGAATTCTGACATTTATAGAAGCTTAAGGCGTTGTAACTAAACACTACTTGTTAATTTTGTTGTGATATATGTAATAAAACAACTTTGAATGAAAAATAGGGTTTTCATAATGGTATTATTTTGCATTACTTTTGCTCATATTAGGGGTGACATAACTTTTGCTCCGGGGTTGTATTAGAATTCCACAATCCTGAGCAAAACTGATGAGACAGTTTAATTCAAAACGGCCGCCTAGTGCTGCAAAATTAAAAATGGTTTAGAAATAATTAACGGCTATATCTGTCATGAAGGCCCAAAAGGGAAATCATGGATATGGCCAGTTGGTCGACATCTCACTTCAGTTATATTTTGTTTCAGTTTTATTTGTATCATAGAAACCGTATGTTGCATGATAAACAACATAGATCAAAAAGACCCAATATATAAGGTTCACTCTTTTGTTGTTTCATTGAAGAATTTATTATAAATCTGTATATTAAGAGCACACATGGGACCACAGTGATATGGTCTTTATAACCATTTATTTGTTGAAATATGAAGGAAAAAGATTATAAAAACTGGCTCTTATGCACAGAGATCGTTATTTAGAGGTGGACACTATTATTAGGTTTTACAATACTTATTTATTTGAAATCTAAACTTTGGTGAATTCTGTAATAATGACTTTTTAAAGAAAAACGCATGAAATCAACCTTTTCAATTAGAAAGACCGATTAAGTGGATAAAAAGTCCACTATCTTTTGTACTTGGTAGTATACAGTGTATATACGTAATACTTGAGAAAAAACTTAAGGTGTCATCTGGCACTATATAGATAAAATAATAAATTTGTTGGCAGTGTGATCACAAGCAGTGGAGAATCAAAATGGTAGTTATATTCCAGCTTCTAATAGCTATCCTGTTGGTCGTTGCTAGTCGTTGTCAGGGCGAAAAACTGGACGCCAGTGAATCTCTGACCTTAAAACTACTTAGGAAAATGGGTATGTATCATGTTGGTTGTTGCTGATCGTTGTCAGAGCGAAAGACTGGACGCCAGTGAATCTCTGACCTTAAAACTACTGAGGAAAATGGGTATGTATTAGATGCCATCAAGTAACACAAAGTTGATTTAAGATTTCGATATATGAGCGAAATGGCATTACGATAGAAAGTTGTTATGTCAACATACAAACTTATACAAACTTAAATCATTTGCCGACTGATTTTAACTATTAATCAATGTTTTCCTCGGGAAATGAATTGTATTTATACATGCCATAAAAACGTATCTGGAATAAAAAAAAATACCAATCCATACCCATATTACACTCCCAAAGCAACGTAAAACTGGCAAATTTAGTTAAAGAAATATAAAGTTTCACCTGGGAAGTAAGGCCGGGTTTCCGAGAGGGAAGCACCTCCTGTTAAGCTAGCTACATCTGCCACGTAGTAAGTATGATGGTTGACAAAATACATGTGAAACCTGTTCTGCACAAAATATAATATCTTGGATTACCTGTTTTGCATAACGTGTAAACAATTTGTTTGTTTTATAGTGACATAATAAAAAGTATTAAATGTTCATTCTTCTAGATATTTTGGAAGCAAAAGTAAAAATGTTGGAACAGAAAAATGAAAGACTCGAAAAGCGATCAGGTACGTTGCAGCATTAACCCGAATAGTTTAAAAATGTAAATCAGTTGTTGGATTGAGCTACATAAGTTTTTGCATTCCCCGTCCCATTTGTAGAAGCGTATCTGTGCGTATTGAAGCTCAAATGTTAAAATATTTGGTATAAATGGATGCAAAATTGAACATACTTCGCCATGATATGCTTGAAATTTGAATATTAAAAAAATACCCAGCTACTCGTCCTTAATGTGAATAATCATGGAAATTACACTTGAACCTACCCGTTTTTGCACCCCCCCACGTCCCATTTGTAGAAGCGTATCTGTGCGTATTGAAGTCAAATGTTAGAATATTTGGTATCAATGGATGCAGAATTAAATATAATTCATCATGATATGCTTGAAATTTGAATATCTTAAAATTGAATACCCAGCTACTCGTCCTAAATGTGAAAAATGATAGAAATTGCATTTGAACCTACCCGGAAACTCCCCTCTCCTTTGTGGAAGCGTAT
Source organism: Anadara kagoshimensis (assembly GCA_021292105.1). NCBI lineage: Eukaryota > Metazoa > Mollusca > Bivalvia > Arcoida > Arcidae > Anadara > Anadara kagoshimensis. The sequence continues at coordinate 19,197,388 of CM037862.1, read as the reverse complement.
TTGAGCGTATTGAAGCTTGAATGTTTGAATATTTGGTATCAATGGATGCAGAACTGAATAAACTTCATCATGATATATTTGAATATCTTAAAAATAAATACCCAGCTACTCGTTCTTAATGTGAAAAATCATGGAAATTACACTTGAACCTACTCGTTTTTGCATCCCCCGTCCCATTTGTAGAAGCGTATCTGCGCGTATTGAAGCTTGAATGTTAGAATATTTGGAATCAATGGATGCAGAATTAAATACTTCATCATGATATGCTTGAACTTTGAATATCTTAAAAATAAATACCCAGCTACTCCTCCTGGATGTAAAAAATGATAGAAAGTGCATTAGAACCTACCCGTAACCCCCCCCCCCCCTTTGTGGAAGCGTATTTGAGCGTATTGAAGCTTGAATGTTAGAATATTTGGTATCAATGGATGCAGAATATACTTCATCATGATATGCTTGAATTTTGAATATCTTAAAATAAATACCCAGCTTGTCGTCTTGAATGTTTTTACATAAAAAATAGTGGGGCTACGTTCGTGGCACAAGAAATTGTTCGTTGTTTTGCGGAAGTTTTGATCCATAAAATCCAATTCGTAAGTAGGTAGTTATGTGTAGTAAATAGATGATATTTTTTCAAAGTAATCAACTGCTTTTCTAACAAGTAACTGGCTACTAGTAGCTAACTTTTCTGCCACAAGTAACTGGCTACTAGTAGCTAACTTTTCTTCTACAAGTAGCCAGTTCCTAGTAGCTAACTTTTCTGCCACAAGTAACTGGCTACTAGTAGCTAACTTTTCTTCTACAAGTAGCCAGTTACTAGTGGCTAACTTTACCTATCATAACTTCTGCGTGTTTGACGAGGCCAACATCATCGCGAAAATTCCTCGCAAATCTAATATGAACTGCTACAATTATTTAATGTAACTACATATTTATCATTTCCAGCACAGCCCACTGAAATGCCAGTAGCCTTTACAGCTGCACTGACACAAAGCAACAAACCAATCGGTGACCATCAAACCATAGAATATGACCATGTAATAACAAATCTAGGTAATGGTTACGAACCAAGAACTGGACGGTTTACATGTCCGGTTAAAGGTTTATATCTATTTGCCGTCACTGCTATGAGTCCATCGTCTGTACAACGCGGTCTCTATATTGAAGTTGTAAAAGATGGAAATCAAGTCTCCAGGATGTATTCGACTGCAGCAGCTTCGAGTTCAACAACATCTGTGTTTTTGATCACGTTAGACGTTGGCCAAATGGTATGGGTCAGATCAACTTATCAGTCTCATCAAATAATCCACGGAAATAATTATGACACATTTGCCGGCACCCTGATTTATCAAATGCCATGACTTTAATAATCTTTTAGAAAAATTACATGCGCATATTGTTAGCAAATAAAGATTGATTTGTTATGAGTTATCATTTTGATGCCAATATATATTCATTAAATTAACATTTCTATTTAAAACCCAGATTAACAAGATACTTAAGGACCTTATTGCTTACCTAGCATGGGTATAATTTTTGTAGCATGTAATAAAATGTTAGTCAATTCTTCAGCCGATCAGGTTCTGGCTAAACCTGTATCAGCAAATTTATCACAATGTTTTAAAATTAACGTACATGTCAAAATCACAATCATGTACAATCTTTGTTGAGCTTGGCACGCTAAAGACCCGTGCTGTATAATGCCATCAGCTCAACGCACAGGGAAATTTTCTGCACTTTCGCCTATAGCTGGCGATGCCTCAATATAAGTGAAATATTCTTGACTGGGACGTACTCAACTCACTCTTAATGGACAAGTGGTCTAGAGGATTAGATAACGTATCATGGCGCAACATCACTGTAGATTCGGGTTCCTTTTGGTCAAATTCTAGTTAGGCCAAATCATCTGCCTTTACGATTGTAAGACTTTTTATATTGCTACCATCAGTGTAAGGTATTTGCAAAGTTTTAACCAAATCAATCAGAAAGTCGTTTTTTTCAATTTGATAAAAGTTCTTACGTGTTGGATATAAATGCTAGCTAAAATTGTAAGGATTTGGACAAGGCCCTCGAAACGTTTTATGGCAGTCATCACAGTATTGTTAATAAGTTTGAAGTCTCTGTGTCTAGGACTGCCCTGGATATATTCCTATGTTCCTTTCACACAATTTTGATTACACATGTGGCAGGTGTAGCTAGCTAAACAGGAGGTGCTTACCCTTCTAGAGCACCCGGCCTCACTTTCCTGGTGAAAGTTCACGTGTCTTACCTAACTTGTCAGTTCCAAAGTTTTACTTTGGTTCTGGATTGTGATTCGGACATGGATTAGTATGTTTGTTTATGATTGATATGTCGAAAACAAACATATCAATGTTGAAATCGTAATTGAAATAAGCAAGAAAACTTTGAAAAATTTTCAATTTTAGATAAACACCTGAACTTCCACCTAGTAAGTGAGGCCTGGTGTTCATGAAGGGTAAACAGGGTGCTGACAAGTTATCATTTTTCAGAAGAATGAATAACTTCTTTAACATTTATACTTGGTATACTAGTATTTTTATCTAAAACAGTGACCAAAAGAAATTTGTGGTAAAAACGAAAGTTCTTTCAAAAAGAAGGCATACAGCTTAAACAAAACAGAATACAAATAAAATCTCCACATTGTGAAAGAGTTTAGTAAAAGAAACGTTATAATCAAATTTTTAACACAAAATATCCTGTATAACTCTTAAACATTTATAGTCCCTCAATGTTTTATGTCCATAATCAATTTAGTTGATAAGAGTGATAAGAGTGATGCCTCTATATCCAAAATTAGTTTGGATATATTTCAAGTACAATAGTTCATTTCATTCTCAACTATAATTACAGTTGGTGGGTGTGGCTAGCTAAACATGATGTTCTTACCCTTTCGGAGCACTGGGTCTCACTTATTTGGTGGACGTTCAAGTTCAACTTCATTTGCCTGTTTTACTTTGTTTTGAATTGTGATTTGGACATAGATTGGTATGTTTGTTTCTGATTTATAAAAGCGAAAAAATATGGAGATTTACATCTAGATGTGAAAATGAATGCTAGTGTAAATTTTCCAAAAAAAAATATAGTTTGCAATAAATAATGTTTGCACAATAGCTAGCTAAATGAATATCAAGAATTGTCAACTTCCAAAGACCATCTTCCTAGAATATTACAAAGAAGACAACTAATGGTTATTTTCACATTTTTAAGTTTACTTTAATATGCGTTTTAAGATAAAACAATAAATTAATATACAAATTAACAACAGAAGTCTTTCTACTTATATTTCAATTATATAAATGTAAATCTTCTATGTCTATATAATATGATTTTTTAGAGTTTCATAAATATGGCATTTATCAATTTATCAATAACAAGTTTGCAAATTCTACAACAAAATATATGTTGCAGAAAAAGGAGGGGGTTAATTGGAGAAACTGCATGCTATTTTTGGCATGGGATAAAAAATAACACTCTTTCTCTCCAAAAACATCTAAATCTGACATAAGGATTAAAATAAATTAGCTTCTTTCTAGAGTTAGTTTGGCAAGTTACCTTTTTATATTGTTATCATTGTCTAATGTTTTCTAGCTTGCAGAATCCAAATATTTCAAATATAGATTATAAATTTAATCCATATTAAAGCCATCAGAGGAAAAGCATAGGGTGTCTGCAAATATAGTCCATAAAAAACTACAAAACCTGTCCAAATAAAAATCTTTTAACAGTCGACAATCATGTTCATGCTATGGCTATAATCAGGAAGAGCTAATAAGCAAAATACGAGCATAAAAAAAGCATTATTGTTAATCAAAGTTTAGAACTACGAGGAAATAAATGAAATGGGATGTAATTTCGAAAGTGTCCCCCAATAAAACCCTAACTAGGAAATCTGTTTTTCCTAAACATGTGCATGATTTAATAAGGAATAACCAATGGCATATCTACTCCAACCAATCCAAAGATTGTCCCTGTGAAAGTATCATATAAATCTGTTAAATAGTTTCAAAATGTTGACAGATGAATGGAGTAAACACTATATTTTGTTTGGGGGATAAGAATGGGTCATTCTTGATAAAACCAATTATTAATGTATGTTTTTATGATGCCCACTCCTTTTTTGGAAAAAATGACCCCCGTCTTCGCAAAGGCTGTGGTGTAAATGCACTTTATTGAAGGTATAGAAAGGAGCATGTTACACATGAATCGGGTATGGAATAGTATGTTTGTTTTTGATTACATGTACATGTATATAACATCTCTTGCCCATACTAGAATGGCATAAACAGTCCTAAATAGGGATACTCCCATTTATAAAGACAAACAGCTTGGAACATGCTTGTCGTGTATTAAATTCCGCGGCGAAAAAACTTCTCGCTAATCTTGGCTGAGGGAGCAGTCACTTCTCCGTTTCAAAATCTAATTTGAGCCCTAAAAAACTATAGTTTGTTTGGGGGATAAATAAAAACAAAAAAACTTATTTAGCAAATTTATGAGCATTTGCATACATATTACCCCTCCCACATCATGCACAGGTATGTATAGTTCGCTAGTTGAGCCTTTTAGAAATGTTTTGTTTTTATTATGTTTATTTGTATCTGTCTGTCTAACCCTCTATATTGAAGAAAAAGGAGAGTGTTTGGACTGACAAATGGAACTACAAGTTTAATTAAACATAGCACTGCTGTGCTGTTGTACGGCGTAGTTGGGAAAATGGTGTTGTGGCAAGACAGAATATAGCTGAAAATCCCCCCCCTGGGGGGGGGTGTGTGTGTGTCATTCTATGCATAGTCCGGCGATGTTTTTCAAAAAAAGAAACAATGTACCAAACCATGTATTGCTAAATTAAATGGTAGAAAATAATAATATCATAAATATATGAAAAAGATGAAAAAAGACAATCAGTAATTAAAATTTATAATTAAGTTTTATAAAGTCGTACCCGATCGTTTTGTCATTTCGGATAGAGAGAAAGTAGAGTTTTGCAGACCCTACCGTCGCTATGAGGGGGTACATTCTAGTGGTTGTATGTAACTGGATCATTTGCTGTTAAATCTGGGTTTTAATAAACTGCTGATTATCACTCACAATATTCCCGTTTCATGTTAATGGTGAAGTATTTAAAATCCACATGTAGTCATTTGCACACAACACTATGATTTATCTCCCTTTCACAAAAGTGAAATCTAATCGATAAAGTTTTAAAATATGACACAATTGCCTCAACATCAAAATACGTTATACCCTTCAAAATAATTTTAAATCACCGTAGATTTCATGAAGAATTAATTAAATCCACCTGCCATTGCTGTTTATTTCATAAAAAGTTATGATTTTACATCAGAGTTGTTGTTGTTGATATTGTAGGACGCAAACTTCTTGGGACTACTTTTTATTGTAAACACGAGATCAGTTCACCAAATTGCAGAAATTATTGGATGCATCCCGTCGCAATATTTTACTAGATTCCGAAATGTATTCCGAAAATGTATTCCAAATTTGCATATGTAACCAAATGCATTACCTGTCTCAGAATACATATTTCACGATAAAACAGATATATTTCTTTCAGTTTCACGCTCATTTACCAGGTGCACTATTTCCATGCGCACTCATATCTTATAATTTCATAGCAAAGAAGCCTGATATCTTGGAAGAAAGCGATAGCAAAGTACATGTTCACTGTCGTGAAATGCCATACAAAAATCCTCCTTTTCTTTGAAAGGTGGGGATAATAATTGTATCAGACATCTGAAAACAAAGTACAAATAAATGCATAGAATACTTACTGAAATGCATGCAAGAGATTCAAAAACATTATTTAGTTTAAAATCCAAATGAAAAATATTTCAGTCACAAAGTGGCAATAATGATTTAAATGTTAAATGAACAATGGATTTATCATAATGTCACTTAAATAATTTAAATAAACTTAACATTTTAATAATTTACCCAGACTTTTTGACATATTTAAAAGTATAATTGCAGTGTTTTTATCTATATTGTACCTCATTAAATAATTAAATATGCCACTCGCCAAGGGTCGTGGCATATTTAATTATTAAACTTAAAATAAATTTCATATTAAACCCCCACTCATCTAAGATCTATATGTATCCTGTATGAAAAAGGATATAAAAGGTTTCAAAACAAAATATACCTTAACTACCCGTAAAAGCGAAATGTCTATGGTCTAATATTTACCTTTTTTGTAGCAAAACAATAACAATGTGCCAAACCTCTTGATATGGGACCATTAATGGTATCAAATGTGTAATGCATGCCAATTCCGACAAAAAGATGTTAATAGTCTTAAGTTTAATTCCGTTTTGTTTTACAGTATTTTCAAATATTAGTTTGAGCCTTGTAATCAATTTTCATGGCTAATTTTTATCAAAATACTGTAGACAGCCTTTATGCACTGTTAAAAAATCCCATTTCAGTGTTTATTATAGAAGGAACCATGGGAAAATTGACACATTATGTTGCCAAATGACCCCATTGTTAAGGTTTTAATGCCCCATATTTAACATTATATGAATGCAAAATTATTGATATAGTGTTTTCGACAGTAGTGTTTTTTAATGAAAATTGCCTCCAAATATTGGAAAATAGCTTGAACACTGCCATTTAAATTCCCTCATGTGAAAATATCACAGTGAAACTATACAAGCATAAGACGAAAATCACCCTATTTTAAAACAGGTTTACTTATTTTCTTTTCTTTGCCAAAATACTATCTGTGATTTTGTTACATTTTTTAAAAGCTAACTTCTGCCTTTAAGATTGGAAAATTCAAGTTACGAGATTTAGCAAACTACATTATGATAGGCTGGCAATAGCTAGTATCTTTACTGCAAAGACACTATATTGTGGCACTATCTGATATTTTGCGGGCAAGGACAACTAGATTACATTTTTCATTATTGTTTTGGGAATTTTAGCAGATAAATTGGGAAATTTTAGTAATTTTTCCCTAAGTGGAAACTACCATTATTCGGTAGTAATTTTAAGCAAACAAAATCCTTGACTGTAGACATTCTTTATCCACTGCCATCAAATCCAATATAAATCCCTCATATGAAAATATCACAATTAAACTACACATGCATAAAACATGTTAATTGAGCACACAAACAAACACTTTGCTTATTCCATACACTGTTCTAATTTAGGTTCGATATTTTCCACAGAATCGTCACTGCATTGTGTTATTACAATGTCATTGTTCACAATATCTGGAGTTGTAAAAGTGTCCGATAAATCTTCCTGCTTAGCAACAGTCATTGGTGCCATGGCAACCTGTAAACCATCGTGAGGACTGTCCTGTCCAAGAGACACTGGTTGATATACTGACACAGGAATTGTCACAATACCTGCAAGTATAAAAGATATTTGAATAATAATACAAAAGGTACAATTAAGTGATGGTATGCAATCAGAAAAAAACAATTATGCAAACATTTAAACAAGCAAATTCAGTAAACTAGGATCTCCCACAAGGTTCTTTCTTTTTTTTTTTTTTTTTTTTTTTTGTAATTTGCACTTACATGTATGTTCAAAGGGTCATTTCTCCAAGGAAAATGATCAAACCAACTCGGGCTAATGATATGCACATCTCCTATATACATGTATCTTGATACTTTGCACCAAGTTTCGTGAACTTATGTTTCATAATTTTAAAGAATAAGCGTAGACAAGAATTTCAGACGGACAAACATATGGACAAAAGGAAGGATAGAAACTTGAATTTAATATCCCGCCCATTCTTTGAAACAGTGGTGGGGATTATAAAGAAGAAGCAAGGAGTAAAAGATAACACATTAACCAGCCATGACTAGAGGGTGTTACTTACAATCTGTAATCAGGTTAAATTCGATTAATTGGTAAATTGATTCTCTTAAAAGAGGGAGGAAAAAGGTAGCAATGACCAGCCAAGACAAGAGAATGTTACCATGGTTACTTACAACCAGTTACCAGGTTAAATTGGTATTAATTGGTGCCAATTTACTGTTTTGTAAAAAGGAGGAGGGAAAAACTAGCAATTCCCAGGGCCTAGTGATTTTACATAGGGACCCTTAATATTTACACTGTAAAAATCCCATGAACCTGCTATTTTTTCCAGAATTATTCTACTTTTTGTATATGATAACACAACTGCACATAAACCTAAATTCAATGTTGATATTGGACTTTCCAAATTTTATGTGGAACCAGCCAAAAATAAAGCCGAAAGGGTTCTTTAACTTCCATTACAAAAAAAGTTTTGAATAGCTGCAATATCATACACTTACCAGCAGCACCATGTCCAATAGTTCCACTGCTTAATATAATCTCTCCATCCTCTGATATGGTAGCGACACTGTGTCCCACGGCCTCGGTATTCATCTCAACACTAACTGGTGTAACCTGTGAACCACCTGTTACTTCGTGGTGATCTGCTACTTCAGCTAATGTCTGTACTGCCTGACTAGCTTCACAATGTGTTCCATCATGAGGATTGACCTAGGTTGTATAGAAGTCATTCATATGCTATTACTGGACAGAGAAAGTTATCTGTGAAGTGGTACTAAAGCAAAAACCATGCTTGCATGTACATGTATTTGTTTTAGTGAAATTCTGAGAAAATTTAAGAAAATTGGGAACGTTTTCAACATCAATAAAAACACCTGTTGTCATATGAACAACATTTATCTTGGATTCAGTATTGCTGCACATACTTATCAGAAATTCAGATATCCACTTTTAAATTTTACAATCAATTGAAATTTAAGATAAATTATAAATCTCATTAGGAAATACAATATGGTGATTTGTTAATTATCATTTACTATGAGAGTCGGTGTGTTTGTGACAGTGATTTATGTTTCATTTCTATAGAAAATCAAATAAACTTGAATAAAGTCTGATTTTTTCATATACAACTCCACGACAGAAAAAGCCCTGGCATCTTCATGATCTTGTTCCTTTGAAAAAAACACTGTTACAGTGAAACTTGGCTATGAAGGCCACCCGAAGGAACCAGTAAAAGTGGCCTTTATGTGCAGGTGACTTTTATATACAGGTTCAAATAAACTGAATAAAGGACAATTGGGATACAATTCTACTGGCCTTTATAAGCAGGTGACCCTTATATAGAGGTGGCCTTTAAGGCAGGTTGAACTGTATATACTTACAGTATTAACCGTGTGCACCACTGTAGCCTTGGTACCATCAGGTAACGTTACAACTTGATTATGATGACCTGTTTCTATTTGAATTATTGACACAGTTCCGTCAGGATTATTTATAGTTTGTAACACAGTCCCCGTAGAATTTTCTTCTTCGTTTCCGAATATATTTAACAGATCTTCTCTTCCATGATGTTTATAACAGTTTTTAACTATAGTTCTTAAAACTTCTGTCCATGAAACCTACAACACAAAATTTCAAAATTTTCAAAATTTTAGAAATCATGTTTCACACACTTGATTTCATTCAAAAGTCCCTGACAAAATTTCATTTATCCCTGACTTTCTAATGAACTACAAAACTAGAATGCTGCTAAGTGTAGCAAAATACGCCCTTACAGTTTTTGCCATTAAACTGTTAGTAAAGATGGAAATGATTACAAAGTACAAAAAGATATAAAATACTTATTTAGTAGTATCACGTGAAAGGGAAACAAATATAAGTCCATAATATGTCCTGTTCTGTTCAGTAGTGGGCCTGATAAAAAAAAAAAAAAAAAAAAAAAAAAAGATTTAAATATCGAAGGGTCGTTATTCTTAAAAAAGAAATATAAAATTCTCTGACATTTTTTTACATTCCCTGACCTTGCAAAAAAAAAAAAAACAGAGGCCCATGGGCCTTTACGCTCACCTGAGGGAGTACATATCTTATGCAGAGGTTCAATGGTCAATGACATTAATAAAAGAGAATGTCAAAATTTTCAGCAGTAAGGGCCAATAATATGCAAGTATTTTTGCAAATTAATTATAATAATTATTATATAAGTATGCTATTATAACATATCTAAAGTCTAGCTACAATATATTATTTATAAACAGCTAAGACATCTGTATATTAAAATGTGCATTAGGCCAATACCTACAATATTCTAATATACATGCCTATACAAAGAGTTTATAGTTATGGAGATAATTAACCATTTAAGTATTCGTTTGCATCTATGACCTTGACCTTTGAACCTATGAACTTCATTCATATATCAAAATGATTGTTGTGCAAATGCCTACAATATTCCACTATACATGCCTATACAAAAAGTTTATAGTTTTTGAGATAATTAACCATTTAAGTAATCGTTTGCATCTATGACCTTGACCTTTGAACCTATGACCTTCATTCATATATCAAAATGATCGTTAGGCCAATACCTACAATATTCTAATATACATGCCTATACCAAAAGTTTATAGTTTCTGAGATAATTAACCATTTAAGTATTAGTTTGCATCTATGACCTTGACCTTTGAACCTATGAACTTCATTCATATATCAAAATGATCGTTGTGCAAATGCCTACAATATTCTAATATACATGCCTATACAAAAAGTTTATAGTTTCTGAGATAATTAACCATTTAAATATTCGTTTGCAGCTATGACCTTGACCTTTGAACCTATGACCTCCATTCATATATCAAAATGATCGCTAGGCCAATACCTACAATATTCCAATATACATGCCTATAGAAAAAAGTTTATAGTTTTTGAGATAATTAACCATTTAAGTATTCGTTTGCGTCTATGACCTTGACCTTTGAACCTATGACCTTCATTCATATATCAAAATAATCGTTAGGCCAATACCTACAATATTCTAATATACATGCCTATACCAAAAGTTTATAGTTTCTGAGATAATTAACCATTTAAGTATTAGTTTGCATCTATGACCTTGACCTTTGAACCTATGAACTTCATTCATATATCAAAATGATCGTTGTGCAAATGCCTACAATATTCTAATATACATGCCTATACAAAAAGTTTATAGTTTCTGAGATAATTAACCATTTAAATATTCGTTTGCAGCTATGATCTTGACCTTTGAACCTATGACCTTCATTCATATATCAAAATGATTGCTAGGCCAATACCTACAATATTCCAATATACATGCCTATACAAAAAGTTTTAGTTTTTGAGATAATTAACCATTTCAGTACTTGTTTACATCTGTGACCTTGACCTTTGAACCCATGACCTTCATTCATATATCAAAATGACCATTGTGCCCATACCTACAATATTCTGATATACATGCCTATACAAAAATTCATAGTTTTGCAGATAATTAACTATTTTGGTATTCTTGGACAACTGTGACCTTGACCTTTGAACCCATGACCCTGATCTATGTATCAAAATGATCGTCATGTCAATACCTACAAATAACTGAAAATCCTACGCCATTATCACAAGAAATGTTGAAAAAATAGGATTTTTTATCAAAGGTCAAAAACTGGGACATGACCTTGACCTTCGACCTTGACATCAATTCGAAGAAAATTGCAAGACAAGATCAACAGTGAAAACTCCATACAATTATCTTCAGCAGTTATGAAGTTATAACAATAAATGTCTCATTTTAAAAAATTACATAATTTTACGCAAAAAACGCGTAACCTATTTTTCGTCTGATTTTCATGAAAAACACAATTTTAATGTTCCCAGGTATGCTGAATCCAAATATCCAATCAAAATTTGCCTGCACCTTTTGGTTTCAGAGAAGAAGATTTTTTTTTTTTGCTTTTGCTATTTTAGTAACAGCGGCCATCTTGTTGGGCGTGGCCAAACCCCGAACACAATTTTGAAAGGCTGTTACCCAGGCATGATAATCACCAAGTTTCATTAAATTTGGCCCAGTAGTCTTGGAGGAGAAGATTAAAATGTAAAGTTTACACACGACGGACGATGGACGGTGATAGATTGCAATAGCTCATCTGAGCCTTTGGCTCAGGTGAGCTAAAAAAACCTGACTTTTCCCTGACATGTGGGAACCATGAAAATTAACAACAGTTAAAGTCGTTTATTTATGTCTTTGTAATTCTGCTTCCTTTTGACAAAATGTGTAAACATACACATATACAAGTCATCCTATTTTCTGTTCACATAACCGATTTTAATGAAACAAGCAAAGTCAGTGAATTAGCTTCCCTCGCCAGTACGTATGGTTTTGTGATTTGCACTTATGTTCAAAGGGCCAAAAGTCTCATGAATAAAAGCAAACCAACTCATAATAATGATATGTGCATCTCCTATCATTGTTAATGCTTACTGCCAAGTTTTGTAAAATAGTGCTTTATAGTTTAGGAGAATAACTCTGGAAATAAAGTGTCTGGTTAGAAGGACAGAAAAAAATTTAAATTCAATATAAAACTTTTCCTTCGAAAAGGGAGGTTTAACAAAATAAATAAATATATTGAAGTACAAACTCTTTTCTTTTCCTCAGCAGTTCTAACATCACTTCTAACATTTGCCCATGGTACATCATCTGGCCACCATGCTGGTTGACATTCTATTTTACCCCAGCCTGGTTTACTTCTGCCTGTAGAATACTTCAACATTTCTGGGATAAAAGTTCTTAGTTGTGCCTGTTATACAAGAAACAAGTTAGAAAAAAGTTAAGGTATAAACACCTTGTTTGAGAACAATATCATGTTATAACTGCCATTTAAAATAAGAAAGGAGGATGAAATTTGAGTTAAATGTCCATAAATGAATTCCTCTTACCACGTCTTCTGTTCATTACAAAGATACTTGTGCCTTTTGTACAAATCCTTACAGTACAATTGCTGTCCGTATGGTATGCACTATGTTTAAATTATAAGAAATTGAGGAAAATTTGGCTTCAGTTTCACATTTATTCCTTTAAACTTATTACGGTATTTTCCTTAACTTCAATTTGTCAAATTTGAAATATTCATAATTTTGTTAATTTTTAAGGTATTTTAGGATTTAAAGTGACAATTTGAAGACCATTTCAAACTCATGATAATTGTGTTTAGTTTTGTCAAAAATGTTCATTCGTAGTTCCAGATTGTCAAAATTTGCTAAATTTAAGATAAGGAAAATCTTAGTTCCAAAAATGATTGTGTTTTGGGGGCTGATGAATAAAAGTAATATTTTAACAGCCATTTGTTTTTAATAATTCAAAATGTTCAATAATGCAATGCATTAATGGTAATTAATGAAACAGATATTGGTAACAAACACCCACAAAGTTCTGTTTTACAAAATAATATAAAATAAAGACAAACATTTTTTTTATATATCTATTGCCCTGGTCGCACATTCACGGATCTTCTTGCCAGTTCTACTAAAGATTAAATTTTATGTATGACCACGGAAAAGAAAATTTCTGTTGCCCGACACAGATAGCAAATATGTGTTGTAGCCACACTAGTATGTAATTAACTGCAATTTCTCATAGACATTCTTGATGCAATTGGGCTTTAAATAAAAACAAGTACAAATTAATGCAGTTTTGATAGAGAATCCAACAGATCAGTACATTATAACACAGTTTAGTAAGGGTATACTGTGGTTGTTTAATCCGTGGTTAAATTTTGAACATGTTCAAAAAATGTAACGGAAACACAAGTACTAAGTACCACTACAAATGACTATGGCTACTGTATGCAAAGCTAAGGACCAATACAGATTACCACGAATGATGTCAGATCGTATCAGTAGCTAATCCATCAAGATGATTTGTGAATATGCGACCAGGAAATTTGTTATGATTGCAATACCTGTGTCATTTTATCAACCGATGTAGGTATACCGTCTATTGATAAGGGAGGTAACTCATGGGCACCAAGCTCTGTATGAGAATTTGGCACTTGTTCTGTTAATGTAGTTTCTAAATCTTGTAGCACGACTCCTTTACAGTTTCTAACCTGCAAAATAGCCAAACAGATCTTATATTCCCCAGTGTGCACTATTTCATGATGCATACGTATTTCATAGCAAACTGGTTGATCTTCTAATGCTAAGGGGTGACATAATATAGCTTTGCTTCTTTCACTTAACTTTGTTAAGTTAAACTCAGTAGAAAAACAGATAAGACAGTGCCAATTCTATGGATTATTTGGGTAAAACAGATATAGTATTGAACTATACTTAACAACAAAAGCCCATCCAATTAAAATTCAATTTGACACCTTTTTTTAAATGATAAAAACTTACACCATAATAATCAAGACAATTTATGAATATCACAACCCTACTAACAACTATACTGCCCTCCATTAATTATCCTACACATATCATAATAGACTCAAAACCTTCTCAAAATTAAAATGTTGGAAACATCACCAGATGTTTTTCAGCTAAAATAGTGTTTTTATTTGAAATATATAATTTTCCCGAATTTTTATACCCCCCCCCCCCCAAATTTTAGAAAATTCCAAGAAAACTGATTTTCAAGAAAAAAAACTTTACTAAATACATTTAGATCATTAAGTTCAGATATCACTTTCAAATACAGGAAAAACTTCAATATTTCAATTGTATGAACAAAAAATTTGATATGATAATTATAATGTAAACCTATGGCAAATATAAATCTGTAAAGTTATTTATGGATGGCAGTATATGTCTTAGTATTTTCAGACCAGACAATAACAGAACACTGAAAATTTTTACTTAATTATATTTAATTATTCGGCTTCTGTGTGCATGTTACAAAAACAAAATTGCAAGTAACAGCCCTCATGAAAAAAGTTGTTTGAATTTTGCCTGAAAAGGTCTGATTTTTTCTGATGTTACTGAATTTTTTTATTACGTTTTTACCTTTTCAGAATGAATTCAGAATTTTCAGACAAAATTCAGAATACAGTTAGTGTTCAGAAAAATAATATAGACACTAATTTTTGGTGTAATGAAAATTCAGAATTAATTCATATATTTTCAGAAAAATTAACACAAAATTCATAATTTTTGCTTCATGGGGAGACATGAGCACTGCCATAAAAATTCTAGATCAATTTAGAACTGTTAGCTCTCTTACTAGTATATTAAGATAATAATGATATGACATTATTTATCACTTTTATGAAGTGTTGTACTAGGAATGGGCATTATTCAAATCCATGATCAAGTCAATACTTAAAGGGAGTTACATGTATTAGACAATAGTCCCATAAAAATTTCAATTATGTAAAAGATTCTGTTTTTTAAGAACTTCAATTTTATGCAATCACTCATTTCACTTTATATCATAACTTACCACACTTTCCAAAGGCTGAGAACCAAACACCTTGTAATTATTGTTAGACTGTGTAGATTTCCCAGGGGTACAACATAACACAACCGCCTGCTGACCAACACGAGTTGTATATTCTTCTATTGTGTTTTTTAATTTTCTACAAATAACATTTAATCTTCAATAAAATGATTCAAAAACAAGAACAAAATTTACATTTTGAAAAACAAGAACAAAATTTACATTTAAAAAAAAAACAGTATCAAAACTGAAAAGTTACTTAGCTAGCGTTACCTAGAAATAAATATATTCAGAATTAAGAACAATGTACATTTACATGTCTCGTGACCTCAGAGATGCCAAACCTAACTAAGAATGTTTTTACATTAGTATCTGACCCAAGTGGGATTCAAACCTTAAATTATGAGAGGCACAGTGATCTGCAAGTGCGTGTGTGTGTTAGACCATCTTTGTACCTAAAGCAAATAACTGAGGAGTTTGTGACTCATCATCAACAAAATTCAAAACATTTCATCTCACAAATGTATAATAAATAATTTACTTTTGTAATAAAATCAGTTTTAAAAATGGAAGATATACAATTCTAACCATTATTATCTTTGTTTAGTTATAAAGCTCTAACCTCAAGTGTTGGTACAGTGCTCACTCCGTAAGTGGGAGGTCTTGGGTTCAATCCCTGGCCAGGTATGACCTAAGACTTGAAAGTGGGTAGTGACTGTTATTTCGCCAAGCACTTGGCATTACAAAATGAAAGTCATGGTTCTTTTGTATGGGAACCTAAGATGGTCGAGACCCTGTGTCATGGAGGGCTTGGCACGCTAAAATACCCCTGCTGTATAATGTGATAAGTGCAACGCACGGGCAAAATTTCTGCACCATCGCCTATATCTGTCGACGTCTCAATATAAGTGAAATATTCTTGACTGGGACGTTAAACACCATTACTTAACTGAACTCTAATCTCAAGTGGGTAGCTTTGGTGGAAGAGTTGTCTACAGCGTGCACATATGGATCACGGTGCCTCTCATTGCCTAGGATTGAATCCCAGTAGTGACAAGATCCTAGTGTGAGGCAGTATGTCAGTTCCTTTCCTGGAGGTACCGGTAAGTGTTTTTCTCCAGGTACTCCAGTTTCCTCGACAACCCCTGAATTGACTGCCTCAATATAAGCACAAAATCTTGACTAGGGTATAAACTACCATTGTATTGTTGTTCCGTCACTATGACAACATTTAATGCTACCTTAAAAGTCTTGTCTGTTGTCGTTTTCTTATAGATGGATTTGTCTCAAAAGCATGAGGTCGTTTTCTTTTTCTTGCACTGGCTATTGCAGCAGCAGCGGCCATGCCAACTGTACCTGAAAAAATACCAAATTAAAAATACATTATGTTATTTTTACAATGCAGCATTGAGACTGATTGATTGATTGATTGGTGATTGATTGATTGAATGAATGTGGCTTTACATCTCATTATGACCTTTGCAGTGTGCTCAGGGCAATGTGCAGGGAGGATTCTTTAAGATGGCATGCCTGCCATGACATGGGGCATGGGATTTAAGGGTCTCTTCCAAAGGACTCTGTGACTTTTCTAAATTCCCAGTACCTGGAGAAAGAACAGTCACTACCTATAATTTCCAAGTCTTGGTCAGACCAAGGTCAGGGTTAGAACGCATGACCTCCGATATACTGTACATAGGGTTGAGAATTGCTTGCAATATCATTATCAGTGATTAAGACACACCATTAAGACAATCATAAGTTATAATTATTTAGCAGCATTTTATCCATTCAATATCCATTCAATATATTATTTTAGACACTATAATAGGCCCCGTGGTGGCCTAATGGATAAGACCTCAGTTTTCAAATCCAGAATCTCTCACTGCTGTGAGTTCGAGTCCCGCTAGGACCACATGTGGGAAAGTTAATTTTCCTTGCTGTTGGCCTTTACTGCTTTACCTGGTATCAGTTTAATGGACTGGGGAGTGGTACACTTGTCTGGGGTGTACTGACTCTGTGAGCTAGCACGTTAAAGTCGCTGTAAGTGAGTGCTAGTACAAGGCAGACCACAAAACACACTCGCACTATACAAAAATTGTTCATAGATTAATCCATAGAGATTAATACAACAGTTCTCATTGCAAATAGCTGAAAAATTGCTGATGTGACCTTAAGCAAAATTCAACCAACCAACAAACTATTAGTAAGACTTAGGCTTGTATGGGCATATTTTAATCTTTGCACTTTGGTGCTGGTGTCAACTAGATCACACTAAGCTACCCCTATGTGACAATGACTGGCAGTGTACAGTACAGACCTGTCGAAAGTTTAACACCAAGCTTACAAATTAGCACCGAATTCGCAGTCCATCTAGGTTCATTGTTAGCAAAATTTTTTAAGCTTTTCAGTTGGTGCTTTCTATACCTCTACAGCTTCTTTGGTACAAGGTATCCAAATTTCGACAATCGAGCGTCGACTCCCGTTCTCCCAGGTTCAGGTCTGTTCTGTATATTAACCAAATATTTTTCATCACAAAATAATTTTTTTATTAATATTTGACAATTTTTTCATATATATATATATATATATATATATATAGACATGTAAAGAAAGAATAAGTGCATTAAAATGATTAATTGCAGGAAATTTAGAGTTTGCCTGTTGTATATGTTGACTGACAAGTTTTCAGATCTGTAAAAAAATTCAGAGTTTAAATGGAACAAGGAACCTAGCAGAGGTAAATGATAATGTGATAGTGTAATATTTTTTTTTTTTACTTTTGTAGCCAAACAGATTCATCAAACAGATTAAGGCTGCAACTGATTTTCTGATGGGTTTATTAGCTTAATTAAATGTTAACATGAATATTGATAACTGGCAATACCTGCAGCAGCTAACTGGGCAGTGACATCATCTGAACAACCATTGCCTAAAAGGTCAGAGGCATCAAATGGGCTTTCTGGTGAACTTGGCTCGCTCATCCCGTCACTCATCATCCCAGAGGTGTTGATGTGGGATGTACTTATCGTCAAGGTCTCCAGGCCAGCATTAGGATGGGTTGCAGTTGAAAAAGTTGTGTCCATCATCCTACATCATATGAAAGAATCGTCAAACCTGAAAATAAAAACACAGTTAGTTTTCTTTTATCTCACAGCGTCTATTTGATTCTCAAGGACCGTGATTTTCTTAAAAGCAAACCACATGAACCAAACTGCTTCTTTCAAAAAAGTGTGGATTCACTTTTAATTTAAGAGTCAAAAACATCTAATAGAATTTTGCAATTTCAGAAACCTGTTCTTCAATTACCTTAATAGTTGGAAAGCAACAATCTTGTATGCTCAAAGCTTTTGAAAACATCAACAGTATTTTAAAAACTGGACAACTCTTGATTTGCATTTCAGAAATGATTTATAATAACAATACCTATTGTTTTGGGATAAAAATGGCATATTTGGGTAATGGAGTTTTTTTTTCCAGAGTCAAAATTCTTTAATTTGTGGTCATTTCTGAGATGGTGGGGAAAACTGTAGTACTTGGAGAAAACCAGATTTTCCATAAGCATACTGACAAACTTTCTGGAACTAGGATCTTCATCAAGGCTGCAAATTTTGGTAGGTTTATGGAAATAAAATGAGAAAATGAAACCTACACACGATTTGACAAGTATGCTAAAGAATTATGAGTAATGAGATCTATCAGAATACCATGCGATACCCTCTTAACATTTGTGTGGAACAATTATATCCATTGACAGTCATCAATATTTTCCTGCAAAACTTACATAATTCTAGAATCTGTGATGTCAACAATGGTGTTGATCATGTGGTACAGCTGCAAACCCCATTAGAAATAAAATTCATAAACCAGGATGTCACATTATCATTTCACATCATCTGCATCATAAATGCAATAAATTTGACACATGTACCCGTTGATAGGATTTTTCTTCAATAATTTTCTTTTTTTCAAATCATTTGAAATTCAGGTCAAAACCTAAACTGCAGTGGAAATGATTTGAAAAAAAATTACAGTAAAAAATTTTATCTATGGGTACCTGAGCAAATTGGGTGCTTTCTTCTGAAGGGTTGTCTTGGATGTTCTCTGAAGGTTTGACATCATAGGCAGTGCCTAGAACAGAGGCATATGTCTCTGGCCTTCATACATAATTTTTAGGGGGTGGGGAGTGTTAAATCAGCCTATATAAAAATACCTTGTGTAATCAGAACATAATATTCAGCTCAGGTGTTTAGTTTATTCAGGTTTTTATTGCAATAGAAGACTGAAAAGTATTTCTAAGATTGATTGAATGGGGTTTTATGTCCAAGGTTTATATTGAGATATCACCTAAAGTTGAAGAAATTTCTACCTTTGCAAATGGTGCTCAGGGCAATGTGCAAGAAGAGTTTATTATGGTATGTCATGCCTATCATGAGACAAGGCATCGGTTTTACCGTTTATAATAAAGTCTCATCTTTAGGTTGTTTTAAGACCCAGTGACTTTCCATTTCTAAATGCCAAGTGCTTGGCAAAAGAACAATCACTAGCTATTTTCACATCTTGGTTAGAACCGGTCCATGGTTCAATCTCTGACCTGCCACAAAAGACTGAATACACTACCAACTAACCTCTTCATTAATTTTCACTTTCATTTTTAAAAATCAATTCAACAAAATTTTTTATTATTTCGTCAGTCAGTTCTGCCCAGATCACAAGTGGTTACAATTCTAAATTATCTTATGTAGGGCGTCTTCTGTGTGCTTTCAAATTTTGACACACGGGTCTATTTGACATAAAAGAGACGTTGTTTATTTTTCAGACACTCGTTTGCTGTAGGTACAGTAAAATGACGCCATTGCGTCTGCGCAATCTTAGGAAAAAATATTAGAGTAGCTTATTTTGACAACAAATTGGCGTTGGAAACTAGTGAATATCAAATTAATAATGATAGGAAATATATTGAAATAGAATGGTTCATTTGATCAGCGGCTACTTGGTCGTGTGAACTCACCCTGTGTAAAAACAAACGGGTGTAAGAGCTGTCAATTTTTTAAAATTTATGCGCAATGGCGACTAATTATCGTCCATCCTGGGCAAGGAAGTAATTTCTTCCCAGAGGGGGATAATTCAAATTGAAATCTCTTCGAGACATTGATATCGACCTCTATGGGCAGAAATTTTTAAGGGAGATAACCATAATATTACATCCGGGACTCTCGTTGCTACATAAACAATATGGCGGTAAAAAGAAACTGGTGCTCGTTGTAGATTACTTGATCATTCAACAACATGGCAGCTTCAATGAAGGGGATTGATCCCCGGTTAAAGTATTATCTCCGGGAACACAAACTACCTGACATCTATGAGGCATGCAATTTCTTTAATATGTTTTAAATGTTCTAAATTTGCAACCCCACAGTAGCTATAAATCTTGTTTTTCTTTCTTTTCCAAAAATGTTGTTCTTTGGCATTTTCAATTTTACTGTAAAATTATATTGAAGACAACGAATTTTTGAAAATTGGTCACAAAACAGTTGATAAATATTTAGTAATAAAGTAAAGATGGTACAGTGGAGGTGCATCAGGGAATTATTGTGGGTTGATTTTCCACATGCAGGACTGGGAGAATTTAAGATAATAGGACAGGGGAGTGATGTAGCAGTTTGATAGCTACCCAGCCACATATGAGCCTGTTACACCACACACACAGTGAAATCCACTGTATCAGATAGATTGGATTGAAGTAATAAAGTTTTACACCTAAGTCAAGATTATTTCATTTATATTGAGGTGGTCAATTCATGGAAGGTGGCCATGGGAGGAAACTAAAGTGACCAGAGAAAATCACAAAGCTAAGATCTGTCCTAAGTGGATTCGAACTTGGATGTTAAGAGACACTGACCCATATGCACATGCTTTGGACTAAAGTAGATTTTGATGGAAATATAGCAAGTTCACAAAACTTTCCCAGATGCATATGAAATAATTGAAATGAAATGCTTTCTCTTTTACAGGCATTGCTGACAGGACTAGCAGTTATGTGTCCAGATGACCCATTACAATTCCTGTTGGATAAGCTAGGTTATCTCAAAGAATGTGGAACAGGAAAACTGAATTGGTAAATTATTTTTCACACATTTTCTCTACATAATTTTTTTTAGATATCATAACAGTGACTTCTTTCAATCATACAACAGATAAGAAAATTGAAGTTTAGAACCAATAAAAAGATGATAAAGGGCAAAGTTTTCTTTAAAAGAAGTGGTTATTGCTAATATTACTTTGAGTAACTTACCAGATTCTCTAATCTGTACCGCAAGATAAATTGCTGTCAATTATACTTTTCAAAAGAAGAAAAAGAGTAACAAGTAGATAATCAAATCAAACTGAATTGGTAAATCATTTTTCACACATTTTCTCTACTTAATTTTTTTTATATATCGTAACAGTGACTTCTTTCAATCATACAACAGATAAGAAAATTTAAGTTTAGAATCAATAAAAAGCTGATAAAGGGCAAAGATTTCTTTAAAAAAAGTGGTTATTGCTAATATTACTTTGAGTAACTTACCATATTCTCTAATCTGTACCACAAGATAAATTGCTTTCAATTATACTTTTCAAAAGAAGAAAAAGAGTAACAAGTAGATAATCAAATTGACAACAATCGACCAAGATTGAAAAGGATGGTATCAGGGATTTATCAAGGGCCTATTAAGGGCCGAAATTAGGCCCCAATCCCAATGGGAAAAACATTGATTTTTTCCCAAAAGGGCTGAGAAAATTCCCAATTAGAAAATCGTACCAGATACATAGCTGAAGTCTGGTCATAAATGTAGCTGCTTTTCTTAATCTTCAATCAACTCAATACACTAAAAGCATTAGGTTTAATCATTAATGACATCAAAAATGACGTCAAAGGTTTCCCAAAATGAGCAAAAAGTTGAGAGTTTTTCCCAATTTTTAGTTTAGGGCCTTTTCCCAAAAAACCCTGATTAATCCCTGGGTACATATGGACAAACTTGGTCCTTATAAATTATTTTTGTGGGACAGAATAGTTATTTTTGGATTAACGGTACAAGTGCCCCCTTCTAGATTGAATCTGAAACAAAGGAAGTGTTTTGTATTTCCTCACTCTTAGATATAGAGAATATTGCATGAGTGCTCATGTAATGTTGAATTTATTAAACAAATTAAGAAAATTTTATGCAAAGAGCCTTGCATGAGTTGCATAAACATTTTATTTTTATTTAAAGAGTTTAATAAATTCAACATTATGTAAGTATGAATGTAACAGTAAGATTCTGTTTGTTGTATAATACAGGAAAACTTGAGTTTTTGTATATGAAAAGTGTATCACCGTTATAATAGAGCGAGCAAAAGGGCAAAATGGCTGTAAAACTACATGCCACGCCCTCTAAAGATAGCGTCACTAACCAAAGTAACATGAGTGATAATACACGTGTGTAATATGATTTTATTACATACCTTGATTTTGGGGACGATTATACAATAGATATGTATATTTTTTGTACAAAATATTCTTTATTTTTCTTGATAGGGATTTATTTGTGGCAGAACACATGAAGCCAGTCAGAAAAATAATAACAGAAAGTAATCTAGATTTCATATTTAACATGGACGATGAAAGTTTTATTGTAAGTATTAATGATTTAAAAGTTTGTTTTTGTTTTGAGTTTGCATTTTTATCTTTAGTTATTTCCAACCTTTCAAAGGAAGAGGGGATAATAAATTCAAACTTCTGTTTGTTCTTTCGCTTGTACAGAGACTCTAGACACTTCTTGTTCAGGGTAATTCTGTAAAAAATGAAATACCATTTTACCAAACTTGGTGCAAAGAATCAACATTGATAGAGGATTGGGAAATTATGAACCCAAGTTGCTTTGCTTATTTTTCCAGAAGTTATGACCCTTTGAGCATAAGTGCAAATCACAAAAGAAATACATTTTCCTACTGAGAAAGGATCCTTATTCTCTAGATTTGCTTGTTCATTTTGTGGTTTATGTGATTCTCCCAATTTAGATCTACAACACTAGATCCCACTGGGACAGGTCCTAGTGTAAATATGGTTGTTAGTCCGCTTGCTGAAAGTAAAGTGGTTTTTTTGGGTACTCAAGTTTCCTCCACCATTCAAGAACTGACTGCTTTGATATAAGTAAAAGAATCTTAATTAAAGCATTAAACACCATTACCTCACTCCACACCCTTCATCTTGAGACCCATGCATAGCATGGTCACAACAAGTGTTCTTGCCCACAGACACCCATTGATTTATTTAGCACTTGTAATGGGTGGAACACTGTGAATATTGGACTTTCAAAATTTTATGTGAGGCCTTCCAAAAATAAAGGCAATAGGTCCTTGACTTTCCATTACAAAACATAATTTTGAACTAAATATAGTATCATAGCTTTAACAGTCGACACTAAGATACCTGTACAGTATTTAAATGTACATGAATTTAATGAAGTTTTGTAATAATTGCATGCAGTGCGAAAACAGCATATATGCCTCACATCATTTCTTTTTATGAATAATTACATATAGAATGTCAGTGATTTAAATGTAAGTTTATTCAGCAAAATAATTTTAAATATTCAGGCTTCTGTATTTTTTAATTTTTAGCTTTAATTCATAAACATAACTGTAAATTACTTTAATTTCGCAATGCCCTTTTTCATAAATTTTTGAAACATAAATTACTAATTTCATAATGCATTTTCACAAATTTGAACTATAAATTACTTTTAATTTCATAATGCTTTTTCACAAATTTGAACTATAAATTAATTTAATTTCATAATGCTTTTTCAAAAATTTTAACCATAAATTAATTTAATTTCATAATGCTTTTTCACAAATTTGAACCATAAATTGCTTTAATTTTGTGATGCCTTTTCACATATTTGAACCATAAATTGCTTTAATTTCATGATGCCTTTTGTCACAAATTTGAACCGTAAATTACTTTAATTTCGTGATGCCTTTTTTTTCACAAATTTAAACCATAAATTGCTATAATTTCATGGTGTATTTTGTTATGAATTTGAACCATGTGGGTTTCTCGCCATAAAATTTTCATGATTTCATTACCTTTCATTTCATTATTATTTTGAAATGACATTTTCATGTTCTTTGTTTTCTTGATTCATAAGTGCATTATGAACATGACGAAAATAAAATACATAAGAAGATATTAAAATACATGAAAAAATAATTGCTTGCGAAAAAATGTTATTTACAGTATTAACATATTAATTAGATACTAGTTTTCATGTATAAATAATTATAATAATATGATATTTATAACTTTCTGTAATCGGATATTTCGTAATTATTTACATTATTTCTTTCTTTGACAAGGGCAAAAAAATGTATATATGTGTTTCCCCTAACACTTAGAAAAATTGGGTCTGCATGGAGACAATTTAAAAAAAAAATTAACATTGACTGTTTGGGGCAAAGATAAAGATTCAGGGTCATTCAGGTTAGCTAGGGGAATCACATTTATTTTTTAGGCCCTATATGACTAGCTGTATATTCTATTACCGTTATGGTGTATAAAACAAATATAATAATTGTTATATATATATATTAATTTAATAATAAGACTGTATAATAATTGTTCTGTAAACATACTTTTTTGCACGGGTAAATTATACAAGTGGCATATTTCATGATGTTAATTTTTCTTTTTTAAAGTTATAAAGCTTGTTACATGCAGAACTAATGCATTTTCTGCAATTTTCATTTTTTTTAATTTCTGCAATTTACCTGTACATGTTGATTAACCTGTCTTGTTCACCACAAGGAGTTGGATGTGGGATTTTGACCAAAATAAAGTCTTAAATTTATCCATACAAGTAGAAAAATAAAAATTGCAGAAATAAAAAAAATTGTGCAGACTTGAAAACATGAATTTGTGGAAAAAATTGCAAAAATTCAATACACTCTTGCTGGCCAATATCCTTTTCCTTTTCTACCAGCTTTCAAAAACAGTAAAGAAATTATTTGAAATCAGTCAATTACAAATTTGTACAGCTGTTTGAAATACATGTATTTTCAAATTGATGTACTAAACATTAAGTTTGTTTTGCTTAACAATTGAGTTCAGGGCTCTCACTAGATTGTTGTTGGGGCTAATATTCTGCCCCATATACAATTCAAAATCTTATAGTTTTCTCACAATCACTTTGCCAATATTCATAATTTTGGAATTTTCAGCTTTAACCCAGTATATTTGGAGATTTCTTTTTCACAATGTTGGCTATTATGCTTATTTTTACAATTGCAAGGGCCTTGGCCCCATTCACATAAGGATTAGAAAGCCCTAGGGTTCATCAGTCTACCATGTTAAACTCCATGTTGTTTGTGGAGCCTTGGGTGGCTAAGTGGTTTGAAGTATGTGCTTACTGCTCACAACGCTTCTCACAGTGAAGGTTTGAAAATCATTTGGTTCCTAGTGTGAAAATTTTTTCATTTTATTTGCTGAACCTCAATGGTTTCTTTTTATTGGTCAGAATAATCAAATTTCATTTAATAAGTTTTTAGCCTGCATTTTGCATGTGAACGGCTCAGTTTTTTGGTAACCATGCAGTTCTTGAAGGTTGATATGCAAAATTTAGACATGCAGTTATTTCCCTTGGAAAGAAGTAATTGTTTACATTACTGGTATATTAACCTTGTATTATTTATATAAACTGTATATTGATAACACTTATGTATAAATATACATGTATATATTTATATATCATAGAATTTAATATATAACACCATAATATCTATAAAAAAAAACAAAAATAATTCTGATTTTATTTATCAATAATTTTTCAGGTTTATCTAGGTTATTTTGCATTTTAACAGGGATGTGGAGATTTTGACTCACATTTTTCTTTAATTATGAAACTTTCTTCTTACTAGGTAATATTTTCATGTGAATGAATATTCTGATTTTGTAGGACTACTCGGATATACCTGTTAATATACAAAAAGGTGAAGGTCACTTCGGTGGCCGATTTAAAGGTCTTGCAGCAAATGATAAAGTTTGGGTGTGCATTTGAATATTATATTTGTATTATATGTGGAGATATGATATATATAACACCACAGTATGTTTGCATTAATATCTCACTTTGTCTGTTTCCATGGTAACAAAATGTCTCCGTGTGAGTGTCATGATGTGTGTGTTTGTGTCACCAATGTCTTATTAAACTGGTTAAGTGTGGTACGGGTATTAATGTTTGCCTAATAGGGTCTGTAAGTCTGGTCATGTGACCAACATGAATTTAGGATTTCCAGATAGGGTGATTAGAAATCATGTTATTGTGGAATCATTTATTTTTGTAATGTTCAATTTTCATGGTTCTATAAAAAAACATTGCATGGGATTAGAAATCTGTGTTTTGAGGTTGCAATTATAATAGGCTTGTAATAAACATAATTGAGGTATCGTCGACTGTAGCTTTTATGTTCTGACACTGGCCCCCGTCACGGTACTAAAGCAGCGTCACGGCAACTAATGATATACTTGTGTCAGTGATGTTATTAAATAGCACAATTCAGGCTGAGTTGTCATTCTTTTTGTGTGTAATTCAAGCATGCTGGACCTTTGTCGGAACAGCGTGGGCATGCCTGGTGATCCATCAATTGAGGTTGCAGGAATTTTTCTGGCTATCAACAGGGTACGGTAAAGGGACCCATTCCCAATGCAAAAAAACATACATTTTTCCCAATTAGTAATAAATTCCCAATTACCTACGTTTATCAATTTTTTGAGAAAAAAATTTCACAAGATCATCAACATCATATTCGGAGGATATCTCGTTCTGATAACGATTTCAATCTATATTAACCCACATTTTGCTGGATGATTTATATAGAGACAAAAGAGACGGCGCTATTTTGCTGTGAACACGATATACATGTACTGGTAATTTGTTCTATTACCAGTATTCTAGTGGTCTAGAATTTCTAATATGTTGTTGTGATTTTTCCCAAAATTACATTTTTATTGAGCATTTTCCCAATTTCATCCCAAGGTCCTTTTCCCAAAAAGTTCAGAAAAATCCCTAGGTTCAGACACTGGTTGCCATCACAGTACCAAAACTACTGATGTACTAGTGTCAGTGATGTCATTAAATGGCACAATTCAGGCCAAGTTTTCATTCTTTTTATGTTTAATTCAAGCATGCAGAGCCTTGTCAGAACATTGTTGGCATGGCCAGCGATTCGTCAATTTTGGGTCATAGAAAACTGAAAATCGTGACACCATGAAAATGAATGATTTCACAGTGTATGACATAACATGTAACACTCTGTCTGATGTAACCCACTTTGACATTTGGTCTCTGACATCATATTGCAGAGAATTTATTTATATTTTAGACAAGATTTACAGACCCTTTACAATCATTGAAATAAAAAAAGTTTGATTGAAAAGATCCAAACATGTAATCATGATATTAAAAAAAAACCTTCCCATTTTCCAGTTTTATTCATTGGAGATTTTCTTCTAGTGCTTAATTGCAAGTCTATATGAGGTCTTCATCACACAGATGACATTCAAAAGGCTTCCCCTTTTCCTGTTTTAACTCTTTGAAGATTTTCATCTTGTGAGTCACAATAAGTCTATGCATGAAGATAAATGCATTACCTATTTCATTCTTTGATACATTTATTATTTACGGTAATAATTTATCTCAAGATTTTAAGAACACGGTTCATGCATACTTGTTAAAAAATGGATTCTCTAGTTAAGAGAAAAAAAGAAGAAGAAAAAATACAACATTGACAGACTGTTAGCATGTTAGGAGGTACCTTCTTGTTCAAAGAATTTTATAAATTTTTGTCTAAGGGCTGGTCCAACACCAAACATAATAAATAATTGATGGCATGGTTGGTTGGTTGGTTTGTGTGGGCTTCTTCTCATATCACTCTGATCTGATTCTGTACTGTGTACTGTGTGTAACATAAAAAAGACTTGAATTTTTCTACTTGTTTTATTTTTTCGTAAGGGTTAAAGTGGATATAGGCTACTAAACACACTGATAAATTCTAGGTTTGTTAACAAACTTTAGTTCATTTTACAATCTAGGTTTAAATTACATTTAAGTAGATCCAAGTAAAATATTGTCAAGTTTGCTTGTCAATTTTAAAGTTGACAGTTTTCTGGAACTCTGGTTTTCTCCACCATCCTTGAACTGACCACTTTGATATACTTAAGAAATAAGGTAATTTTCCAATGCCTTTGTAAACTTGCAAAGTATAATGGGCTGTCTCAAATTGCATAAAAGGCAAAGCATTTTGTGCAAAAATTTATTTCTTATATTTACAATAATTTTAAAAAATAATTTTATTGCCATCTCATATTTTCCATTTTAATTTGAAAACAATTTTGAAAGCAATGTTGGTGCACCTTCTCATAAATATGGGTCGTCTCCTTTCAGTCAACGAGCATTTGACATCTGGTGTCATAACAATGTCTCTATGAAGTTGCGATTATAATGGGCTGTCTCAAATTTCATAAAAGGCAAAGCATTTTGTGCAAAAATTTGAGACAGTCCATTATTTGCAAGTTCATAAAATCATTGGCAAATGACCTTATTTCTTATATTTACAATAATTATAAAAAATTATTTTATGCTGTCTTACATTTTCCATTTAATTTGAAAACAACTTTGAAATGCGATGTTGATGCACCTTCTCATAAAAACGGGTCGTTTCCTTTCAGTCAATGTGAGCATTTGACATCTGACATCATTACAATGTCTCTATAAAGTTGCAAAGTATAGTCGATTTCAAATACTTTATTGAAGCAAAGATATTGCAATTATAAATACTAGTAAGTGGAGGAGTTAAGCCTGACCGTGGTGTAAAACACCATCACTCCAATCAACTCCTTATACCTAGAAATTTACAGAAACAACAAATGTGTCGAAGAGTTATTTCAAAAATAATTTCTACAATGAACACTTAACCTTATTAATAAATACACTATAATTGAGTGAAGTGTGATTGTGGAATGGCTGAGATTAGGATTTATTATAACCATGCAAATTGCTTACAACTTCATTGAATGCTTCACATAAACACAAGAGATATTGCATGGTGTGTTATGAAAAAATTGCATGAAAATTACTGCATGAACAGAAAGATTTGAAAAAAATGATATTTGAAATGTCAGACTATATCCGGGATTGACTGTTTTGGCTTTCTTAAGTGCATGCAACATAATATATTTTTTTTAATTTTGGACTATATCCGGAACTGGATTCACTATAATGGCTTTCTGAAATGCATGCAATATAATTTATTATGATTTTTTTATATTTTGTATCTTAAAAATGACATGTTTCATGTATTTTGCTGTGTGACTGTAGTGATTGTTTGAGAAAATGATATATTGTTTATATGGATAAAATCCAGGTTGAGTTTGAATTTAGATTTTTTCTCACAAATAGGTATGAAATACAATGGATTGACAACTTATTTTAAAGTTTCTAACCAATGACTTGTGTTATCTAGGGGCCTTGGTTGCCCAGTGGTCTAAAGCCTGCACTTGCAGATCACAGGGACTCTCACTGCATAAAATTGAATCCCACTTGGAGAGATCCTATTGTGAGAAAGTTTGTCAGTTCACTTGCCACAGGTTGATGGTTTTCTACAGGTTTACTCTGGTTTCCTCCAATATCCAAGAACCGTCCACCTCAGTATAAGGGAAAGAATCTTGATTGGGGCATAAACTACCATTACTAGTACTCTACTCCATGCCACTTATGTTATATACAGCAGTTTTGGTAAAGGAAGAATTGTTATTTTATAACAGTAACCTTATACATACCTGGCCGTTGAATCAAAATTGTTGTCCTTTGCATATTTTCTGTTACCTTGGTAACTGAGTCATCTTTATTGCCAGCTGATGGATCATAGCATATCTTTCTACCTTTAAAGTTCAAATATCACTCTTAATAAGATCCTTGTATGGTTCAGTAAATGAATTTGTGGTTTTCCTGAATTATTCGAATTACTACCACCATTCCAGAACTGATCACTTTGGCAGATTCCTTTATGAGAAATTTTGTCAGATGTTTGCCAAATATGGCATTGGTTTTCTCCGGGTACTTTGGTTACCTCCACCATTCCAGAATTTACTGATCACTTATAAAAGAGAAGTACCGGTACTTGTCGCTAAGGTATATAACTCCATAAATACTCTATTTAGTGCATATTTTCCATTTAGTGATTTCTCAAGTTCAATCAATACAATTGGCTAATGGCTACCAGGACATGCTGATTTTTTAAAGAGTCTCATTTTGAAACTAGATTTTAAAGACACACACATGCATGATATGAACATTCTGTAAACATTTAAATTTTGCGGGGTACTAAACTTCGCTTTTTGCATGGTCCTTTGATTTGCGTGAAAATTTATACCAAGCAAAATTATATTACACTTATTGTGTTATAGCGCATATTTAAAAACACGAAAGTTTAACTACTTGGATATGCCTAAATTTCATATACCTTGAAAATAAATACATGCGAAATTAAATACGTTTACAGTATACCATGCTTAAGAATCGCAATTTAAACCTAAAATTTAAAACGCACACACATACATAATATACTCTCAACACACATGTGTCAAATGATTTAATTCACCTATAACTAAGTACAATATATAAATAAATATACATGATGTATATTAAACTAATTTTACAGATATCTGTTTTAGGGGATTAAAGGACTTGTATTACATGTGTAACATTAAGTCTGTGTTTGTTTGCACTTAAATATAACTTAAATGTTCACTTAACAAGACACGAAATGAAGATTAAGTCAACTTAATTATGTCAACTTGTATTATTTGTTTGAATTTTTAAATATCCCATGTTTTAATACATCAAATGTTACAGAGCTTTTTTCTGATTGGCCAGTTGATAAGAAATTTACATCACATGATACAGTGGTTTTCTTTGATTGGCCAGTTTGTAAGAAATTCACATCACATGATAGAGTGCTTTTCTCTGATTGGTAAATTAGCCAGAAATTTGAATTATGAATCACATTTGTGGTTATGTTTGATAAGCTTTCAGATTATTTAAAAATACTCTTGATTTACTTTGATATAGTGTTTTAAGTAAATAAAAGTAAATCTGATCGATTTTGTCTCTTAAAATTGAAATGAAAATTCCAAATAAGAGTTCTTGAAAATGACATTCAGTTAGAGACTTTTAATACACATACTTCCAATTAACTTAGATACAACATTATTTATTTATTTATTCCTTATGTTGGTGCATTTTCGGACTCGAGCAGTTAAGAATTTTCTGGAATATATCATGTTTAGTTTTTTGTTTTTCAAATAGTCAAAATATTTATTTTACTGTCAAAAGTCCTGTTTAAAATTTCAGGACTTCATTAATTATTATTGTGAGGAGCATAAATTTAACTATTAATTCAAAAATATACACATACAAAAATTTGTATAAAATGTATGAGTTGGAAGTATATATGAACAGGTTTGAGGTAAGAAATAGATGTTACAATAATCCATATATCTTAAGATCTATCAAATTTGTCATCTATGTAATTTGATAATTATATGCAAAAATGCAAACACATCTGTTTTAATTATTTTTTCTGTTTATTTTATTATCAAATTTATGTAATCTATGTAATTTGATTATTATATGCAAAAATGCAAACATGTCTGTTTTAAATATTTTTTCTGTTTATTTTATTATTAAATTTGTCTTTATGCAATGTCTATTTCTATTAAGTCACACCTTCAGCATGTTCAAATGATGAAATCTATTCAAAGTTATATTGATTCATTGTTAAAATTGTGTTGTGATTAGCTTTTAATTGATTTCAGTTCGTTTGCTCAATGTCATTGTTTTCTCCAGGCACTCTGGTTTTCCCTATTATATCAGAACTGCCTGATTATTATGATTATTATCTTGACTGTGGTGTAGACGTCTTATTACATGTTTTACTGGTACTCCACTTTACTTCACCCTTGTTTAATGTGTTAACTTTGCAGGTCTAGCATAAACATATTTAATAGATTTATTTATTCATTTGTTCGCTTGCAGAACTAACATTAAGATTTTTATTTATTTATTCATATATTACTATTGTTTTAGCCAACACCTCAGATGTACGCAGCTGCCTATGAACACTACAACAAAAGCTTAAAGAGCATGTGCTTTAGGTATGTAATAATAATCGATGTATACATACATCATACAACAAAAGTGTGGCCATGGTGTTCGAGTCGTCTTAGCACACAAGTTTGCAAATTACAGCGCACTCACCTCCTAGGTTTCAAATCCTGTTCAAGACAAATCCTAATGTTACAAATGTTGTCAGTTCATTTGTCAAAGGTCGGCGGTATTATAAAGAAATTCCAGTTTCCGCTGTCCCAGAACTAACTGCCTCGCTATGAGTGAAAGAATCTGGAGTGGGTAAAACCCCATTACTCAACTTGTCTACTACAAAAGCTTTAAGAGCATCATGGACATGTACTTCAGGTTTGTTATATTGATTGATATGTCCATACACAGCCCTCAAAAGTGGGTTTCAAAACCAAGTGGCCAGCTGGCAACCAGTTTAAAATTTTTCAGATGGCCAGTGGAAATTCCAAGTGGCCAGGCAATCTTTTCTTGCTAATGAGAAGGAAAATTAAGGCATCTTTTAGGTATGTAAAACATAAGTCCACTTTTTTAAAACTTACAAATTATAATCAGTTACACACATCAGTGTTATTAATAACAATAATGATGATGTGAAGTGTTCATTATATTGCCTGAATTGGTAACAGTTTCATGAAAATTTTGGTACGCAGAAATAATATCTGTTCTCTTGTCACAAAAGTTCAAATTTAAAGTGGACAATCTGGCCACCATTTATAAATTTTAGGTCGCCAGACACATTTCCAGGTCAATTTGGCCACCATTTTAGTAGACAAAACTGAGGGCTGATGCAGCCATGATTTTATCATTTATAACTGGGCTTCACTACTGTACAATGTGATACTCCTAAGTTTGTATGGAACAATTATTTCCATTTGATATGGAATAATTTCCAGTTTTCCAGTAAAATGACAACATTCTAGCAATAAAAATGTGTTCCAAAACACATGCATCCACATAAATCTTAAGTGGTATAAATAACATGGTACACCGGCAAGTCCTATAACAAATTGCCATTTTTTGGTATTTATTTATTAAATAATTGATTTTTTCTATTTATTTGATCATTTCTTTCATATTAATAAGTTAATTAATTGTAAAAAGCTAGCATTAAATTTCTTCAGTTTTTTTGATATATTTTTTTTATAATCAGTGCATGGATGCAGTATTATCTACACAAAAGAAATAAGAAGCTTGCAATGAAGAAGAAGATGATGTTAGCTAAACAACACCATGCTCATCGATTAATGAGAGTACACCTTGAAGAATGGATGGTAGATATACTTTATAAATTATCTCTTGTCTGAATTTTCATGCAGATCTTAGTGTCAAAGACTCAGTTTGTTTGATAGAGAATGATAGTTTTCTCTGGATATTGTATAACATCACAAAACTGATGACCTCGATTTGAGTGTTTGTGCAGAGATTACGCAAATTAGTTTGAGATTGTGAAATGGCCACCTTTTACTGGTATTTACAGATATTGATATTACCCAATAATCCAAGTTAGAAATAATTACAAATAAGACTTTGGACAAAGTTGGGACATTGTATTCAAGAAATTCATTAACATTATCAACATGATCAAAGTTACAGTGGAAAGGTGATGGCTACAAAAATGTTCACAATATTTGCAAAAATTAAAAAAATCAAACTAGTCACCATAGCAACAAAAACAAATACATTCATAGTATGAATGATTTCTTTGAAATGCTTTTGAAATAGGCACCAAAGCTACACATACTTGTATTAGCATCTAACTGTACATGCCTTTTAAGAAATCCTGACATATGAAGGATGTAACAAGCATATTACAACATGAAAAAATAATCTATGTTAAAGTTGTATATGCCAAAAAATCTAATAATACATTATTTTTACCTTTTTTCAGGAATGGGTCAATTATAGAAAAGGGTGTCAAGCTAGTAAGTGCTATAAACATTATCTGTCTTTTCCCTTTATCTCTCTAGGGACTGTCTTAAGTTGCTGAGTGGTCCAGACCTGTAACTTAGGTCCCAATCCCTTTCAGTGCAGAACCTAATGTGAGAAAGTTTATCACTTAGCTTGCTGTAGGTTGGTAAATTTTCTATGTGGTTTTCTCCACACTGAATGATTTAGATTTGAATCCCATTCTGTAAGTCCTTAGTGTGAGGAAGTTTATCACTTAGCTGAATTTTCTATGTGGTTTTCTCCTCACAGAATAGTCTAGATTTGAATCCCATTCTGTAAGTCCTTACTTTGAGGACGTTTATCAGTTAGCTTGCTGTAGGTTGGTGAAAATTTCTAGTTGGTTTTTCCTCTGTCATTCAAGAACTGACTATTAAACATAAAAATACCATGTCTGGGATTTACTTTTGGTCTACAGCATGTTGAATTATTATTATTTGTGGGATTAAATTTATTCTGGTTTTGTTATTGTTAGCAGAACATATTTTTTTTCTGGTTTTGTTATTGTTAGCAGAACATTTTATGTAATATTAATTATATGAAATCAAATTCCATCTTGGGTCTTGATAAGAAAAAATATTCATTGACATTAAATTCTGTGATGTATACTGATCCATAAATATTTCAACCAAACAAACTTCTACAGTAAAACATGGATATAACGAACATGCTAACATTGAATACATGAATAATACAAAGTCAAATATTGGACCCGACCGCTCATCTATATATAACAATATAATGAAGTCGCTAAGATGGAGCTAAATATTGAGTGCATAGGTCTACATGTACATGTATATAAAACCACCTTTCAAACAGATCATCAGTAAGTTTTGTATTCAAATATCACTTTATATTATTTACAGTGGCTTATCAGAAAATACAGAAAGTATACCATGTTGTTATCGGCCATATATACTTCTCAGAATGGAGGACAACGACCAAGGTTGCTAAGCAACAACGGGAATATTTTGAAGTATGTATAAAGTTTAATTTACTCTGCATGTTAATTAGTTGACCATTGTATTATATTACAATGTTGTATATATTCTACTTTAAAGATTAAGAAAATATGTGGTGCATTGTGTAACTGTAGGAAAAACAGACAGTATGCATGCATAAATCTAAAAAAGGGAATCACTATAACTATTATACCCAGTTAATTGCCCATTGTTGCCTAAACTTTATCAAAATTGGTTGTTTTATGTTAACCTTCAGACATATCTTTGGTATCTCTTTAAATAAGACAAAGTCTGAATATTAATTACCACTTTATACTTGTAAAAATGGAAAACCCTATCAATGGACTTAAATAGGTCTTAGAAATGAAATGGTCCCTGTTGCCAAATGTTTTAAATCTCTAGCTAGCTTATCATGCGTATGGACTTTCACTGCCTAGTTTTGAATCATTCTAGTGCAGTTTACTTGCCAAAATTTGATAGTTTTCACTAGATACTGGAGTTTCTTCCATCCGCCGACAACTGACTATCTTGGTCATATTGATATAAGTGAAAGAATCTTCACTGAAGCATAAAACACCATTACTTTAATCTATAGATCACATATTGTGTCAGCTTCTTAAAAATATATGTTAATCTTAAAAACCCATGTAATTTGCGCCCCTGTGTAATTTACACAGGTGATTTTCAGGCTAAATTTTTGTTAAAAAAACTTCTACTCTTGTAAATTTCGCACTTAAAGATTTTTGGTTTTTTGTTTTCCTTAGAATATCTTTGTTTATTTAACTTTATTTTTTGTTTATTTTATCTTATTTATGACTTTTGTCTTGTACAGATGACTCTGGTTTGTAAAACTGCAGATTTAAGTAATTTTATGGATTTTGGGGAATTCAGATATTCTTAGAATATATGGCATTTTCATAACACAAGATTTCTGTTATTCTTATTATTTTAGTAGAATTTATTAACTAACAAATTCACTGCAAATTATGTAGTGTACAAAATCTCAAAATCTCTAATTTAACAAAAAGACAAACTTTTTTTCTTTTCTAAAATTATGTACAGAATAACATAAGTAGTAAATAATGTATTGTTGCCTAATCATTTTTCAGCATAAAAAATAGTTTGTATGGAAACTAGCACTATAGTTAGAAATAACCTCAACACTTGTCATATTTTCACCAAATTTCAAAATATCGTAAAAGAACTGTATTCTTTGCTAGTAAACAGTATGCATGTTTCACCAGAGAAAAAAAATCAAGGTGTACCAGTAAATGTTAGAAAAGTTTCAATCATATCCTTAGAAATCTTGAGTAAAATTGGTCTTATAGATTTATGATGATAGAAAATTTGTGTCTAAATATTCTTCTGGTCTTCCCTTATAGTGCAATTTAATTTTTTTTTTTGTTTGAAACGGTCAAAGTCAGATTTTATGACAGAAACTTTGGTAGCCAAATTGGCCACTTATAGCAAAACATGGTTGCAAAATCAGAATTTCAATTGCCATTGGGCCTATTTTAGTTTCAACTTGAGCCCTGAAGTCTTAAGTAAAATTGCTCTTCACGTGATAGAAAATTTCACTCATAGATTCTAAGAAATCTTGTGTAACTGTGTAATGCCATATAGCATAAAGTCCATAATATCTTTAATCCCCTCCTTGGAATGGTTTTTATAATTATTTGATTTTTAAATGTCTAATATTTATTAAGATGCAGTACTACATGTGTATATGATTTGCAGTTTTTTGATGTGATTTGTTTCCCTGTATGGTTGTTGGTATCTTAATGTTGAAGTGATATTTTAATAATGAATTTTTTTTTACATAAAATTTTGATTGTTGCTTAAAATATGGTGTTAAATATTAAAATTTGTTTTAAGACGCATTTGACACCAGCATAACTATGTGTAGCTTGAGTTTTTTATGATGTATAACAACCAAAAACAAACAAACATCCTCAAGGAAGTGAGGCCAGGTGCTCCGGAAGGATAATTAGATATCTGTAACATAGCTGTTCTATTGAAACACTAGTACCACTACAGTAATTCAGAGTACCAGTACATTTGTACTTATACCGGTATTGACTGTATTAGAGGGAGAAATAGTCACTCTCTCTATAAAGGTCTGTCAAGGATTTGAGTTCGGAAGTGTGGCAGTTCTTTTGCCATTTTCGGTTTAGAAATATAATGTGCACATGTGAATTAAATGAGACTTTACAACTTGATGCCCCACGTCTCTGTGGAGTCAGTATAAATTAACCCTAACTGTAGTGAAATCACAATATAAATGAATTTATCTTGACTGGGACCTAACACCTGATCAGTATGTAATGTTACTATAGCCACTGTTTATTTTTTATGTACATGTATATCTACTATTTCTTCTTTTCTCAATATCTACATTGTTCATATAATCTAGCTATATATATAGCACTTGTTATTCCTTTAAAAAATATAGTCTGTCTTTTCTGTCTACAATGATTAGCCAATGAATATCTAAATTTTTTTGTTTTAATTAGATTTATTTAAATCTTTTTCTTTTTGAAAGTTCTTTAATAGAAAATGTAAAATACTATTTTTCAAATTGAAAAAAAAAATAAGAATAAAGATGGCTGTTTATTAAAAAAAAAATAAGAAAATTTTATTCGAAACATTTGAGAATCAAATCTTATTCTTGATCTTGTGATTTACACCTTTACCATAATTTCATACATTGAATTTTACAAAGTTGTGTAGGGTAATGATGTTTAACATCCCAGTTAAACACCATCCACTCAATTTTGTAAAATTCAATATATTATTGTAACATTATGCAATTTATAGTAAAGATGTAAAATTTTACAAAGTATGAGGGGTATAACTTTGATCCATGTCTGAAACAAAAATGTTAAAGGTTAGCTATACATAATTATAAATGTTTACTGTATTCTTTAATTAGAGCATTATTTTTAGTAAAATTATGTACAGAACCATTTTTTGGTATTATGTACATTGTGCCAAGATTGAAATTATGTTCAAAATTTTCCCAATTATTTCTTAACTAAGATTTTCCATAACTTAAATCAGCAAATTTTGACAATTTTTTTGGAACTCAAAATAGTTTACTTTTTTTTTTTTTACAAAACTAAATCAAAGTTTATAAGCTTGAAGTAATCTTCAAAAAGACACCTATAATTTCTGGGTATCTTGAAAATTAACAAAATTAGTAAGATATTAATTTTGTCAGATTTAAGTTAAGGAAAATCTTAGGTATTGAATGATTGTGAAATCGGGGCCAGAGCTCAGAACATATGGTAACCACATATTTACATGATTTACAAATATATTTACATATAAACATTATTTATGATACACTTTTTCTACCTTCCTTTTTCAAGATAAACTTAATGGTAAATATTTCTTGTATAATTATTTATTTGTTAACTTTTTCCGCTAAGTCTTGCTGTTGACACACTCGTTGCAGCAGAAGCCAGAATGATCTATAAAAGCATGCATTTAAACACTATATATATACATATATATGTTCCTCAATATTCTCTCTGTGTCCTTACAATATAAAGCATGGGGTTTTACACATAATCATGTACAGTTCAGGCCTGTCAAAAGTTTTACACTGAGCTAACGAAAAGGAGTCATAGCTTGGGTGTTGAGTTGCCAAGAAATTGATAGCTAGTAACAGGGGTTCAAAATTCCCTGGGTCCGAGGTCCGGGACCTATTGATTTTACCTTGGGACCATTAATATTTAAATTGTAAAAGTCTGCTGAACCTGCCATTTTTACCAGAATAATTTTACTTTTTCAATATAATTACATAATTGCACATGGATCTTTCAATGTTGATATTGGACTTTCAAAACTTTATGTGGGACCTGCCAAAAATAAAGGCAAAAGGTCCTGGACCTTCCATTACAAAACATAATTTTGAACCCCTGTAGTAAGCATGGTGATCGAATAACTGCGGAGATGTTGATAACAGCTGCTAAAAACCTGTTGAGGTATAGCTTTGAAGGGGCAATGATTTGTTAGCTCGGTGATGAACTTTCGATAAGCCTGTATTGTATGCATGTTGGTAACACTCTTATGTATCTTACACACAAAAATACATATTCACACACAATATAATGTGAATTATACACTGGGAAATTTGGAAAGGGCAGCAAATTAACATATTATTTTGATTTTGATTAAACTGTTAAAAAATGTTCATAAAATATCTGTTCATTGTTAATACTTTTTATATTTTTCAAGCTGTTAATGCCACATCTTTGCATAAGAACAGGCACTATATAATAATGACCAAACAGTGCAAGTAAAACGACTAGATTGCAGTTGTTAATAATTATAATGAATCAGAATGCTTTATACCACTTTATATTGAAGCATACCATACTAATATTTTAGCGACTTTACAAGAAAGAATATAAGGACAGTTTAAATGTTTAGAGCACACAAGCTTTTGTGTGCATACAGAGTTACTTATAAAAGTATGTTTAAGTTAAGTTATTCAATGCAAAAGACCAGACTGCAAAAATTAAACTGTCGTCTGAATTTGTTTTGCAATATCTGCAAATCTGTTGCTGGTTAATGAAGTAGATTTGAAGTGTTTCAAAAAGGCATCTTGTTAAATATATATTTGATCAAAATTTATATTTTATTAGAATTACTGCATATGAATCGAATCCATGTTTCAATCACAATTCATAAAGCAAAGTACAAACTTTGAAAACTGGTAAATTAAGTAAAATATTTTAACTTCCACCAAGGAAGTAAGGCCAGGTGCTCTTGATGGGTAAGCACTTCCTGTCTAGCTACACCAGCCATGTGTGAAATCAAAGTGAAAATGAAAGGAACATGGAACACTGGGACATCAAATATTATAATTCAGGAAAAGTTTTGATACATACTTTTCAATAATATTGCAATGAGGTTCATAAAAATGCCTTTGATAATTAAACCTTGGCTTAAATGAGTAACAATTAAAAAAATGTCTTTACTTTGTACATGTTGTAATAACAAAATTTACATAACTATTATGATTATATTGCATGAATTAAAGTACATTGTAACCATGGTAACATAACTAGGAATTTTAAACAAAGCTGAGTTACAAAGTTGGTTAATACATGTGGTATTAGCTCCGGTAACTTTGACATGGTCGTAATTACAATGTACTATATTCATAGACTAATTGTATAATATATGTGGTTTAATGCATGC
Organism: Anadara kagoshimensis; assembly: GCA_021292105.1. Lineage (NCBI taxonomy): Eukaryota > Metazoa > Mollusca > Bivalvia > Arcoida > Arcidae > Anadara > Anadara kagoshimensis. Next base: position 19,156,799 of record CM037862.1, on the reverse strand, counting down.
TTTTAACATAGTTTATATACACACCTGTCCTCAATATATAAATCCTCATAAACAAATTAAGGTGCTTGCCAGTCCAAGGTCTTTATCAGCTACTGAGGGTTAGGCCTTAATCGGTACACATTACTTGATTCCAGAAAGTACACTGCATGCCAGTCCAAGGTCTTTTATCAGCTACTTGAGGGTTAGGGCCTTATCAGTATACATTACTGGATCCCACAAAGTAAGATGCTTTCAAGTTAGGTCCTAAATATTAGCTACTTGCTGGTTATGCCCTAATCAGTATATATTGCCGTAACTGGTACCACAAAATAAGCTGCTTGCAATTGAGGTCCTTTTCAGCTACTTGCAGGTTAGGCCCTAATAAGGGTATTTTTCTTGGTCCCATAAAGTAAGTGGCTTGTAAGTTAGGTCCTTTTTAGCTATCCTTATCAGCAATGTGGGGTTAGGTTTTAATAAGTATACAATTTTTGGTCCCACAAAGTAAGCTGCTTGCAATTTAGGTCCTTTTCAGCTACTTGTGGGTTAGGACCTAATAAGGGTATTTTTTTGGTCCCACAAAGTAAGTGGCCTTATCAGCTATTTGTATAGCTATATATATCAGCTATTTGCAGATTAGGTCTTCATAAGTATATACTTTTTGGTCCCACAAAATAAGCTGATTGCAATTTAGGTCCTTTTCAGCTACTTGGGGGTTAGACCTTTATAAGTGTATTTTTTTGGTCCCACAAAGTAAGTGGCTTGTAAGTTAGGTCCTTATCAACTACTTGCGAGTTAGGTCTTAATAAGTATATACTTCTTGGTCCCACAAAATAAGCTGCTTACAAGTTAGATCCTAATATATTTTCTTGATCCTGTATGTAGTATAACCATGACAACCATCCTACAGTCTCTTCAGGCCCAAAGTATAAGTTTTTAGTGGTAGATGTTTTTTTTTACTCTCATAAATAGTTCCCAGAAGTAGATTCATATAAAAAGTAGATTTTTAGTTTATTCAACAAAATCTATTTTATGGTTTTTGTTAATTGAATTGGTTATTTGAATAATCATTTAGTCAGTAAAACCTTAATTCATTCGTATCATTTGCTCATTTAAATTTTGGAATTATCAAGAGGTTTGGTGAAAAAGTGATCAGAGACTTTTAACGAAAAGCAGAGAAAAATATGTTAGAACTTCAAAGTACAGTGGTGGCAAAGTTACTGTGGGGCATTATAGCAAGGCTTGACCTTTTTCAATTGAGTTGAGTCAAATCTATGTTTAAAATTGCCTTAATTGTTCTGACATTAAAAATTCTTGGCATCAAAATTTAAGCCAGTGGAAACCAAGATGACATACACATGATACAGTATCTCTTGATCTATTAATCAGGGTCTAACTTGCACCAATCCCCCTCCCCCTGTAAGTAATACGAAATATTTATGAAATGTTAGTCAAGATCTAAATTACATAGGTATAGTATGTGTGCTGAAGCTTTGGTTTTTGGTGGCATTTTATATTGGTGGAAGTGGTAATGCTTAAACTAGATATATGATATCTGTCAATCATTTCGTTATGAAATATCTAGTAATTGTAAATTTTCCTTTTAATGAATGAATGAATTTATCAGATTTCTTTTTTTAGCGTTCCTGAATAGTCTTGTTTATGATTGTCAAATAATTTCCTAAAGAAACAATAGTAGACTAAGTTTATACTAATTAAGACATTTTATTGAAAATAAACATGATGAAATTAACAATTTGTTTTAAACTCCCTCTATATGTATATACCCATATGATGCGAGAGAGAATGTTTTTTTTATTCTAACTTTGATTTTATAAGCAACAATCTGCAATTTCCAGATCCTAAAAATATTAGCTCATGGCATTCTTTAATTTTTTAAAGGATAAAAATATAATGTTATTTGAAAATGTATTTTTTCATGAAGCAACGTAAACAGCATTTTTCAGATGCTTAATTCATTCATTTAAATTCATGGCATTCTTGAACTTTTTAAAGGATAAAAATGAAATGCATAGGAATATATGTACCCTTTACAAATTTTACTTCTATTAATACTGGTACATGTACCTGAGTTTGTCATCTTATTGTAAATGTAAGTCTCTGAAAGTTAAATAATTTTATTAGCAGGTATGTATGACCATCATATAAACATGTACTGATCAAGTTATGAAATCATTTGTGTACGTTTCAAGTTGATGAGGACTCAGGATTAAGTTATTTACCTCATAGACAAAACGGGAGGTCATGAGTTCGAACCCTAGTCGGGTCATGTATAAGAATTTAAAATTTGAAATAATGCTTAATAGCCTGGTTCACCATATTAAATTAAGAAGTCAAAGTACTGACTGGTTCACCCTGTGTCCGCACGGTGAATTGTTGAGAGTGGTATAACTGTTTGCAGTTTACTGACACTGTGAGCTAGGGCCTTAAAGAGGTTACCCAGAGTGTGTGCTAGTACAAAGCAGACTTTAAAACACACTCACACATCTGAGATGTCACACACATACAAGAACTTATTCAAAGATTAATCTTTAGAGATTATTAAACTAACTCTCATCATAAATAGAGGAAAAATTGCTGATGTGATGTTAAACAACATTACAACCAACGAACCAACCAAAGACCAAAGCTAAATTTTTGCTTCTTAGTCTTGAGCTATTAACAGTTGATTTTTTAGTGTTTTAATTTTGTTTAATTGTTTGCAGTTTTTGAATTCTGTGAATTTTTGCAGTTTTAAAAAATCTTTTAAATTACAACATGTTTCTTTAACAAAACCAGTCCACTAAACAATTTGTTAAACATACTACTTTAAAGATGTTTTAAAAGTTTTAAAAGAACAGATTTAATTAATTTCAATTTTTTGTTTGGTTATTGGAAAATTATTCATTTCAAATAAAGTTCATGAGAGTTTTCTCCAATTTATAAATATTTAAGCAAGAAATATATTACTTAAATGAAAAATTAAAATGCAATTAAGTTTTATATAAATTTTAATTTAATTTTTCAATTTTTTAATCCATTTTACATGTAGTTCTTAAAGATATTTAGATATAAATACAATTTAATATGTTTACAATTCAATAAAAGACTTCAAATAAATTTTATCAGACTTCAGTAAAATAATTTATAAAATCAAGAAGTTCAGTAACCTAAATTCATTTAGCTAATTTTATATATTTTACAAGTCATTTTATAAACACAAATTGCAATGCTTCTTAAAAACTTGATGACATAAAATGCAATTCTTTGTACAAATCTAAAATTTTTCTTAAGAAAAATTATTTTTTGCTCACATTTAAAATGTCATTTTTAAAGAGGTTAGAAAGGGGTGAAAGAATGAAGGGTGACGATGGTGCCGAAGAAGGGGTTGGAGATGCTTGTGACCATATTACTTTGATGGCCAATCGGGAAGTTGCTGCCGTGGTAATTATCATTTATATTGTGTAGATGTTTGACTTTATGTTGATAAATCTAATATGTATTGTTCTGTTTATAAAGAAACTAACACGAGGTGAGAACATGGATGAAGATGAAGCGTTTTCTCAGGGAAATGGTGAGGCATGTGACGAAATATCGCGCCTGGACCGATCAATCGCTGTCAAGGTAACAAATGTATTTCTTTAAGATTCAAGCTTATATATAGCATCTATATGAGCTACCACCTTACATGATATTTAACAGATCTCATAGTCATTTTTGTCCAAAATTTTTTTTTATCACAGTACCTTTCCAAAAAAGAGGGGAAATTAAATTTGAGCTTCAATCTGTCCATGCATTGGTCCATGCAGATATTACTTGTCTGGATTAATTTTTTTAAACTATAACACACTATTTTAACTATTTTACAAACTTAGCTTAAAGTTTTAACCCGAATTGGTTTGCCTATTTTCTGGGGAGTTATGGCCCTTTGAAAATAAGTGCAAATCACAAAAAATAACTACTGCCAGAGATCCTAATTCACTGAATCTTCTGATTGAAGTAGGGATCCGATCCTGTGGATTGATCTTTGAAAATTTGAAATTTTGAAAGTTTTTACAAAAATGATATATCATAATTCGTGAGTTATCATAGTAACCACGCATATATAAACTAGATCTGTTAGTATCATGTAAGTGTGTCCCATCCAGTAGATGATGCACAGCTAGCATGCAGTAATTGGAGATGGCAATATAATTCACAATATCTGGTAATGGCACTCTTATAGACTAGTACTATATCTTTTACTTATTATCACATTTTTGCACTATATCCTTAATATTGTAAATTGTCACCCTTCAAAGAATTGCATAGCAATTAGTTAACGTTGCCAGGCTACATGTAAATACATTTGTATGTTTGTAAATCTGCCAGGATACATGAATGCCTGTGATGTTTAGTTGTAAAAGGGTCACCATTTAATGAAATTTTTGGCATAGCAATTGGTTAACTTGCCTAAGTACATGAAACCAAGTTTGTAAATCTGCCGGAGTACATAAATGCATCCAACATTAAGCGGTAAATGGGAAGTAACTCATACATCACAGAAGTCTTAGTTATGTACAGTAAACAAACATGGTGATGAGTTACGCAAGTTATACTAAATACGAAATAAAAGTTAAAAGGGGGAAACTGGTGCCACTTTGAAGGATGACTAAAACACCTTGCAACTCAGACTACATACATTTTACTGGGTACACCGGGCTGTGTAACTGGGCAAAAATCTATATATACATAACTTTTAGTACTGGTATACTGCATACAGCAAAACCTTGATTCGCAATTGCCATTGTTAGCAGCTTAGTCAAATTACAACATTATAAAGGGGTTTGGTGATGAATCTAGGGAGTCTTATAAAGAAAAAAACACACAAGAAGAAATGGATTTTAGGAATACAAAACTGATGATTATAGCAAGGTGGTGGAATTTTTTTTTTTTTAGCAAAATGAGGTTTTACTGTATAGTATTGCAGCTACCTTGATATAAGTGAATGAAAGGGACTTAATTAAAATTTTTGATGTCACTGTTATTATTAATCCATCTCTTTGCATAAATTAATAGAGACTGATAAATTTCCACATTTTAATTTTGTTTTTTTTTGCCTTAGCAAAATTTTGGAATGTTAGTAAAAATTGTATTATTATATATTGAAAACTGGTCTCTACAGGTAATTATGCTAAAAATGAGAATAATTGGCATATTCTTATCATTCAATAAATTTTGTTTCTGAATGTTGTCATAAGCATGATAATTATTGCATTGAATTTGCATTTTAATTACCGGTATAACAGTTTTTCAGCTTAAGTTAAGCTTCAAAATTAAGCTCTTGTATATTCATAATGTATATGATTTAAGTTGTTAGCACATTTTAATATGAAATTCTGTCTGGTGGTAGGATTAATACATGTCATAGAATTTTAAATTATACCTTTGTAATCAAAAACTTCCCTTCATTTTAACAGTTTCTTAAAAAAGAAATTTAACGTACATATGTATTTATCCTATCTGATATTTAATTGGTCTTATTCAGCACAATTGTTTTTATTATTGTTTTCAGCTATATTATTCTGTTTATGTTTACGACTGCACACCTTTGTTTTCAGCTTTTCCTGCCATTTTGATTTATTCTGCAGCACTACAGGGGTTCAAAATTATGTTTGGAATGAAAGGTCCAGGACCTTTTGCCTTCATTTTTGGCAGTCCTACATTAAGCCAATATTAACAATGAAATCTCCATTTGCAATTATTTTATTTATATAGTAAAAGCGGTAGTACCCTGGTAAAAAAAACTTCAGATCCACTGGATTTTACAGTCAAATTTTAAGGGTCCAAATGTAAAAGTAATAGGTCCTGGATCTTGACCCAGGGAATTTTGAACCCCTCCACTAGTCAAAATTTAGTTACATTGTACTTTCTGCAATGCTTCTTTGAAGAGTCTTCTGTGACTGAATCAATGTCAAATACATTGTAATTAAATAGATAAATAAAATTTGGCTAAAGTTTTCAAGAAATGTTCCACTTCATTCAATTATAGTTTCAGGGAATTTATATAAATTGTTTTAAACAAATTTTTTGTATAATTTGATAGTATTTCCAAATAAGCTGTTGTTCAGATTATTTAATTGGTGTTACATTTAATAATGTTAGTGTATCAAAGTGAACCCCGTTACTACGAATGCTTAACCCAGAAAGTGGACAAGTTTGAGTAATATGTAACATACATGTATGTAACATACAAAAATTAAGAATAAAAGGGCTAGCTTATTAGCATGAAAGACTTTAACTAAGAAAATAATTTACATATGCATGTACCATATTATAATGAAGTAATATATTTCTGTCATGCTTTTATTTGCCCTTACTTAATTGGTTGGTAATTGGTGCCCAGGTTGTTTGGGTGCCTAAGGGTTCACCAAATTTACAAAAAATGTATCAAATTGATGATTTTTAAACTATAAATATGATAAATATTGATATATATTTTAATTTGCGTACAGATTTTCAGTTATGTGGATATAGCTGACTTAGCTAGATGTGCCTGTGTGTGTAGATCATGGAAGGTCATAATGCAAGCCAGTTCTCTTTGGAGCAGAGTAAGTATTACATATAGACATGCTGCAGTATTGTTTGTACCATTTGTAATTGACGGACTGCCAGCCACACCCACAATTTTCTGACAAAGACCTGGAATGCTTGAATTACACATACACACATACACACACACACACACAAAAACCACTCAGCCCGTTTTGTGCCATTTAATTACATCACTGACATTAGTACATCATTATTTGCCATGATGCTGTTTTGGTACCATGATGGTGGCAGAATTGCAACATGAAAGTCATGGTCGGTGATGTGTCAATTGTGTGTAATATAATGTGAACAAACCACATGGTATTGATGGTGTTTGTCATAGTCAGTTTTAAATGAAGTAAGTAGAGCACAGACATACAATGTTATTGTAATATGTATTTGGTGCCGTGACCAAGATGAATTTCACATAACTAAAGGCAATTAGAAAATGACATAGAAGTGAAGTGATGTAACAAGACTTTTTTCCATATAACAAATAAAACAAATTATAACTGAAATGGGATACCAATTCAAATGTATCCTCTAAACAAACCAACTGGGAAATTTATATTATTTAAATATGTGCATGATCAAAATATGAAAAGCCATTGTCTACTCCACCCAAAGATTGTTCTTGTAATATTTCTTAAAGATCTGTGAAATAGTTTTGGGGAAAGTGATGGACAAAATGTTGACAGAAGAAATGAAGCAAACACTATATGTCCCCCAAACAAAGTGAGGTTTCTGTGTCTGTTGACATTTTTGAAGTTCTTGATCTTAGGTCATGGTCATATTTTGGTGTCTAACTATCTCATATGAGGGATTTTATGAAACTTTTCATGAATATTTTTTCATATTGAGATGCATGCCGAGACGATAGTGTCAAAAGTGTATAATACATCACATTACAGAGCTCTTATTATACTCTTGCAAACAAAGTAAAGTGAGTATATAGGAATCACCTTGTCTGTCCGTCACAATATCATGTCCATTCCATATCGTCCATGTCTATGGGTGGATTTTTATCAAACTTGACACAAATATCAATATGAAATGATCAAGATGATATGCCTTGCATACCAAATTTAGTCTCTGTCTGGCCATTGGAGATGAGGGGAGTTGTATTTGCCTCTCAAGAAAATGTTCTAGTTTTATATATTTTTAAAATTTAATTTGTATGTGATATTTTGAGAGAGCTACACTTTTTAATTTCTACTATCTGTATTTTTATATTTGCAGTTGGATTTTTACAAAGTGAAGCACAGGTTGGTTGTCAATAATTTTTTCTGTACTCTCCAGATTTATTCCATATTCAGTGATTTTCATTTTTCTTTCTCTCCAGAAATATTCTAAATCAAGTGGTTTTTATTTTATCCTTGATCTCGATAGATATAAAATGTTTACTCGTATAAATAGGTGCATTACATTTGTGCAAAACTTTCATAACCCCTATATGTCATTTGTGCAAAGGGTGTATACTACTACTGCTCAAATTTTAATTGCCTATGTTAAACTGTTAAATAAACACTACCTGGCCAGTTTAAGTTCACAGGGCCACAGTCAGATGAAATGAAAAGTAGAAAATGTACTTTGTTATTGGGCAATATGAATTGTGCACAAGAGGCGATATTAGTCGGTCACAGTATGTTAGAACAATCGCATAGAGTCAACTTGCAAAGAGATACTTATAAACAAAAATGACAAATTTAAGCCAGTGTTGACTTGTAAAATGATACGTTTTAACCGAATTTTAACAGACTTTTAATAGTGCTTTTATCTGTCTTTGCAATAAATATATCCTACTCAAAATCCAACTTCTACCTCCCCATGGTGAGTAGGAGGCAACAGGTATTACCTGGCTAACAGAAGAGGTAGTGTTTATTTAACATGGCAATTATGTTTTGCGCAATTGTTATACAAGCCTTTGCGTAATTGTCATATTTTTTTTGTGTAAAAGTCATATGGATTTGCGCAAATGTAATGCACTGGTATAAATATTGTATATCGTAGCTTATATGCCTGTACGTATATTTGGTTTGGTTTATGCTTCTTTATTTGATAGATGTTTTATTTTGTATAATCAGGAGAAAGCTTTCCTCAGTATCATAAGCAGATGAATTATTATTACTATTATTATTATTATTATTATTATTATTATTTCTGAAGTTAATGACTTTAAAATATAGAAATCAATGCATGATCTTTTAAAATATATCTGTTTACTTTATCAATATATAATGGAATCCATTTTATAAATATCCTATAGAGTGTGCTTATACTGATCGTGGCATCTCTAATCGCCTAGGGTCAAATCCAACTGGGGCAGATCCTAGTGGGGAAAAAAAGTTTGTTAGTTCACTTGCTGTAGCTCAGTGGTTGCCACTAAGCACTCCGGTTTTCTCCACTATCCTTGAACTGACCATCTTGATGTAAATGAAAGAATGTTGTACCTAGTAAAAAAAGGTTTGTCAGTTTACTTGTTATAGCTCAGTGGTTTCCTCTGGGTACTCGGGTTTCCTCCACCGTCCCTGAACTGACCACTTTGATATAAGTGAAAAAATGTTGACTGTGGCATAAAACCCCATTTCTCCACTCCACTTTCCATTTGATAAAATATCCATTATTGAATTATCTTCAATAAAAGATTTTCCGTTTCTTAAAAGAATTTCCATTCAAGTTCAAATGGTTTGAAATTATTTAAAAATAAATTTTGCTAAATGTTCATTGCTTCCATTCCTTGTAGCCAAAATCACCACATTTCTTAAAAAAGTAACAAAAGTAACCTCTTTTAGCAAATTTGTGGAAGAAAAAATGTTTTAAAAAAGAACTATATTTTCACAGAATTTAGAAATTTGGTTACAGATTTTTTTAAGCTTTGGAAACCTAGAATGATTCAATATTGTTAGCCATGTATCTTGATGTCTCATCAGAAATAAATTTATGGAAAAAAATTCTCAATGGAAAATTTAAAGCAACCTAGAATTGTCTGTAAAATAATTTGATTTGAGGAATTGTTAAATGAAATAATTAAATTCAGAAATGCATTTAAGAATGCCAGTTTAAAGTACAAAATTTTGGGCTCTGCATATAGTTTCAGATATGTGGATCCAAGTCCCTTAACGTAAGTTGGTGTAAAGACTGAATTGACTCTGGTTATATGAGTTACGGATATTAGGAGTGACTCTGTGTTTTTATATACCCACCATTAAACCCTGTTACGTCACCTTTTGTTTATGACTTCGTTGTTTCATATATAGGAATACTTTACACTACTGTAGATTCAGTTTATTTTTTGGCCATCTTTTTTTTTTTTAAATTTCAGTTATTTTTTGGCAATCCATTTTCAAAAATTTCAAAATTTCATTATCTTTTACCGATCAATTTTCAAAATTTGTATTATGAAATTATCGTTGATGATCTATCTATTTAATAACTGTAAAGTTAATATCTGAAATATGTCGTTATTTTTGTGGAATACGCTCGTAAGTCTTTATATCATGCAATTTTCAGACACAACTTTTTCAGAAATCAACAATGTAAAATGAAGTCATTGAATAATTGATGGCAGAAAAAGCTCAATTTACTGCCACCATGTGACAAGTCAAAGTTGGCATTACAATAAGGTTTGTCGATGAGTTGAGAGAGAAAATACATAGAAGAAATGGACCTCAAAATATGATGGTGATAAGCGAGAAAGCAAAGTTATTTTTATCTGTTTCTGTATGGTATGTTGCAGTATGTCCCAATTTTGGACCTGTACTACATTTTATGCGAGAGATAGCAAGGTTTCTTCTCAAGCATGTGGCAAATTTTTAGGAACATCTTCATATCATTTGGGGTGCAATATATCAAAGACATCGGATGAGACTTACAAATCCTATTCTATTTCCATTCCATATGTTCATCTTCATTGGATATACATAAAGCTGAATCTACAGTAATTTAGTCAATCAATAACATTGTTTAAAAATAAATTATTAAAATATATACATGTATTATGTCTAATACAGGTATAAATTATATACACTTCATATATGTATGTATATATTGATTTGAAATTAACAGTCTACCTCTAATAATTAATGAATACCTTCAGTACAGACCTGTTAAAAAATTAACACTGAGCTAAAAAGAGTTTAAGCTCAGCTGTCCAGTGGCCGAGATATGGATAGCTAGTGAATGCCGAGAGATAGCTAGCAACTGCAAAAAAACTTCAAGATGAGCTGCCGATTGGGAACTAATTTGTTAGCTTAGTGTTAAACTTTTGACAGGTCTGTACTATAATTTTCCCTACTCTTTTAAAATGTATACATAAATCGAAAGGAATTTATATACCAAGTTTGGTGGAGATGAATTTCTGAAAACAAAATAAATTTATGTATATGTTTTGATATCACTTTTAATCGAACTTTGATTCTACCAATTAAACTTTCATTTAACAGTTATAAAAAAATGGAATATAGTTTAAAAACCAACATGTTCATAATGCTGAGACAATAATTCTGACTCATATTGGGAGTGGGGCCTCGATATCTGAGTGGTCTAAAGCATTTGGCTTATGAATTAAAGTGCCTCTTAGAAATATCAAAGAATTAAAAAAAACGCTAAAAAATTTTTACAAATCAAGTTTGGCCAAATTTTAAACTGCTCTTGTGACTTAAATGTTTCTGTTTTCACCTATCAAAATGCCAGAAGCAAACAGGGATTTTATACTTTTATTTTTTTTTTTATTCCCTGCTTTGAAAGTTCCGTCTTTCCCCCTGCCTGTCCAATAATTCTCCAAAATTATGATGCACTATTTTACAGAACTTGGTTCAAAGCATCATTATTGATAGGAGATGGGCATATCATTAACCCAAGTTAGTTTACATATTTTTCTGTGATTTATGGCCCAGGATTTATGAACACAAAAAAAGTACCTACTGGTGGGGATCCTAATTCACTGAATTTGATTGTTCCAAATTGAGTCACCTAAACTCTATCAAACTCTAACAGTTCTTTTTTTTCTTCTGTTTTCTCACATTTTCCTTTTTGTTTCCATTTTAATTTTGTATGCACCTTTTTTGTTGATTTATTCAGATTGTCAAGCGGGTATGACTTTTTCACACGTTTTATTTTTATTGCATTTGCAGTTGCATGCATGATTAGTTTTTATTTTTGCATTAGTTTTTATGGCTTTATATTTGTTTTGATTCAAATTGAATGTGCTATGATTTATGATTTGTTCCTGCATTTCAGGTATGTTGTACATGTCAAGTACTTAAATTTTTGTGTTATTCATAAAAATTCCTATGTCCATAACAGTATTAATTTATATGTCACAAAAGAATATTGTTTGAGTTGCAGTTGTATGTATTTGAACTTATATTTTTTTGATACTTATACAAATCTTATGTCCATAACAATGCTTATAATTTTTTTGTGTTATTCATAAAAACGGTATGTCCATAACACATACTGCTTTAAAAAGCAAATTTTTCAAGTTGCCATTTTCGCTAATTACATGTAAATAATTCTTATTTGTGAGTGTAATTTACTCAGTCGCTAGCCGTTTTTCTGAAGCTTGAATGTAACCCGATGCTTGATAATATCTGTAATAAATGATGGTTTTTTGCTAATACTTAAATATCACTACAGTCAAACCTGTCTATAAAGGCAACCAAGAAGAACTGTTGAAAGTAGGCTTAATGAGCAGTTGGCCCTTATATACAAGTTCAAATAACATAAATAAAGAGCAATTGGGAAATATTTATTGCTACTGGCCTTGAAAACAGGTAGCTTTATAGAGGTGGTCTTAAAGGCAGATGGCCCTTGTATACAGGTTCAAATAATATGAATGAAGAACAATTGGGATTAAATTTACTGGCTTTTAAAAACAAAGTGATCTTATATAGAGGTGGTCTTACAGGCAGGTTTGACTGTATTTTCATTTATGTTTAATAGAAAGCTTTGCTTTGCTTTATTTTTGTCTCCATTACCCTGTTTCTGTCGGTAACACAAGTATAAACATCATGTACATGTAGTCATTAGTCTTCACATAAACAATTGGTTAGTCAAATGTAATTATTTAAGATTCTGTCCAAATTAGTAAATTTGTGACCAGGTGCTCCAGAAATGTACGGAACTATATACATGTAAGTGTGTTTCCTGAGAACGTTTGTCAGTTTGCTTGCCAAAAGTCAGTGGTTTACTACAGGTACTCCAGTTTCCTCCAACTTCCAATAACTGACTGCCTAAATGTAAGAAAAAGAAACTTGACTGTGTGTAAACATCATCACTCTAATCCACTTAAAGTTTACATCATCGCTAGTTTAGTAATCAACACCTGTGATGTCAGTCCTGGGTTAGCTAGTTTACATAGTCTAAGATATATTTAGTAAATAATTATCAAAATGTTATATATGGTTGAATTTAATTAATATTTAAAAAATTAAAAGTTATTATAAGTTGACATAATATTTATATATATATATAATATATATATGTGGTAGTTTACTAATTTCATGCATTATTTTAAATGCAGCTTATTATTAAATTTTATGTATTAATATGCATATTCTATGTTTTAATGATTTATAAAAGAAGTTAAAGTTACTGAAAGTTATATTTTTATCTTTTTCTTTTTTTTTTGTTTATATTTTTTTTATAAATGTATTTATTTTTTAAATTAATTCTTTATTTTTTTATTTTTTTTAATCTATTTTTTTTTAAAATTTATTATTTATTTTTTTAAATTTTATATTATTATTATTATTTGGCTTTGTATATATCATATACAGTAATAACTTCAATTTTAATTTATAATCATTTCTATTTTGAACCCTTTTGACCTATTTTATTTATTTATTTATTTATTTATTTATTTGTTTATTTATTTATTTATTTATTTATTTATTTATTTATTTATTTATTTATTTATATTTGTAGGGTTACAGACAAAGTTACGACAAAATTAATGGCTAAATGTCGGCCATATTTGATACATCTGAATCTTCGTGCATGCCCTCTTATAAGTGAACCAACGTTTACAACAATAAGTGAATGTAGAAATCTACAAGATGTCAATTTCTCTGAATGCAAAGGACTGAATGTGAGTTTGTGTCATAGATTTATGTTTATTTCTAATGTATAACCTCATTAATCTGTAAGACTTGTGTTATAGAGTTATGTTATGTTCATTTCAGTAAAACCTCATTAATCTGTGGGACCTCTGGCTGAGTGCATGGTCTAAAGTGTAGGCGTATGGACCACATTGACTTTTTTAGCTTAGATTCATTCACCAAAGGGGGTAGGGGAGAGGCTTTGTGGAAGAGTGGTCTAATGTGTATGCTTACAGATCATAGCGTCTCTCACCACCTAGGTTCAATTCCCACTGGAAAAAATCCTAGTGTGAGAAAGTTTGGCAGTTTGCTTGCTAAAGGTTGGTGGTTTTTTTCTGGCACACCAATTTCTTCCACCACCCATGAACTGACAATCTGATATAAGTGAAAGAATCTGACTGACATATAACATGTATAAAACTTCATTACTCCACTCCATTGACTGAAGATTAGTTGTTTTCAGTAGACACAGCTGTTTTCTCAAAACATAAACTACATGACCATCTCAATATACTGATAAGTGAAAGAGTCTTGACTAGTACTGCTGCATAAAGTAAATTTCATTGTAATAATTTACCGGGTATATGTTTTTTGGTTTCAGGATGAGACATTAAAGACTGTGGTTAAAGGTTGTAAAATCTTGTTGTACCTCAATGTGTCCCATACAGGTATAACAGATTCAGGACTCAGGACAATCTCAAAGTAAGTATATGTATTCGTTTTTGTTTGATTAATTTATATAGTAAAAGTCAGGAAATTTTCTTGAGATGGTTCATTAAAACATGTTTTATTTCCACATTGTTGGATGATGGTCTGAAGTTTGAAGTTAGATTTAATCTTACAACCTTTAACTTTGAAATCAAGTAAAATTTAATAACACTTTTTCATGTGCTTACCCAGAATTGCAAATATTGTCTTAATGTATATTTTCATTCATATAAGAAATTTTTTCTTGATCATATTGCAGTTTCATGTACTTCAGAGTTACAAATTGTTTTATGTTAAACATGATGAAAATGATGGTTGTAGCTAGTTAGAGAGGGGGTGCTTACTCTTGCGAAGCACCCAGCCTCATTTTCCTGATGGAAACTCATGTGTCTAACTAATTTCAAGTTTTAAAAGTTTTTACTTTGCTTTTGGTATTGTGATTTCAACACAGACCAAGTATATTTGTAGTTGATTTCAGATTGACTTTTGTTTATTTATTTCAGATACTGTCAAAATGTGCAATACTTAAGCATTGCTTTTTGCAAACGATTTTCAGACCGTGGCTTGTCTTATTTAGCCACAGGGAAAAATAACAAAAAATTGGAATATGTGGACATGTCTGGATGCTTGCAGGTTTGTTAAAAATAAGATGACACCAGTGTTCAGTCTAGAAAAGGTTCTTGTGCCATTGCCCCAAAATTTAATGATGACAAGCAAACGTAATTTATTATATATATAAATATTTTATATATGAATTTAAATATATTACTGTCTAAATTTGCTGCTAATTAAAATCTGAAAATCCATAAAAACCAAAATTCTTTATTTTGTTCTGATGAGAGGTTTTGGAATATGTAATATTTTGAACTACTGATACTAGGTTTCCACAAATTTAAAATAATTAGTAGCCAAATTTCCAAAATTTGTGAAAATATAGTCCTTTTTAAAGTATTTTTCCTCAAATTTGCTATAATAGGTTACTTTTTGAAAGAATTCCTCAGAAATTAGTAGCCAATGGCGATTTTGGCTACCAGGAATGGAAACATAGCTGATATATATTTACTTTTGAGTTAATAAAAAACATCTGAACATAAATGTTTTCTGCAAATTTGCTTTTATTACATTTATTATTTCTTTATTATTTTTAGATTACCCCAGTTGGTTTTAAGAATTTTGCCAATGGTTGTGTCAATGTTCAGCAGTTATACTTAAATGAATTCCCAACATTAAATGACGAATGCATGTTGGTAAGTTATTTCACATGTAGCAGATGTAGTAAGATGGATAGGAAGTGCTTACCCTTTCAGAGCACCCGTCCTCATTTCAGGTGTCAGTTTGTTAATTAGGCACTACATGTAGTAGTTACATATTATCATATAATATTGGCATGATTGGTGTTGGTTTTAGTTAAATAGTAACAATTTAAAAGAAAACTTTTTGTCCATGTAAATTATTTTCAATTATATTGAGAAGTCACATGAAATGAATAAAAGTTGGTATGTTGATGATAGAATGCCTATGTATATTGAGATGTCACCTGCATGACCTGAGAAAGTACATATTTCCTTGTCATACAATGTCCAGTGTGACAAGAGAAGCAAATTTTTTAAGATTTCATCCAAAACACATTGATTCTTAATTTTATTAATATTCAATGCCATCATATTAAGTATTTTACAAAAAACAGCCAGAAAACTCAGTTGCAATACATTTGGAACTTAGTTACAATTACTGGTAATATATTTTCAGGTCTTGAGTCTAAGTGCCCTCTTCCAACAGGAAACAGTGTGTCAAATTATACCACTTGTTGAACCTTGATTTAAACTAATTATAAAACTGCATTTTTTCTTTAAAAATATCAGGTTTATTTCCTTTGACTGCATTAATTTTATATTATTATTTTTGAAAACCAGGCTATTGCAGAAAAATGTATCAATCTACACACAATATCTCTGTTGGGTTCTCCCCTACTGACTGATGAATCCTTCAAGAAACTGGCTCATAATAAAAAGTTATCATTAATATTATTTGTATTATTATTTTATTACCAGGCTATTGCAGAAAAATGTACGAATCTACACACAATATCTCTCCTGGGTTCTCCTCTACTGACTGATGAATCCTTCAAGAAACTGGCACATAATAAAAAGTTAAAGAAAGTCAGAGTGGAAGGTAAGATATTTATATTTAATGAAATGTTATTTAAACCCCTGGCCCTGGTTTCATAATCATTCCTTAGCTAAGATTTTCCTTAACTTAAATCTTGCAAAATTTCAAATCTTTATAATTTTGTTAATTTTCAAGATATTTGGGAATTTAAGGTGTCATTTGTTAGATCACATCTAGATTAAAACATTTGCATTTAGTTTTGACAAAAATATTCACCAGTAGTTCCATAAAGTGATTAGAAAAATTTGCTACATTTAAGTTAAGGAAAATCTTAGCTAAGGAATAATTGTGAAACCGTGGCCTGAAAAGAAAGAAAGGTCAAATATAACCATACAATAAAGATTGAACTTGTTGAGTATCCCTTGAAGTGTTGATGTTTTTGGGTTGTCTGTTAAACTAGTTTAACTGGCATTTTACTAAGACTTCAATAATTTTATACAGGATTGTCCTGGATATATTTGACGTCCCAAAGTTCTATTTTCCTTTCACACAATTTTGATTACACAGGTGGCAGGTGTAGCTAGCTAAACAGAAGGTGCTTACCCTTCCGGAGCACCTGGCCTCACTTCCCTGGTGGAAGTTCACGTGTCTAACCTGACTTGTCAGTTCCAAAGTTTTTACTTAGATAAGTATGTTTATTTTTGATAATACATATTGAGGAGATTGTGTATCACTATTAAAACATTTCAGTATTATACAGTTATCAGTAACATGAATAAAACTGCAAATCATCATCACCATTTTGTTCAGTCTTTTGGTGATAAGTCAAAGAAGGCTTATAAAGAACAACATAAAAGAACAGTGTGGTGATAAGTGAGGTGGCAAAATTAATATTATTAAATCATTATAACAGGATTTTACTGTATTTTAAAAACTACCTTTACATTTTTAAAACAGGTAACCACAGGATATCAGATGCTGCTATGAAGGCGATTGGGAAGTGTAGTAATTTAGAACATATATATGTAGCCGATTGCGAACGACTGACTGATGCCTCAATGAAACAAATAGCTAGCTGTAAAAAGCTTAGAGTTGTTAACTTTGCTGATGTTGTCAGGTAAGATTATTTGATATGGTTTCCATGGTAACCATCTATTATTTTCATAAAAAGGTCAGATGAACTAGGTTTACAGAAAAATAATTTGTTGAAAAGTTATTATACTTCATTTATTTGGTTTAAGGAAACACTTGAGTGCCCAAGTATCACCATGGTTTTGCTGTTACTTGACAACAATATAGTTCCTATGGAAACCATTTATTATTTTCATGAAAATACCAGATGAATCAGTTTTACAGAAAAATAATTTGTTAAAAAATATCAAACTACTTTGCTCAATGAGTGTCTTTTGTAAGTATCACTATGATTATTTCTGTCACTTGGCAACAATATAGTTTCTACCTATAAATTTGGGTTTTTTTGGGGGTGTGGTTAAATTTTTGGTGCAATCACAAATATTCACAAAAAATTAGATAACAACAATTGACTTCTGCATTAAAAAATGGCTCATTGTAGCTTAAGAAAGATCAATATTAATATGAAGTTTTAGGAATATTCATATGGGTGATATAATTTGAAAGGTCACTCTAGCATAACCATTTGAGGTGCGCCAAGCGAAAACCAGGCTTATGGTCAAAATTTTCGATTTTGAGATAAATACATCTTCTTAAAGTGTATTTATTGTAGTTTCCAAAAATACCAACTTTTTGGAAATATTTTACCTGGAACCTATTTTAATTTACGTTTAAAGTATAGTCGATAATTAACGACGTTCAAAATTTTACATTTTAATAACGTCATGTTATGGGTGAGTAACGTCCGTCAAAATAACGTTGTTATACACATATCCACGACATTATATGTTATTTCATTTCGTAATTTAAAACTTGTACTTAAAACTTGTACATCTAAATAATACAATAGTTTTACAATGCTCCATATGAGTTCAACAAAGGAAGAATTGAAACAATCGCGCAAATTTCAGTGGTAATGCTAAAGATTCTGTTGATTCATAAGTGTTTAATGAAAGGAATAAAAAAATAGTAAAGTTTCATTCCTCAACATTGGCAAGTGAAATCTTTCTATGGGCCCCTTACAAACTGCCAAACATGTCTGAAATGGAACTGTTGTCAAAGGTTAGTCCAATAGGTCAAGTTTCCCCGGATAACAATCTGACAGTATATCTTCCTTCATATTTTGATGTT
Source organism: Anadara kagoshimensis (assembly GCA_021292105.1). Taxonomy (NCBI): domain Eukaryota; kingdom Metazoa; phylum Mollusca; class Bivalvia; order Arcoida; family Arcidae; genus Anadara; species Anadara kagoshimensis. Next base: position 19,138,071 of record CM037862.1, on the reverse strand, counting down.
GTCTTTAACTTGTGCAATATCGAGAAAATAAAAAATTGAGATAGATAGACATTTCGTCTATTTTTACTTTAAAACCAATTCCAATCTCTATCCTTATCCGTGGTTACTACAACTTGACCATCTCTCTCTCTCTCTCTCTCTCTCTCTCTCTCTCTCTCAGCTCTCAGCTGTAGCAAAGATGTCCATATACCAATTGCTTCCGAATCACATAAGTTGTGATTAAGCAATTAAAAGAAAGATTGTTGACATTGTAGTTTATGCAAGTATTTTTGAAACTGGATTAAAAAGTAACGAGTTCAGAAAAAGAAAACAATCACCTTGTGTGTCTCAGTATTTACATTAAGTACTGTAAACCAATTTATTTTCACGTGCAAGGTTAAAAATCGCGAAAATTTATCACCGCGAAATCAACATATACAAGGACACACGTGTAATATAGGCTGAAAAATTCGGGTGTACCATAAAACGGGAAAGCCATTGATATGGCAAAGTCCCCAAAATAAATAAAAATATGTAAAATTATTAATGTTTATTTTCTTTAATTATCGTTTACAAAACTTTTTATTTAAACATATTAGAACACTAAATATCTGTGTATGAAAGGAGAGGAAAAAATACAGCAGTCAAACCGACAATCTAACACCAGACTTTTCCATTACTATAGATAGCTGAATGCTGATCTACCAGGTCACCTATCGACCGCGGTCCATGACATTACCTCCTTCCCCTTTTATTCAACTACATTGAATCGAAAGGTAATCTGTTAGTTGGCAATTTAAATGGTGGATCGAGCCCTGAAATGTAACAGGAACCGGAAAATGCAACAACAAAATTGGTTTTAAAACCTAATCCGAAACCTTTCGCCACTCTACCAACTGAGCTATATGTACGGTCAACTATCGAGCCCAGAACACACACACACACACACACACACACACACACACACCTTTGGACACACCACTTGTATCACAAAACGAAATTTAGCCATTGCACATTTGATAAATTTAATTCTACCCCATACACGTACTTAGTTTGAGGGCGAGCCGTATGCATATCGGTCTGCCTTACTGTCCCATGTATAATTGCGCCCTCCATAACTTCCCAGGGACCTTATCCAATCACTTGTGACAATGCTCAGCTTACTTTTCAAATAAACATCACGATTTTAGTTTGTTAACAATATGATTAAGGCTATAAAAGAAAAAATGTTGTACTCGATGTACGGTTGTTCTGAGGAATATTGCATTTTCGTATTCTGATCTCTGGTCAACAAATGCAAATTTCTCCTTCATAGTCCTATTTTTGAGCATCTGGTAGCTTAAACATCATTTCACTCATCTTTGTCAGTTTTTTATTTCAATGAAGAATAAAATGAGATATTCATAAGAATTGCTGTGAGTGCTGATTTTGAGTGTAATAAAAACTTTAGAACTTTAGATTATAACTTTCACATCTGTAAATGAATAATAATACCTAACGCATTTATGTGAGCATGTGGTCCGAGATAGTTGAGTGTTTCCTTGGTCTGGCAAATGTTATATTGGGATTGATGTGGAAGTGTCATGGGTTGGGAACAGCCGAGGTCATAATGAACATTTGTGGAACAATTGTTCAACGAAATAATACACATGTCTGGCATCTATCATGTCGCTCATAGATTCCTGTTAACTCTATCTTGACCATTTTTATACCCCTCGGCTCAACTTTCCCCTCCTTTTTAACTTAATAACAGCTTTCAGCTGCTTCATTAGATCAGCATAGTAAGCCCCAGTGATAGAGATTCCAGCAGGTTTATAATTGATTAACAGAACACCATTGTGTTGTCTAGATGAGTAAAGAAAATGTGTGTTACGCTTGGCTCAATACGCTGTTCTATGAACTTTTTTATTTCCTTTCGTAGTTTGTGTTCAATTCGAATTGCGCAAAAAAGTTATGCATAAGATGTCCATTATGTTTATTGTTAGTTGAAAGTCAAGGGCTTGTCATGGCCAAAAAGTAGTTGCGGATTCTTAATAAGTCACTCTGTGTCTGTTTTAAACTTATTTTGATTTTTAAAGCTTTTATTTAAAAAGATGAAATCAGGAAAATTATTCATGAATATACCTGTTCTATGTCATTGTGAGTACTTTGATAGATACAGATGCCAAAATATTGCCAATGCTCCTGAATAAATTTGAAGCTTCTTAAATATTTTTGTTTGAAATTACTATGTAGGGGTGATATGTCTTTTTCAACATTAACATAATTATGTCTCGCTTTGTAACTAAACGCAGGAGCACATCATGGTGCCACAGGTTCTCAATTACAGGAATATTAGTACAGTCCAACCTGCCTTAAAGGCCACCTCTATATAAGGACCATCTGCTTATAAAGCCAGGAGAACTGTATCCCAATTGTTCTTTATTTGTATTATTCAAACCTGTATATAAAGACCACCTGTCCATAAAGGCCACTTTTACTGGTTCCCTATGGTGGTCTTTAAAAACAGGTTTGACTGTAGTTACATAGTCTGAATCCATACTATTCTGAGCTGCGACTAATTTATCCAAATTTATGTCTAATTTTTTGGCAAATTAATATCCAATTATTACGGGAAATTTTCTAAAAATATTTTTTTAATTCTTTGCCGGAATAATCAGTCAAGTTACCGGAATAATCAGACACTTACCGGAATTTTTAGAATCCGTAAAATATTCTAATTATTTCGGATTTTGACCAATTATTCCGGATTTTGTCTGATTATTTCAGATTTGGTCTAAAAAATCCAGATTTGATCTAAATTTTTTGGATTTTCCCAAAATTACAAAAAGTTAGTGTTTAAATATTTCGGAATTTCCCAATTATTCCGATAAAAACCCCTTCTGGTGAATAATCACCTATTTTATAGAGAGGGTGCATTTAATTCCCAACAAGTTTCTTATTCAAAACAAAATAAATAAGAGATAGATACACATTTTCTTACACTTTATAAAATTAAATACACTGCATAAGCTCGGCACTAAGAATTCTTGTTAGGAAACACCTTTTGCCAGGGGTTGTCTCTCTTCAACCTAAAAACTGTCAGAATTCCGAACAGTATGAACAGTGGCTTAGGTTTTTGGTAATAGCGCATCTTCTCTAGATCTGTGTCGATTGTGTTTTACTTTCGTTTAAATATAAAAATAATCAAAACCAAAAAATGAAATAAATAGAAATTAAATTAAAAAAAACAAACTAATAACGATAGACGGAAATTCTTTTGGAATAAATGAAATATTACCCTATACCGGTATTTGTATTCGTCTTTTTCATCTTGGTCCGGTTTTACTTTACATTCAATAGTATTTCAATTATTTATTTATTTATTTATTTATTTATTTATTTATTTATTTATTTTCACCTATAGTCTAATGCAGAGCTGTTCATTTGGAAATCCCGAATATTTTAGTTATTGGTATTGTTAAAACATTTGAAAGCATAAACATAGAGCCGTGTCGGCTATGTATTACACGTAGATCTACATGGGAATTGTCTATTTTGGTTTAATATCCGATTATTCAAAATCTGTAAATATTTTAACTATTAATTATGCTAGATTGGCTATTGATTTCATCAGAAACAAACTTAGACTTTAGACCGTAAAGAATCTACAAACGTGAATGACGTTATCATTTTAGTGCGCTCCGTGTCTAAAATTACGGCATGGAAAATGCGGGATCTTTTGACGTCATTTTTCTTATTATTACGTCATAGACGATAAGCCTGGTTTTCGCTTGGCGCACCTCATTTCATAATTACCAACTAGATGACCGACCATCTCCAATCAAACCAGAGATGGTAAACTACGCTTTGGTTTATATTACATCTATTAGCTATGTTGGTTCTGGTTCATCAAACATTTTGTCTTAATTATTTATATAGGATAACAGACAGTGGAGTTAAATCTCTGATAGATGGATGTGCAGCTACACTACAGGAATTAAACTTAACTAACTGTATCAGAGTAGGAGATATGTCTATGTTTAACATTAATAAAAAGTAAGTTACCCATATTCTAAATCAGGAAATTTACGCTTTTGTTTTTTCACATAAATTCATGAAAAAGCAACAAGCAAGATATACTTTTAAGAATATTACATACACTAGCACTTGCTGTCATCTGATGATGCACAAATAAAAATATATCAAAAAATTTACCGGTAAATGTCACTTCCTGTGAACATTAATTGATGCAAAAATTTACTTGCAGCGAAGCATTGCTTAAGTTGATTCAACACCACATGTTCCCCAAATACCTATAAGTCTGTCCTATTTTGTCACCTTTGACGAATGTTATTTGATTGATTGATTGAATGGGGTTTAACATTGTGGCCCCTCAATAACCTTGCTTATTGCAACATTATTTTCAAGTCCAAAAACCATTTCTTCAATTTTTCAATACATATCCCTAGGTTTCCACAAATTTAAAATAATTAGTAGCCAAATTTCCAAAATTTGTGAAAATATAGTCCTTTTTAAAGTATTTTTCCACAAATTTGCTAAAATAGGTTACTTTTTGAAAGAATTCCTCAGAAATTAGTAGCCAATGGCGATTTTGGCTACCAGGAATGGAAACATAGTATCCCTCCATTTTATTCCAAACCCTTAAACACCAGTTGGCTAAAAAAATAGTGATAATAAACTACGGTAAGTTGTACTGTATTATTGACATAATTGTTCTATTTCAGGTGTTCAAACTTGACATATCTAAGTGTGTGTTTTTGTGAGCACATTACTGAGGCTGGTATTGACTTACTAGGACAGATACACAGTCTTACATCACTGGATATATCAGGCTGTAATTGTGGTGATAATGTGAGTATCAGTCAGTTTAATTGCACATAGGAACGAGTGATAACAGAACCCTGAATAGAATTGAGTGGAATGGAGTAATGGAGTTTTATGCCAAATCAAGATTTTTTCACTTATATTGAGACGGTGAGTTCAGAGATAGCAGAGGAAACCACCAACTTTCAGTAAGCAAACTGGTAATCTTTCTACCACAAGGATGTGATTAGGATTCAAACCTAGATGGCGAGAGGCAAGGTGATCTGTACACTTACACACTGGACCACCAATACAGCTTTTTGTGCTTTTAAATTAAGTTTTCATTTTTCATAAGGTAGCTTGGATGATAAACATCGTTCTGCCATTTCTTAATTTTTTTACTTGTGCTTCTTTAAACTCGTGGTTGAGCATATTGAGTAAAGGGTTTCTGTAACACCCCTGGTACATTAAAATCTGTTTAGTATAACCGGTATCACAACAGAAAGCCAACATTTCCCAACCAGGGGTTTGTTTGAAGGACATTTTTGAAATGGCATCCTATTTCTAGTTATAGCATGTTATATTTTAATTCCAGGGTTTATCAGCATTAGGTAACAATATCAGACTACGGGATGTAACACTATCTGAATGTACATCTATAACAGATTTAGGACTACAGAAGTTTACACAACAATGTAAAGAATTAGAGAGATTAGATCTATCACATTGTATGGTAAGTGTTGGATTTTATGGCTGTCATCACAATATTGTTCTTATGTTGTTGATAGGTATGATGTCCGAGTATCCAAAATTATCCTGAATATATTTGATGTCCCAAAGTTCCATTCATTCTCAATTTGATTACATGTGGCAGGTGTAGCTAACTAAAGAGGAGTTGCTTACCCTTCCAGATTACCTGGTCTCACTTCCCTGGTGCAAGTTTACACACAACTCATATGGAGCTCAAACCTTTGACCCTTAAATCACGATACTTTGACCTTAACCACTAAGCACACATAATACTTGTAGCTCGATATTAATAATATGTAACCCTTTTGATTTTTTCAGTTAATTACCGATGGTGCAATTAAAAATTTGGCATTCTGCTGCAGAAACCTAAATGTGTTAAATTTAGCTGGATGTAAATTGGTAAGTGATGCTAGTATTTTCCAAATGAGACCAATGATATCTAATAACAAAACAATATGGCCATGAATCAGCATACAAGTTAAAAAATAAAAACAGTTGTGTTTTAATTGCATTTAATCATTATGTAAAGTTTAATTAAGAGATGTAGTTTTGGATACAGTATATTTGAGAATTTATAATATGAGATAGAAATGATGATGTTTTACAACCAGTCAGAATGTTTTCACTTAAATCTAGGTAGTCAGTTCTGAAATGATAGAGAAAACCAAAGTACCTGTGAAAAACCACAAATCTTTGGCACCAGAACTATTTCTCACAAGAGAATCTCCCCAAGCTCAATTCGAACCTAGCCAGTTCAAACATGTAAATGATTCTTTAATCTGTAAGTCGTGCTTTGGACCACTTGGCCACTAAGGGCTCTCATATGGAATAGGAGCTGCAAAAGCAAACAGTTAAGCTAGTACAGTAGAACTTGTATGTATAAAGACCACTTATCCAATAAGACCAGTGATCAAAGACCAGTCTTTTAACATATTTAAAGTCCCTTTGCTTCACATTTCAATCAAAAGGAACATTTATAAATACCACCTATAAGTTGTGGTTTTTTTTCATGCAGGTCCTACTGTACTTTGTAATGTGGCATGTAATTTTAATACTTGATAGAAAACATTATTTACTTTGATGATTTAATTTTTTATCTCTGACATTAATATTGATGATAATGCATGCAATTTGAATTTGAATTTTAGTTGACAGATTCCAGTGTACAGTATTTATCAGGAGTTTGTCATTATCTGACATGGCTAGATTTGAGTGGTTGTTATCTTGTGACGTAAGTTTTAATTTTAATTTCATTTTCCATGACATATTAATCAAGCTTTTAAATACTAGTAAATCATACAGAGTAGAGCAGAGTAATGAATTGGTGTTTTACACTCCACAAAAGTCTTTTAAGGCCAGTTTCTATGATGCTGGAGGAAACTGGAGTACCTGGTGATAACCATCAACCTACCTGAACAAACACATACCGGTAATACAATGAACATTGTCACACAAGTTGTACTTGATGTTCCTTGGAGAGTCTGATCAAGACTTAAAAATATGCAGTATCTGTTCTTTTACCAAGCAGTTGGCATTTAGAACTGAAAGTCATGGGGTCCTTTGGGACACATCTTAAAACTGATGCATGAAAGAGGCCTGAAAAACTAATGTTCTTTGTCTATGTTGACATGGTAGTCATGGCACACTCCTGATATAAGTGGAATATTCTTGACTGGGATTTAAAACCCCATTTCATCAACCAGTCCTACTAAATATTGCATTTTTTATTTTCAGAAATAAAGCATTAAGTTACTTGAAGAAGGGTTGTAAGAAGATGAACACTTTAATTATTAAATACTGTAAAGGAATTCAGAAGTAAGATTTAGCAAAATAAAATATACAAAGTTGTGACTCAGTAGAAAAGTTGTTGTTCATAACCGATAACTAGAATTGCTAAGAACATTCCACAAAAGTATTAAAAAAAAAAGGTTTGGTTACATTTTTTTGATAGACCAGATAACAGGAGAGTTCCTTTTCAGAGCTTTTGTTGGGCCATGTTATTGGGCCCCATTCGCAATTAAAAATATTACGTTCTTTTTACAAACACCAAGCTGATTTTTACAATTTAAAATAAACACTATTAAAAAAAGTGACTCTAAAAATGGTAAAATAAAAAAATTTTCATATAAAACATCAATTAGGAAACAAATAAATCTAATACATTGTATTATTTGTGTTTATTAGTCAATAAGTTTATTGAACATGTGTTCCCATGTCCATTTAAGTTTTGTAACAATAATGATATGTGGTATTTTTCATCTTTACATTTTTGGCTTTTTGACTCTTATTTTCACAATTACAAGGACCCTGACCCCATTCACAAAATAGAGAGACAGCCCTGTAATAGTTAGTACTCCCAGTATATGACTTCAGAGATCTTCAAAATAGCTAAGAATTTTTACCCCAAATTGGTGTTTTTTTATTTATTTATTTTTTTTTTTTTTGGTATCCGAGTAAATTTATATTTTCTGTCATTTATTTCAGACCAGCAGCACAAAAGATTATGAAGCATATAAGAAATGTTGAATACAACAATGATGAAGTGCCTTACTACTTTGGATATTATTAACAAAACCATTGATTGCCTGATGCAGAGAACAATAATGACCATGATGACAGAGTGCCTTACTATCAAGATAATACATTGTACATGTATTAACAAAATCATTGATTACCTATCTCTGCTTCTTCCACACACAAAACCAAGAATATGGTTAATTATGGAGAAATGTTAGTATTAATATAAAAAAAAAAATATTTGAAAGGAAATTTGACTAAATGGATTGTTTAGATAAAAAGTGGTTGAATTGAGCACTTTAAAAAATGACAAAGTGTTGAAATGCTACACAAATGTACTTCATTATAGCATAGATTTAAACAGTATGATGACTGTCTATTCTCCATCTGCTTATAAGAGTAGAATCCACCTGGCACCTACATGTTTCACAAAGTACCTGCTGTTATTTTTGTGTAGCATCTGTTTCATTTGGTACATGTTAAAGAAAAGTTTACTGTTACGGTGGCAGGGAATCATCAAACATTGTGATCCCTATGCAGTGAAACAAATGTGAAAGGTTGTTTTGTGGTCATGTTACACTAATAAACTTCAATGATTGTGAATAATTTGATACATTAGTCTGTTAATATTGCATATCATGAATTAAGTTCTCTGTAAAACTATGCTGTACAAGAAGAACTATTAACAGGGCAGAAAATATTTGTGATTTTCATGGTGACTGTTGTACTGTGAACATATTTTCTCAGCAAAATTTTCTTATTTTCTTTTGTACACTTTCCCTTATAACCAGAACCGTGAAGACTTCTTACCATGAAACAGTTTAGAAGATCAAAACTGCAAATGATTCCTACTGCATATGTTTACAGTATTATACAGTAATAGCTGAATATTTCATATTTGATATTACAATAAATGTAATTTTTGTTTTTCTTTGTTTTAAGTAGATTGTTAAACTTTTGTTAAAAACAAAGAATATTTTGTGTGTACTATGTATTTTGCATGTAGTATCTACATTTTATTAAAACTGATTTTAAATACTTCCATCCATATTTTTACATCCAATTTTATTTTTATAAAGCCAGTTTAGAATGTATTTATTTTACTGCTGAATTTTTTTTACATTGTATATTATATATTGTATACCAATTAACAGGACATAATCCTGAAACAAAATGTGATAATATTGTTATTTATTTGCAAATAAAGTTGAACTTAGAAACATAACAGAGTTGTTACATTTTAAAATCTGCTTGTTTCTATTGTTTTAAAACTTCAATACTGTGAAATCATTTATTTTTGTTGTATCCAATTTTCGCAGTTCTATCAAAAATACAATTTTGTGAGATCTGGTGTAAATTTGCGGTTGTCATTGAAGGTAAGTTTGCAATGTATAAATATTAACATGCAAATTTGTGGGCTATGGTAGCCATGGCAACAACAGAAACTGGGACACCACAAAAATGAATGTTTACAGCAACATCTTCATGAGCTTATAGGGTCTGCAAGTCTTGTCTTGTGACCAGCTTGAAAGAGAATTCAATAAAACTTGTGTATATATTATCAACTTTCCTTTTCTATGCAGCAATATACTGTAAAGGGGGGAATTTTAGCGTGTGTAGAATTTTCCCTTATTTTGCGCCAAAGAAATTACCGAGAAAATTTTACCCACACAAAAATATCTACTGTACTGGTTAATATATCATATATATCACGTATATACATCCACTTATATTGGTTACGCGAAAATTACACCCACACGAAATGCGAGATTTCAGAAATTGCGAAATTTTCATCCCGTGAAATTAATCCCCTTTACAGTACCTGCTTCTCCTGCTTATGGTGTATTTGTTTCACAATCAATACGCTATGGAAGAGCCTGTTCCCACTACGGGGACTTTGTACAACGAAGTAGGCTGCTTGCAAATAAATTGTTGACTCGAGGATATTGCAAGCCTAGACTTATCAAGGCACTCGGAAAGTTTTATGACCGTCTTCACAGTATTGTTGATAAGTTTGATGTCTCTGTGTCCAGGATTGCCCTGGATATATTTGACATTTCATAGTTCCATGTTCCTTTCACACAATTTTGATTACACACACAGCGGGTGTAGCTAGCTAAACAGAAGGTGCTTACTCTTCTGGAGCACCCAGCTTCACTTCCCTGTTCACGTGTCTAACCTAACTTGTCAGTTCCAAAGTTTTTACTTTGCTTCTGGATTGTGATTTGGACATGGATAAGCATGTTTTGTTTTTGATAATATATACAGAATTCCCATGGGGCCAAGTTTTACTATGTAGGGTTTTGTATACCAGTGGTGTGGTATAAGATCTGTTAAATGGCCCAACCACCCCACTTATTTTATAACCAGTGTTCCATAAAATATATTTCACATTGTATCGAATTCATTGATGTTCATCATTGTGGGGAGATAGTGTTCTCTGAACACCTTGTTGTAAGTGAAATATTACTCGTACATGTACAGTAGAACCATTATAATGGACTGGAATAATGAAGTTTTATGCCCTATGTCAAGAATCTTTCACTTATCTCAAGATGGTCAGTTCAGGAATGGAGGAGGAAGCCAGAGTGCCTGGAGAAAACCACTGACCTTTGGCAAGCAAACTAAAACTTTCTCACTAGGATCTGCCTTAACAACCTAGGCAGAGAGAGACAATACGATCCATAGGAATATGTGCTTTAAACAACTTGGTCACTGAGGCCCCAAAAAATTACAAATTACAATCCAAAAATTTCCCTCAGTTTATCACCAAACTCTTAAAATGCAAAAACAATGGAGAAATGGTGGTGATGAATTTGGGCTTTCCTGTACAAGTGAATGCACTATAATCTGTTTGGACAAATAAATAACAAATATTACATAAAATAACAAATATTTTATACCAGTATTAACCACAACATAAAACATAAGAGGCCCAATGACTTAATGCTCACCTGAGGATATGGAAAAAAAATTACATTCAAACAGTGATAAGAAATTTATCAATTATATATAAAAGAAATGTAAAAGATATTAACTAAAGGTGTAAAGACATAAAGATACACCAGTAAAACTATTTTATTGAGGTTCTGATCTGCAATAGAAGTTAGAAATATTGTAATGTCCTAGAACTGTAAAATGTCAAAATAGGATCTATTTTCAAATTAAGGTACCAGTAAACATGTAGTTTCTGTTAAAAGCAATGATTTTTTTAAACATTTGAATGTAACTCTGTTAAAAAAAAATGTGCAGCATGCAGTCATGTTCTTTTGTTAATTTTCATAATGTAAAGGTATTTAATTTCGTGTGTATTTATTTTTGCAGTATAGGTAATTTAGACACATCTAAATTTAAATTTTCATGTTTTTGAAATATGCACTTTAACACAATAAGCATGATATAGGATCATGTATTCTCTTATGTAGTATTGTATTGACAAAACTTATTGCATATTAGAGACTAGTACATTTTACTATTCTTATAAGCTGTTAATTTTGAAATCTTAATCTTTTTTTCAAGTAATATGAGCAATTTTTCATAGAAATAAAAACAATAATAACTTTAAAAAATAAATAAATATATTTTGTACAAAATCTTGGTGCTTCAAACAAAGTACATGTACATGTATTTCTCTTGTTTCCAACAAATATTTTTTTGCCAACTATTTCAAAATGATTGCTTTATTTTATTATTAAACACCACAGCAATAAATAATTAAATAACAACAAGTCTTTATCAGGATAACGTAAACTGTTTTGTTGTTGCATTGGCTAATAAATTAATTGCGGAAAAGTCTACCGTAGCTATCAAGTTAGCTGGATCGTTAGCCAAGATATTTGGATCAAGACTTATATGATAAACTTCCGGTTGTCCCTCGTCGTCACCCTTGGATACGAAACTTGTGCTTGGTTGAATACTGACATCACAAGTCTCGTGATGGGCTTCATCTGTTGACACTATTATAGTCTGATAGGAGTGTTCTTCGTTTTGTTGCTGAATTCTCTCTGCTTCTTGGTTTATTACCGCACCTAACTGTTGCAAAGCACTCTGGGATATTGTATTTCTCGTCATTATTAGACGACTTGTTGTTGGTTGTTGTTCTTCTTCTTCATTTAATTTTGATTTATTTTTTTCTTTTTCCTCGACCCGATGTTTGTGAATGTGTCGATGGTATGCAGATAAATCGTAAAACGTAGCCGGACATTTCTTACACTTGTGAGGCCTATTACCCAGATGTAAATTCATATGTTCATTTAAATACTGCAAACGGGTAAAACTTTTTGGACATAATTCACACAGGAATGGTTTTTCACCGGAATGTTTCATCTTGTGTCTAGCCAAATCAGCTGGAAAAGAAAAAGATATAAAATCAGTCATATACTTTATAACACATATAAGTAAAACAAAATGCCCAAAAACATCAAAATCAAGTGCAATATTTGCACAAAGTTAGCATGTACAGTAAGGCCTTGTTATAATGCCCCCATTGGGTTTACCCAATGATTTAACCACATTCCATTATTTCTTATGGTTTTTCATCAAAGGTCTGCCTTGAAATGCAGTTAAACCTTATTAAATGCCCCCCCCCCAAAAAAAAAAAACAAAAACTTTGCCACCTCACTTACACCCAACCTGAAGTCTCCAAAAACATTTCTTGCATGTTTTTTTTAAGCCTCCCTCGACTTATCACGCAAATCCTTTTGTAAGTTTAAAATGTCAAAATTTTGACTGAATGAATTGTGGCAACAAATCGACATTTTACAGTATCAATAAGCCTCATTAAGTTGCCAAAATTTGACTGAACAAATGGTAGTAAAAACAAGCAAATTCATTGAATAAGGATCCCCTGCCTGCAACTTTTTTTTATTAGCACTTTTTTTCAAAGGGCCATAAATCAAAGAAAATGAGCAAATCAACTAGAGTTAACAATATGTGCATAGCTATTCTATTTTGATACTTTGCAACAAGTTTCGTGAAAAAATGCTTCATAGTTTTGGAGAATTTGAACACACAGAAGGAAACTCTAATTTAATATCGAAGAAAAAGGGGGGGATAACAACAGGGTAACGGTACTACTATTCTATAAAATGTGTTAATATAGCACAAACCTTTAGCAAAGCAAGAAAATTGACAAATATCACACTTGTAATCCCTGGTGTTAAGATGACGTTTTACATGTATGTTAAGATTGGACTTCTGTCGGAAGCTTTTTCCACACCAGTCACAAAGGTGGCCTTGGACGCCTGAATGTATATGCATGTGGTTTTGTAATACCCCACTCTGTGTAAACGACATACCACATACTTCACATCTACAAAATACAGAAAAACAGATCTACATGTGTTACTGAAATCACAAAAGTTTCATCAAATTTGGCCGGGTAGTTTTGGAGGAGATGATTAAAGATGAAATGTTAACGGATGACAGATGGCAGATGACATACAGGAAGACACACGACACACAACAAAAGACAGACAGTGAACCATCATAATAGCTCTTCTATGCTTTTAACTCAGGTGAGCTAAAAAGGTATATAAAAAAATTAATTCATGTCAAAAATCAATCTGAAATTTAAGAACTAATACACTATTTTTCCAGCTACTTTATATTATTGTTATATCATAGCTCAGGCGAGCTAAAAAGTGTGAAAACTGTTTTGTTAACAAGACTGACAGACAGACTGAATGATGGACAAAAGGATTGAGTGTTAACTTATAGTCCCGTTTGTCTAAGCCAGTAGCAGATTGAAATGAAATTACAGTCAAACCTGTCTATAAAGGCCAACCAAGGGAACCAGTAACAGTGGCCTTTATGAACAGGTGGCCTTTATATACAAGTTCAAATAATATGATTAAAGAACAAATGCGATACAACTTTACTCGCCTTTATAAGCAGATAGTTTTTATATAGAGGTGGCCTTCAAGGCAGGTTGGACTGTACTGTGAAATGGCAAATTTTAAAATATCCCTTATAACAGGTAACCTCTATATAAAACCCACCTGTATTATTATAAGGACCATTCTGAAGAATTCAACTGTGTTGTGTGGATAAAATGTACAGGTGATCTGAATAACTTATACAGGTGGTCTGAATAACTTATACAGGTGGTCACAACATTTTATACAGGTAGTCACAATATACAGGTGGTCACAGTAATTCATACAGGTGCCCCTCTCTCTACCTTTGATTAAACTGTTAATAATGTACAGTAAGATCAACATGATTAAAAGCTTATCTGATTTCTGGTGAGCAGATTTCAGATCTCTCACCTACATAAGCATATACCTTCTATATGTAACAGGTACACATTTCCCCCAAAAAATTGTGTTCTCGATTCTGATTGGCTCACCTTATCTAACGTGGAATACTATTGGTTTAACTTAAAAATTCTTTGTTTGAATCATTTTTCTTTGAGAATTTGGTCACTGTGTGTGTGTGTGAGGAGAACTGTGACAGATTTTTCCTGTCTATTTTGGATACAGTCTGATAACAGCAAGTTAAAAATTATAAAACGGTAGGTTTATTTATCTTTTTAAGATTTAAAATTTAGAAGTTTCTGGGATTTTTGAGCTTGCATAAAAATGATGGGACATTGTGGAGTTGAAATCAATCATACCTGGTTTGAAATGTTACATGTGGTAAGACTTATTATGTTACCCCCCCCCCCCCCCAACACACACAAAAACTTCTCCCAGACAGTACTGCTATATTATTAATAGCTGATACGTTTTCTTGCAGCTGTAGGTAAGAGTTTCTTTTGTAACCCCCCACCCCCATTATATTCTTAGTGAAATTTTTGAAAAAATCATTTTTCACAGAATGTTCAAAATGCCTTGAATCTGTCATTTTAAGGCTTTTTTCAGTCAAAATTAAATTTTTAGTGAAGGGTACAAATGGAACTCTTTCCTTAGTTTGCATCCAAACAACAATTAAATCTTTAACAAATCTCCTTTTTTTAATAACATGTATAGGACAGTGCCTTATCGCTCATCCGAGTATACCGGTATGTTTAATATACATGTACATTGAAGAAATTCAATTAGTCTTCCACATATCACACATGGGCTAAAATTTAATATTTAATTAAAAAACAAAAAAGAACAAAGATGCATTTTCTCAAAATCTATTTTTAACATGATCTTAAATCTAAAGTGTCTCCAAATTGAATTATATGGCTAGCAGATATTGCACATAACTTGCACACTAATCATGTGAGTTTTACATCCATGTCATTAAAGTTCAAATGGAATTTCAAATTTTATTTTTTCCCAAAAATTTGTACTTTTTGCTTCAATAACCAAAACAAAAACTGTAAAATATTTCTAAAAATCTGTAATGTATCATCTGTATATGTTTAAGTTCCTTCCAGACAGAAGCTATATTCAAAATTTCAAGATAAAACATTTAAAGATGTGCCTGTTAGAGCAATTTTCTCAAAATTTCTAGATTTTCTCTCATAATTAAACTGCTCATTTGACTTTGCTGCAAATTTTATTCCTATCAGTATACCAGTTTCATTTATGGACTTTTAGACTTTAACACTTAAACTTGCTATTTCCTTACATGCAAACAATGATGGCGACATCTACAGAAAGTACAACCTATTAGTCTCATCATTTAGGAACATTATTTTAATGGTGTTTTATGCTCCAGTCAAGCATTTTTCACTTATATGAAGTTGGTCGCTTCAGGAATGGTGGAGGAAACTGTAGTGCCCAGAGAAAACCACTTGAGCAAGCCAATTGACAAAATTTCTCACACTAGGATCTGTCCCGAGTGGTGTTCAAACCTAGACATTGAAAGACTCTGTGATCCCTCAGCACACATTTTACTCCACTTGGCCACCTGTTGATATTACCTGGTTAATGGTTACTTGGTTGTACGATTGTTTAACATTGCATTGGCAATTATTTAGCTATTCACAATGAGATCACATTTACTAATCTGTGAGGATTGATCTGAGAACAATTTCAGGAAAGACTTCCATTTGTACCATCCACTAAAATTTTAATTCTTAACCCTAAAAATGACAGAATAAAACCATTTTGAGCATTTCTGTGAAAAATAATTTTTCAAAATTTTACTTGGAATTTATTGGATGGGGGTACAAAAGGAAGTCTTACCCAAGTTCATATACTGATGTGCATATTTTTGGTGTCCATGCAGCGATTGAAAACAAAAATTGGTCCAAGGTTATGGACCTATTGATTTTACATTGGGACCTTTGATATTTAATCAGTAAAAGTCTGATGGACCTGTAGTTTTTGCCAGGATAATTCTACATTATCTATATGATAAATAAAATGCACATGTACCGGTATCTTTCAATGTTGATATTGGACTTTCAAAACTTTATGTAGGACCTGTCAAAAATAAACACAAAAGGTCCTTCCATTATAAAACAATTCTAAACCCTTGTCCATAACACCATATAGTGTTAATGTATATTCATTATAATAAACTTAATACACACAACTTTGACACATTTTTGTTGTTGTTTGTTTGTTTGGTTTTTTTTTTAGTTTCAGGTAACTGTGAGACAACCCAAATGTGAATTGGATTGATCACCTTCATCAGGTTTGGCAAAGATAACTGTCAGGTAAAGGGTTAAAATATTGCTAAAATGAACTATTTTGACTGTGAAGCTAGCTAGTGTTAGCCAGATCAAACTAGGCTACTCCAATGTAACCATAAGTGACAGTATGTATTATGTGCTTGTATGCTTTGTACTAGCATGCACTCAGGTTGACTTTTAGGTGCTAGCTCACCGAGACTGCATTTTCAGAGGTTGCAGCCCCACCAGCCCATTATCCTGACATCAGATAAGTCACAACAATATGAAATGAAACCTTTCAATCTGGAGCCCAATGCTCTAACAACTGAGCTACACCCTTTCACTAAAATTATATATATCAATACAACTTATTTTTGATTTCCCAATTAAGTGTAAGTTCCCCTTGCTAAGGTCAGAAGTTTTAATTCCTGCCACCAACCAAGTACCATCTAAATACTGTAGATTACTTTTAATTTGCAAGTATCATATTCCGCGTGTGGACTCCAAAGCACCATTTCATTAATATTATATTCGCTACCACAATCCATGTAAATACAATGTATTAAAATTTGCAATTGATAGGCAATTCTCCCTCTTTCTTAAGACATTCTGTCATTTTTTTTATAACTTCCACAGTCATAGTCGATTGCCGGCATAATTTGCAATGACTGGCTTTTTATTTTTTTCACAATTCTGGAAATATTCATATGATATATGAATTCGCAACCAAGAGTCCTAAAAATTGTGCATTAATAAATCTTTTACGATAAAAAAGTAAACTACAGAACTAAGGCACCAATTCTCCATGCTGCTTTAAATTGACACTAGTCTTGCACTGTAGATCCAGTTATTTTCACAAACATTTACTTTAAGAAATTATGTTGCAGAATGGTTCCATATTTTCTTTACTTTATTTCAGTCATGCAACTAAAAGTCCATGAAAATAGAGCCAGTCCTGGTAACTTTTGGGAAGGACTGGTTAACTTTTCAATAGTCTCTTATATATGTTCACGATATACCACAAGAGAAAATGTTTAAATTATCAGATAAGGAATGATTGAAAGTTTTGACTTACTGGTATTTCAAACACTGAAAGTCAGAGTTAAATCATGAATAATGCAAAAATGACATTCTCACTAATATATCTAAATCTAGGGGAAAATGACTAGTGTCTAGTGGTGTTATTCAAGTACTTTTACACAACAGTTCCCTATCAACCAAATACTGTATAACAAGAAACATTCGCATGCAAAAAAATATTTGTGATTTTCAGTTTCTCTAGAATTGTGAATATATCTTTTCAACGAAAATTTCTTATTTCGTATTTCCTTTGTTACACTTTTTCCTCAGTCAGAACTGTAAAATGTCTTTCCGTGAAATACTTCAGAAAGTCAAAACCGTAAAAGTTTCGTATTGATAATGACTAGTCAATTTCATTTTAATGCATTTTAATTTTACTTACTTACTTACTTACTTATTGCCCGTGACGCCTTTGGCGTATAGGGCAGTAACGAGGGCTCTCCATCCCTGTCTGTCACTGGCTAGCTTCTGGAGAGTGCCCCAGCTTCTCTGGTGCTCTTTCATCTCTGCTTCTACTGTTCGCCGCCAGGTAACCTTTGGCCTCCCTCTCTTCCTTTTTCCTTCTGGTGTCCAGAAGAGGGCTGTCTTTATGATGGATTCAGGGTCCCTTCTGAGTATGTGGCCAATCCAGATCCATCTTCTCCTGGTGATGATGGTGGCCATATCTTCCTGGTCGCATCTGCTGAGAAGGTCCTGATTTGAGATGGTAATTGGCCAGAATACTTTTAGGATTCTTCTCAAGGATTTGGTGTGGAAAGTTGACAGTTTGTTAAGGTCGTTCTCTGTCATTCTCCAGCACTCTGAACCGTACAAAAGAATTGGTATGATGCAGCTTTTGTACAGTTTGAGCTTTGTCCTGTTGGTGTATTGGCTGGATTTCCACACAACTTGCAAGTTCATAAATGCTGCTCTGGCTTTGGCTAGTCTCTGCTGAATGTCCCTGTCTGCTCCACCATCTGTTGTGACAATACTCCCTAAATAATTAAAGTTGTTTGTAAATGGGAGGATGTGATTGTCCATTTTAATTCCTTGTGGGTTACTCACATTTAGGGTCATGACTTCAGTTTTCTTAGCATTGATCTTCAGTCCAATGTTTCCAGCATACTTGTGGAGCCTATGTGTTTTGTCTTGGATGTGCTGATGGGAGTGGGAAAACAGGACAATATCATCGGCAAAGTCCAAGTCTTCAAGTGTTGTGAACGTTCCCCATCTGATGCCTCTTGGGATGTCTGATGTTGTGTTCCTCATGACCCAGTCGATGGCTATGATGAAGAGCGTTGATGACATTACACAACCTTGGCGAACTCCAGTTTTGACACCAAACTCGATGCTTGAGTTTCCAACTTTGCATCTGAAGTTGACGTAGAAACTCTTGATGATGTCTATAAGATGTTGGGGGATGCCGTATGAACGCACAATTCTCCAGAGACTGTTTCTATGAATGCTGTCGAAGGCCTTTTCATTTTAATTTTAAAGTCCAGCAAATCCAGATATATTTTATGTCCAATAATTCCATGTTTCTTTCATTCTCTTTTTTTATTTCACTTGGGCCAGTGTAGCTAGCAGTCAGTAGCCCAGTCAGTAGGTTCTTATCTTCTATGGCGCCCAGACTAAGTACCAGCTTTCAAAGTTTTTACATTGCTTTTGGGATTGTGAACTGGAAATGGACCTGTGTATTAGTGTTTTCATTTCTAAATGGCAATTACTACTGGCACCTACTTTCAAGTCTCAGGTTTGGCGAAAGAACAGTAACTATACCTACATGTATTTTCAAGTTATGGTCAGACCTGGCCAGGTTCAAACCCTCACTCACAGACCTCCCATATACAGAGTGAGCACTCTTATATAGCTACTAAAGATTGTGGTAAAAATTCAAGGTCATTTTCACCATCAATATTTTATGAGTAAAAAAAACACTTTTAACATTTATAAGTTTTTAATGCCATGGACTGTGTTGTGAATACTGTCTCTAAGTGGTAATAAGGATTTAGACTGATAAAGACACAAGTTCTCTTATGATATCTTATGAGTTTAATGTGCTAGTCAAGAATATTTCACTTATATTGAGATGTCCCCATCTGTAGGCGAAGGTGCACAAATTTTGTCTGTGCGTTGCACTGATGGCATCATACATTTGGGGTCTTTTAACATGTCATGCCTGCTGTGACACAGGACCTTACTTATTTTAATTTCCCATCCGTAAGAAAAGAGACTTTCATTTAATAATGCTGAGTGCTTGGCAAAAGGACAGTAACTATGATCTACTTTCAAGTCTTGGGTCAGACCTGGTTGGGGTTTGAACCCACAACCTCCCACTTACAGAATGAGCACATTACCAAATGAGGTACCACAATGATATGAGGTATGAATGGTAATAAAGGTTGAGATAGATGAGGACACAAATTGTGTCCAAGTCCCGGAATGAAGAATGGATCATAATAAAGATTGGGATTGACGAAGACACATGTTGTGTCCAAGTCCCGGAATGAAGCATGGATGGTAATAAAGATTAGGATTGACGAAGACACAAATTGTGTCCAAGTCCCGGAATGAAGTATGGATGGTAATAAAGATTGGGATTGACGAAGACACAAATTGTGTCCAAGTCCCGGAATGAAGTATGGATGGTAATAAAGATTGGGATTAACAAAGACACAAATTGTGTCCAAGTCCCGGAATGAAGTATGGATGGTAATAAAAATTGGGGTTGACGAAGACACATGTGTCCAAGTCCCAGAGTGAAGTATGAATGGTAATAAAGATTGGGGTTGACAAAGACACATGTGGTGTTCAAGTCCCGGAATGAAGTATGGATGGTAATAAAGATTGGGATTGACGAAGACACATGTTGTGTTCAAGTCCCGGAGAGTATGAAATAAAGATTGGGTTAATAACCCATCAATTAAGTTGGGTCCCAGGGTGAATCAGAAATTAAATGTGTTTTATTATGTGTGTGTGGACCCAAATATAAAGTTCTTGATCGCATCATATCTCTAAAAACAACTTCAAAGTTCAAGGCCCAGTTTCAAAATCATTCCTTTAACAAAATTTTCCTTAACTTAAATATGGTACATTTGAAATCCTATTAATCTGAACAATTTTTGGATATTCTAGAATTTAAGTTGTAATTTTGACGATCACCTGAAGCTTATAAGATTTATATTTAGTTTTTTTCAAAATTGTTTATTTGTAGCTCTGAAAAAATGGTCAAAATTTGCTAACTTTAAGTTAAAGAAAACAAATCTACTTGAGAAATGATTGTGAAACTGGGGACAGGTTCCTGTTTCACCATTCCAGCTGACATAGATTTTATTAATGTAACAGAGTTTTGGCAAATTAAATTGACGTATCGCTGACCACGCCCTCAATGTTCCGATAAAGGAACAGCATGCTTGAATTACACACAAAAAGAATGAAATCTCGGCCTGAATTGTGCGGTTTAATGATGTCACTGACACTAGATAGTCATTAGTTGCTGTGACGCTGCTTTGGTACCGTAATGGCGGCAAGTGTTGAAACAGTGTGGGCGTGGCCGGCGATACGTCAACAAAAAAGCGATATAAAATACAATGATCAGTATTTTGGAGTAAACTAATCCTGGCTTCTATTTTATTCTCAAATTAAACCACAATTCAAATTTCATTTTACCAAACAATTTTGGGGCCAAGTACATTTTTCAGAAAATCTTTGTTTAAAGGAAATGATTGTGAAACTGGGACTTCTGAATTATTGATTGAACACTGGGACTTGGTGGTTAAGTGGTTTACTGTATATTGTCTTATAAATTGCCAGCTTGTTTAATTAGAACACCATGACTAGGTTTCCACAATTTAAAAATTTAAAAGTTATTAGTAGCCTAATTTCCAAAATTTTTGAAAATATAGTGTTTTTTAAAGTACATTTTCACAAGTTTGCTAAAATAGTTTACTTTTTGAAAAAAAAATTCAGAAACTAGTAGCCAATGGCGATTTTGGCTACCAGAAATGGAAACATAGCCATGATATCGGTAATTGAATTTACGGGTATTTGATAAAAATTCCAAGATCAATAGAAATGTCCTTAAATTTTAAAATCAGAAGTAATCATTTTGAGAATTTATAAATTATCATTTTGTCAAAGTAAATACATGTATAGTGCATCCTTCCACAGTAATTTTGGCAGATTGTTTATAACACAAGAGTGTAAATTTCACAAAAAGGTATTAATACTGCATTACCGTATATGTATATTCACGCTTTTATGCGTTCATTCATCAAATCCATCATTACATATGTATCCCTATTTACATTTTACAGACTCTTCCATGTTTACAAACAGTGCCAAAATAATACTGACAGGCTATAAATACATGGGATAATTAGAGAAAAGGAACTTTTTAATTTTGTATGTTTTGTTTATTTGCTCGCATGTTCTGACAAAAAAAAAAGAAGATATTTTTAGATTTGGACCAGTCGGAGTTTAGGTCTTATGTCAGATTGTGTTTGAAAATAATGATTTGAAATATAAATTCTTTTACCGTTCCAGGGATTTTTTTGCCACTTTGGGATGGAGTTGGGAAAAATTATACACAAAAACAATATTATGTGTAAAATGCAATACCGTACATTCATTCTGAAATCTTTATATAAAGATGACTAACTTTTATTGGTATGTGATTAACTTTTATGTTTCACGAGGAGGAAATAATCACAAAATGTGAACAGTGAACATGTTTTTGAAAATGGTATTATTTATACCAAATGTTCAGGGATAGACCCTAAAAAAAATTAGGGATTGATTGGTTTGTAATTTTTTTAATGAATATACAATGCTTAAACATGGGTTATGAAAATACAAACAATTCTGAAATATCAGGTTTTTGACACGTTATCTTCGTAAATTGGGAATTTTGATTTCAAAATTGGGGAAAATATGCATTTTTTGGCTTTGAGAATGGGTATTTACCGGATCCTGAGAGTGGCCAGAAAAATCCTAGCCTTTTTTCTACTTGATCTTGGAATTTTCCTCGAATATCATAATGGAATTGGTACTCTACTGATGGCAATTTTTTTTTTAATTTGAGTCAATTTCAAGTTCAATATTTACCATAAGTGTTCTAGTCTTGAAAGTGACATAAAATATTTGAATTAAATGATTGACTAAATATGGCTTAGTAAAGATTATTTCACTTATATTGAGATATCACCAGCTTAAACAATGGTTGGGTGTCCTAGCAAAGATTATTTTGCTTGTATTGAGATATAACCAGCTACAGCCATTAACTAAATATAGTTCAATATCCTTATCAAGGAGATTCACTTACATTGACATGTCACCAGTTATAGCAACAGTTGAATGTCTTTATAAAGATTATTTCACTTATATTGAGATATCACCTGCTATTACAATCACTGTCCTAGCATAACAGCTAATTAAGTAAGGTTTTATGTCTTTGTAAAGGTGACTCCCTTATATTGAGATGTCACTATTTAAAGCAGTTATGGATGTCATAGTGAAGATCATTTTACTTACATCGCAATGCCACCATTCATAGAGGACATTTGAAAGGTAAGTATTAAGGTAAGTACTTGGCATTGGGGTTTGGCTTGGGGCTGGGCATGGGGTCAGGTCTGGGGCTGGGCATGGGAGTTGCGGTCGGGTTGGGAGAGGAGCTGGGCACTGGGATAGGGGCTGGGCATGGGGATTGGGGCTGGGAAAGGGGGTTGGGATGGAGGCTTGACATGGGGGGTTGGGCTTGGGTCAGGGTTGGGCCGGGGGTTAGGATTGGGTATGGGCATGGGGTTGGGATTGGAGCTGGGCATGGGGGTTGGCTTGGGGCTGGGCATGGGGGTTGGGATTGGGGCTGGGCATGGGGGTTGGCTTGGGGCTGGGGATTGGGGCTGGGATTGGGTCTGGGCATGGGGTTGGGATTGGGGCTGGGCATGGGGGTTGGGATTGGGGCTGGTCAAGGGGGTTGGGATGGAGGCTGGGCATGGGGGTTGGGCTTGGGTTGGGGCTAGGCCTGGGGTTGAGCCCGGGGTTGGGATTAGGTCTGGGATTAGGGCTGGGCCTGGGGGTTGGGGCTGGGGATTGAGCCTGGGCATGGGGGTTGGGATTGAGGTTGGGCTTGGGTCTGGGATTGGGCTTGGGTTGGGTTTGGGGCTGGGCATGGGGGTTGGGATTGGGGCTGGGCAAGGGGGTTGGGATGGAGGCTGGGCATGGGGGTTGGGCTTGGGTGGGGGCTAGGCCTGGGGTTGAGCCGGGGGTTGGGATTAGGTCTGGGATTAGGGCTGGGCCTGGGGGTTGGGGTTGGGGCTGGAGCCTGGGCATGGGGGTTGGGATTGAGGTTGGGCTTGGGTCGGGGCTAGGCCTGGGGTTGGGCTGGGGGTTGGGATTGGGCTTGGGTTGGGTTGGGCCAAGGCTGGGTTTGGATTGAGGGTGGGCATGGGGGTTTGGATTGAGGGTGGGCATGGGGGTTTGGATTGGGGTTGGGCATGGGGGTTGGGGTCAGGGCCTGGGGTTGGGCTTGGGTCAGGGCTAGGCCTGGGGTTGGGCTTGGGTTTGGCATGGGGTTTGGGATGGGGGTTTGGGTTGGGGTCAGGGGCTGGGCATGGGGTTAGGCTTGGGTCGGGGCTGGGCATGGTGTTGGGCTGGGGCTGGACATGGGGATTGAGACTAGGCATGGGGGTTTGGGTCGGGGCTTGACATGGGGGTTTGGAATGGGTAATGGGCTCAGGTGCTGGGGTCCGGGCTGGGCATGGGTTGGGGTCAGGATTGGGCATTGGGGTTGGGCTTGAGTCTGGGCTAGGCATGTGGGTAGGTCTGGAGCTGGACATGGTGGTTAGGGTCGGGGGCTGTTCATGAGGATGAGCTTGGGTAGAGGCTGGGCATGGGGTTGGACCAGGGACTGGGCAAGGAGGTTGAGTATGGGGTTTGGGGTCGGGGCTTGGCATGGGGGTTTGGCTTGGGGGTTGGGAAAGGGTAATGGGCTCAGGTACTGGGGTGGGCATGGAGGTTAGGTCGGTTTTTGGTTATGGGGTTGGATTGGGCTTGGGGTTGGGCCCAAGGGCTTGGCATGGGGGTCAGAAGTTGGACTCCAGGTTGGGAAGTTGGGCACAGGGTTGGGTCAGGGAATTTGTTTTGGGTAACGGTTACCATGGAAACAACAATTTAAATTATTACATGGGGATTAGGTTTTCTACATGTACTTAACAATTTTATGCAATATCATCAAAGTCCCAAACATTTGATTTCCAAAGTATAGCCAAATCATTTGGTTCTTGCAGAGAATGACTCTTAAAATGTAAAGTTTATGCTCAATGCACAATGGACGGTGACAGATTGCAATAGCTCAACAGAACCTTTGACAAGGTATTAAAACGATGCAAGTATGGTAGAGGTCACTGAAATAAAATTCAATGATCAATTAATTTGCATTTTTTTATGATATTCTTACCAATTAAAACAACTCTCACTGCCTAGATTCCAATCCCACTAGGGACACATCTAACTTCTAAGAGTGAGAAATTTGTCAATAAAAATGTGTTTTGAAAAAAGTGTGAGAATTTTTTAAGTTTGCTTGCTGAAGGTCAAAGGTTTTTTCTTTGGACACTCTTGTTTCCTCTGCCATTCCTGAACTAACAGCAGTGTTCAACCTAGAAATTGGACACAGGGGGGTCATCCTGGCCCAGCCAACTTTTGACATGGGGCCAATTCTTAATGTAAGGGGTCAATGCCTACAGACAATGTACACTAAGTGATGTTGACCAGAAGATAACAATTTCACATGCTTAACAGTAAATAAGATGACACAGTCTAAGCGATTGTAATGATAATCAGACGACAAAACACAAAGCAGTAGTCATGTGTTGTTGGGAGCAAAATATGTAGGAATACGCTTTATGACTGTCACGTGACAAACAAATTAATCAACATTACTTTGACGCTTGAAAACAACTTTCTACGACTTCCTTATATAAAGCACACTACCAACAAAGACAAACCACAGAAAACTATGACATCATATATTGTTGTATTTCCATAGAATTTTCTTGGTCAACATTTCTGGTATTCAATACTGGAATGATCTCAAAAAGTAAAAATTCAATGTGCCCGTTTCGGCCCAGGGGACCTTTCCCAGCACGTCAAACTGACAAAAATCGTGGGAATGCCGAAATGACATGCTCTAGATTGAACACTGCTAACAGTCTTGATACATGCAATGTTCAATCTAGGATTTGTCACAGGAGGTGGGCATTTTCAAAAACTTTCCTCTAAAACACCACAACCAATTTTTCTAAATATGACCCACCATGGCTTTAACAATGAGGTCATTTGGCAACATAAAGGATCAATGACCCCGTGGCCTCTTCTAGAATGAACACTGTATTGTCTACTGTATGGTTACTTACTTGTAAGGTCGTTCTCCTGTATGGGTCCTCATGTGTACTTTCAGTGTTTTGGCTTCAGAAAATCGTTTATGACATTCCTCACACTCGTATGGACGTTCCCCAGTATGACTCTTCTCATGACGTTGTAAGTTACCCTTAGTAGTGAATGTACTACCACACTGTTTACAAGAAAATGGTCTATCACCAGTGTGGATTCTTTTATGAACTGAAATACATCATTAATATATATATATACTAAATGCATCATCAGTGAAATAAAATTGAAGACTCTATGAAGATGGCTATGACATGTCGAAGTAACATCACCAAAACTGCCCCTAAATGGACACTACCAAGAAATAGACCATGTGGCAGATCAAAAACAGCCTAATGCAGAACAACTGAAGCAAAACTAAAGGAACTGAACCTGGCATGGGGAGAGGCATAGGCCCAAGCCAAGAATAGAGCAGAGTAGCGAAGTCTTGTGTTGACTTTACACTCTACCGAGAGTGAAGAGGATAGCTAGGTAGGTAAATGTAAATGATAAAACAATTCAAATTCCAATGTTAAGTCAATTTAAATTTCACTCAAAATTTTAACTAACAGTATTAAAAATATTCATTTTATATAAAACTATTTTAAGCAGTGCCTTGCAAAAAGAACATCAGGCAGATTGTACATAAACAAGAACCATCACTCATCCTTATCAGGCACTTCTGAAATGAACAAAGATATCTAAACATTGAAGTGATTTACAGTGTGTGTGATGTATGTGTGTGTGTTGTGTGTATGTGCATATGCACATGCATGTGTGTAGATACGGTATAAGAATGTACCTTCTAATGCTGCACTACTACTTAGTTTTGTATCACAGATTTCACATGTAATGTCTGTGTTTTCGGAATCATCTCCCTGAGGTTTGACACGATTTCGTTTTTTACGTCGACCTTTTGGTCGACCAAGTTCATCAGTATCAGCATCATCCTCATCATTATCATCCATATCAAGATCAATTTGATTATCATCTGCATGGTCCTCACTATTCCTTTTATTTTCAAATTTGTAAATCTCTTTGTCTTTTGCATTTTTCTTTTTCCTACGACGACTACGTCTAACTTTGTCTAAGGGAGATGATTCATCTGGTTCTTCTAACATCTCAAACTCGATAACAGGCTGTATCGAATCATCAGTCGTGGGCACGATATTCTCTTTGTCCGTCAAGTTTTTAACTGTTTCTACTTTATTTGAAGCCTCTCTGTAAATACAAGTATTCACACTGTTTTCGTTATTGTCTTTTGTCAACTCTTCTTTGTTAGAGACAGGTGTCATAACATTGTCTATATGAAGAGGGGACTGTAGATTAGTGTTAGACATTTGACTCTGGGGTGCTTCCACACTGCTTGGAATAGACATCAAATCTGAAAAGTCCAAGTTAAAAGAACTGACCACATCATCCACTGTCCCATGATCAGATGACCCAGACGGAGACACCACATTATTTAACTCATCACATTGGCCCATCTCTGTTACATTTCCTGTGAGATCTTCTTTCCCTTTTTCTGTAGTTTCTTTAGATTTTTTACTCCCTTTATTTGAATTTCTCTTGGTTTTAGCTGGACTTTTTCCTGTCTGTTTTCTTCTGGCCTTTGCTGGACTTTTACCATCAGAAATTCCTTCTGTCTCTGCATCTGCATGTTTTGGCCTTCCTCTTTTTCTCTTTGTTTTCTTTTTATCTTGTTCTGTATTTTGTTCTTTATTATCATTATCTTCTGTGTTTACGCACACTTCAATGTTTACAGTTTGTTGGCCATCAATATAAATCCTTGTCAACAGTTTCACAGTTTCTGACATCAATTCCCAAAATTTCCAAGCCTCATCTTTCTGTTCAACTGGTATCTGAGTCACCAAACCAATGGCATCTTGTATCTGTCAAAATAACAATAAGAAAAGTTGCATTGATTGTGATATCTTTGTAGTGTAAAAATTACAGTTCAACCTGCCTTAAAGGTCACCTCTATATAAGGGCCACCTGCTTATAAAGATCAGTAGAATTGTATCCCAAATATTCTTTATTCATATTACTTCAACCTGTATATAAAGGCCTCTGCCCATAAAGACCACTTTTACTGGTTCCCTTGGGTGGCCTTTATAGACAGATTTGACTGCACACCTATTTCTAGATTGAGAGTGGTTTTAGGGCATGCTTTTATGTTTTAACACTGGCATGCAAAATAAACATCTACTGATGATAGGAGTGGTGACTGAAGTCGAGTAGAGTAAAGGAGTTTAAAAATCCCAGTCAACATTTTTTCACTTATATTGAGGTGGCCAGTTCAAGGATGCTAGAGGCAACCAGAGTGCTGGAGACAAGTAAACTGACAAACTTTCTCATACAAGAATCTGTCCCAATTGAATCAAACCTAAGCACGGAGAGGTTTTATGATCAGCAAGTGTTCGCTAAAAGCCACCTGGCCACTAAGCCTATTGTTTAAAGTATTCATTAATAGGGTCTTGTGTGCCTTATCACTGAATAATGCTATTTAAACATTACAAAAAGTCACGAAAAGTTGTCAAGCAATGAATTTAGAATTGGGAAAATCAAAAGTAATATGGATTTTTCTGTTAAATGACACCTTAATTAATTTTCAAGATACTAGACTCCACAATTTTTTTGGAATGCTGAGTGGTCTAAAGTGAACTAACCAACCAT
The DNA here is from genome assembly GCA_021292105.1 of Anadara kagoshimensis. NCBI lineage: Eukaryota > Metazoa > Mollusca > Bivalvia > Arcoida > Arcidae > Anadara > Anadara kagoshimensis. Next base: position 19,109,306 of record CM037862.1, on the reverse strand, counting down.
AAGGACCTTTCATTCGAGACAGATCCCATTCTACTTTGCTCAGTCTGTTTCAATCATTTATAGTTGTTAGCATCCTATGTAGCGGCCTCAGGTGGCCTACTCTTTTTCGATCTCTGCAGAGGTGTCTTTAACATGCACTAAGACACGGGACCTCTGTTGAGTCTTATCCGAAAGACTACTACAGCTCTAGTATGGACAGGAGATAAAAACCATTGTGAGAAAGTGTGTTAGTTCACTTGCCTAGTACCAGGGTTTTCTCAAGACAGTCTTTTTTTCCACCATCAATAATTTTGAATAAACCGACCTCCTTTGTAATTTGTATTACAGAAAGAATCTTGACTGGGGCATAAACGTCATTACTACATTCCATTTTTTAACATTTCACATCAATGTTTACTATTTTCAGCAACAATCTTTATAACAAAACAAACATGTACAAGCTTTTATCCGATTACGAGTCCCTGTGTTTAACCACCGACTGACCCCAGTCTAGCCCGAGATTCCTCTGGCCCGAAATTTTTTTTTTTTTTTTTATCAATTTCGGGCCAGAGATCGGGCTTCATTATTTTACATAACGTGATGCCGTTGAAATCCTACGGCAGGGTAAGATTTAATTTGGCGGATATGTTCACTTTATTTTCACGGGCATTGGGTAATGAACCAGTCAGATCGCTTACCTGAACCTTTATTCACAAGAATCCATCGAAAAAACTACGTGGCAACTCCGTTTTATATCCATTCCAGCCATATAAATCCAACACATCCTTCATCATCTCGCCATTTTTCAAATAACGCGAGATCTCGCGGGTTAAAGTCTCCCTTTTCTGATACACAAGTGTTGGATTTATATGGCTGGAATGGATATAAAACGGAGTTGCCACGTAGTTTTTTCGATGGATTCTTGTGAATAAAGGTTCAGGTAAGCGATCTGACTGGTTCATTACCCAATGCCCGTGAAAATAAAGTGAACATATCCGCCAAATTAAATCTTACCCTGCCGTAGGATTTCAACGGCATCACGTTATGTAAAATAATGAAGCCCGATCTCTGGCCCGAAATTGATAAAAAAAAAAAAAAAAAAATTCGGGCCAGAGGAATCTCGGGCTAACCCCAGTCTGAAAAAATGCATTTATTTCGTATTGGGGCCCTTTTCATTTATCCCTGTATACTTTTTAGATGACACTAAAACGATAATTTACCTTTTCTTTGAACAATGAAAAAACATCTATTGAATACGAGTGTAATTCCATGACTTAGGTACATCTGTATGATGTGTTACAACTTTTCTGTCAAACCAACTTTAACTTCCGGTAATTTATAAAAACGTTTCCTACCTATATTTGTACCCAGGAGTAAATGCACCATTAACGTGTTGAACTGTTTTGGAGATGTAATATAAGTCGCTGTACATGGACATATGAACAATAGATAGTTTATTATCATACCAAAATCAAATAAATTTGATTAAGAATTGACTAAAATAGCATAATTAAATAAAATATCATAAACGCGTCAACTTGAAAGGGTAAAAAATGTACGGTTTTTATTAATTTTATTATCTTTAGGTGACAAACATTCCACCACCCTCCGTTTTTCTCATTGTTATTTCAAATTTCCCTAACACAGTATAAACCAGTATAAACCAGTGATGTGTCACTGTATAAACTATGAAAAAATATTTCAAAATATTCCACTTCACCTTTAATTTATTCGATTTGAAATTCTTTTGTATTTATTTTATGATAGACTAATATTGGTATTCGGTCATAAAAAAGCAAACATATCAATCTATGTCCAAATCACGATACTCAATCCTAAGTAAAACTTTTAATTCGAAGTACCAAATGAAGTTAAAGACGCGAACTTCCACCAGAGAAGTGAGTCCGGATGCGCTGGAAGAGTAAGTACCTCATGTTTAGCTAGATACACCCGCCATGTAATATAAATTGAGAATGAAAGGAACATGGAACTATGGGACGTCAAATATATCCAGGGTAATTTTGAATACAAGGCATCATCCTTATCAACAATATTTTGATTACGACCACAAAACATGTTGAGGGTCTTAATAAGCCTATCTCTGTATCAACGATTTATTTTTAGCAGCTTGCTTCGTTGTATATATAAAGTTCCCGTATTGGGAACAAGCTTCATCTGACTAAGTAATTAAACCCCATCTTCATTTCAATCGCTATAAATATAAAGACAGTTTTCTTTTCTTCTCCTATATTTGAATAATATAAGCATTAACCAGTGATTGTACTTCGAGTCCTCCGGCCCGTGACATTTATGACATCTGGGCCCATATTGTATTTGTACAACAACATGTTTTTAATTTCATTAAGAAGGGATATTTTTACATCCACTGATAAACAATATGATGCTAATTCCTTCCTATTCCACACGGGAGTATTCTACATATCGGCGATGAGCCATGGGCGGAAACATAGCCGACATAATGTGCACGATCACCCGTACATGAAAAAATCGTATATGGCGCGTCAAGTTTGACCTTTAATTTCCAAACGGTCATATCATATTGTGTAATTTACAGGCTATATTATCAGAGACATATATATTATATGTCTCTGTGTGAAATTATCATACTTTTAATTTAATGCTTTGCGTTTTTTTTTTAATCAAAATAATGATATCTAAGTAAATTACCACCTATTTACATACGTGAGGTTACTTCAAAGTTTACATGTCGGCATGTACTATACACATGCCCTGGCGGATCTCCTTGTGATCTCGATGCTAATTTGCATATCAAAAGTGGCCGCGATTTGTTACGGGATTTCGTGAAGTTGCCAATCTCGGGTTTTATATGTCTCTGATATTATATAATGATAGATGATAGTACTAATACTAGGAATCTGGTGTTTAACGTAATGAAACATACTGTCTTACCAAAATCACACAAAATTAGCCCATTCTAATATTCAAATTAAAGGTCAAACGGTCATGTCAAACTTGACGCACTATACATAGATGCATCCGAAACCTTTATTACATGTAAAACATAAACATACTGGTCCATCCTTGAAGCAAAGAAAACAATCATTCCATGAAAACTGGTAAATTAAGTAAGACACGTCAACTTCCACCACAGAAGTGAGACCGGGTGCTCCGGAAGAGTAAGCAACTTTTGTCAAGCTAGTTACATCCGTCACGTGTGAAATCAAAATTAAGAATGAAAGGAACGTGTAACTATGAGACGGCAAGTGTATCCATAATAAGATTTGGATACAGAGACATACGGCTTTTAATATAACCAATATTTACATTATGTTTAAAAATATACAGATGTACATGGCTAATATAACACAGGGGTCTGGAATCAGGTTATTTATCAATCGGAAAAAAATCTCATCATAGGTAACCTATGGTGAGATTAATATCCTTATTCCTGACCCCTGTGTAATGTACGAGTACATTTTTGATTGCTCGTGGGTAAACTTTACTGGGTGTAATTTATGAATGGTACGTTTAGTTACACCTACACAAGCTACACATCTGACTGAAAACAAGCAGGATGACAGAAACAGAAAGAAAATCAGAGAGCAGCTTTACAAATGAAGACGGTAAAAAGATATTTTGTAGATATTGGAATGAAGATGAATCAGATAAAGCATCATCAACTCCAAGGTTTGTATACAAAACATTTGACAAAAATAAGTGTTTATCAACGATCAATGCCGACAGAGGCTAAGTTACCAAGCAGATGTTTTAACCAGAAATTATGAAGCCTTTAACAGATTGAAAGCATTGTAACATGAATAACATTAAATATTTAAATCGTTTGTTTATTTAATCCAAATGATCCACTGTTCTCTGTACACTTATACTCTCTCTCTCTCTCTCCTCTCTCTCTCTCTCTCTCTCTCAAGTGCATGTATAACTTACTGAGTGATAAAGCATATGTGTACATTCATTGTGCAAAACATACTTCAATCAATAATGTAAAATAATAAGGATCAAGTCACGAAAGATGACCCAAAAATTTGGCAAAAATGCACCCCACATAGGAAGGTGCTATTCAGAGAAGCCCATCCATGCCTGATGATGATATAATTTATTAAAAAAGCAGTAAATTCTCTGCAGAATAAAATTTCTTTTATTTCCATGCATGCAAACAGTATGTCATCTTCTGATAAGAAGGAATACTGTATATCGAAAGAAGAAGAAGAGTAAAAGACCATATAAACATGTTATAGGATGCTCATTTGTGAACTTCTGTCATGGTTCATAAACAAATGTCAAATTTATTATAATTTACCCATATTATTGGGATTGTATTATTTCTCAGTATTTTATCAAAATCCTTTCAATGGTCTAGGCTTTCTTAACTGATGTTAATGTTGTTGTTATGGATTTGCAATTTGTCTTAAATACCAATAACTGCAGGGTAGAGAATTATGTGGGTGTGTTCATGGTTCATTAGATTAAGTTGTTATTCTCCTCTCATTAACGCCTGAAGACTCACCTTAAATAAACAAATTGATGTCACCATTGTTATAGGATTAAGGAATGCCATTCAATGAAACAACCTGTTTGTAATTTTAATACATATATATGTATAAAGGTTTCCATAAAAACTTTTTCCTCAAACAAAACCTTAAATATATTAAGAACAGACCATTGATTTAAAGACACTTTGTTTCATCATTCAACCAAAAATAGCATCTATATAAATACTGCCATAGTCCATATTCCTTGGATCTGTTGGGTAGTGGTCTTTTACTTTGTATACATAGTTTACTTTGTATGTAATGCAGTATCAGGCTGACCAATTTGACAGATTTATCCGTTTTGATGGATTTGTGCCATACAAACGGATAAACTGACGGATAAAATGAAAAAGTCATATTAGACAGATTTTTCCATTTTGACAGGGGTTGTTCTGTTTTTTTTTAAATTAAGAGTACCAGTACTAAAAATTCTGACTCTTTATATGGAAATTGTACCAAAATCAAACATTTGCGATAAAAATTACCTAAATGTCAACTTTGCGCACTAAAAATATACCAATCTGGACAAATAAATGAATTTGATTAATCAGCCTGCAGTATGTGTTTGATAGATTTACAGTAGTTTGTTGTAAACAGTAAAATAAATCAAAAGATTAATAGAGTTTATGGTTCAGGTCCCAATTTCATCAAAATCATGTCTTAAAAAGTAACAGCTTCAGGACACACAATGGTTTTAGTAGAGTACATTTTATTTTGTAAACAAACACGCTGACCAACTAATCTATAATTGTAACATTCAAAATAAATTTAAAAAAAAAAAACCTGCCCCACAGGGAAGATTTTGGATGTTCATATAAAACTAAGTTATAATCATTATGTTGTTTAAATTATCTATAGATAGTAAAACAGGGATTCTCTTGCCTATTTTTAATATTTCAAAACTGAAAAATTGAAAGTTTCAGACTGAATGTGAAAAAAGGGATACAATAGTCTGCATAAAACACATTTGCATTGAAAACTATTTGATATGGAGTTAGGGTTATAATAGCTATCTATTGTAGTAGACTTGCACAAGTCCCTATATTAAGTTATGGATTTCAGTGTCTTGTCCCCTTAAAACTATTACAGAGATCACTGACAAAAGCCAATTTACTATCAAACCCTGGAATATTATACATGTATCGGGTACCACATGATATGCTGCCAAATGTCATTAAAACTGCCATAATTAGTTTTGTAGGGCAAAAATTAGTATGGATATTCTCTGAAAATGTTACATTTATGTTAAAAAAATTAAGTTTTATCATTTATATTTTATTTTTACAGAGGTTTGGTATTTATATGTCATGGAGCTGGGGAACACTGTCTGTGGTACAATGAAGTAGCAGAAAATGTTAAACAAAAAGGATATTATGTTTTTGCACATGATCATGGTAAGATGTACAGCTCATTGAAAACATATTTTTGCATATACAGTAAAACTTGAGATAGTGGTCAGATTCATAGAGTGGTTGACCACTACAGTATTTCAGTTGGTAGGGTGCTTGCTCTGTATGTGGGAAGTTGTGGGTTTGAACATTGACCGAGTCAGACCAAAACTTGAAAATAGGTAGTGACTATTCTTTCGCCAAGCACTTGGCATTATATAAATATTACATTTCTGACAGGGTGCCAGTACATATTGTCACCTCGAGGAAGCATTGTGTGCCGAGGCAATAGCCGAGGCTGACAATGCTTTTCGAGAGGTGACAATATGTACTGGCACCCTGTCAGAAATGTAATATTTATTTTATTACACCGAATGTTTGTTTTATTTTACCAATACATGATGTGCATCCTTCGTCTTTAGTAATGTCTATACCAATTTTCATCCAATTTATCGATCGGGAATGCCTCAAATCTACAGTCATTTGAGCCAAGAAATTTAAGAAACATATCCACGGTCCGCTTAATGATCTGTTTAGTAGATGCAGAGTCTTTAGACTCTAACAAATTGCCAAGATAGTCATTGTCAACCTCTGCAAACATCATCCGTTGTTGTTACAGACGAATGTAAACAATATCAATAACAATGAGGCGCTTGCCGTAGACACAACTGAAAACATGATTTGTTCAAAGCGCTGACGTGATTCAGTGAAGGGAGGCGACTCGAACAAAAGTACTGTCACATAGTCACGCGCATTGCTATGTGACATTATAAATTTTATGTGACAGTACAAATTGTTACATAGCTCTTATCCAATGAAATAGCTAGATTTTTACATAAGGTGTAATAATAAGAAATGAGAGTTGCAGGGTCCTTAGGAAGAGACCTTATAATGGATGCCCTGTTAATGGCAGGTCTACATGACCCGTAAAGGAACCTTCCAAACACATTACTCTGAGCGCACTGCAAAGGCAAAAATTACTGCCACTTCATCTATAGCTGGTGGCATCTCGATATAAGTGAAACATTCTTGACTTGAACATAAAAATCTATTTAATCAGTCAATTCATAGAGTGGTTACCTTCTCTAGCAGTCAGTTCCATAATGTGGCTGTAATTCTAATCAACCTGAATGTCAAATTTCAGTGTTTTTATAAGATGATAAGTGTACATGAAAGGAATTTACAAAGTGATATAGGTATGACTAAAGTTGCAGGACATTTTGGGCTAAAATTTTAACCCTGTATTTTATATTTCTTTTCTCTTTGAAAAGTCCTGGTTGTTTATTTATTTATTTTTATTTATTTATTTATTATTTTTTTTTTTAGTTGGTCATGGTCAGAGTCAAGGTGACAGAGTTCACATTGAAGATTTTAAACAGTATACTAGGGATGTCTTCCATCATATAGAGATTGTCAAGAAAAGATTTTCAGACCAGATTCCTGTGTTCATAATCGGCCATTCCATGGTTAGTTTTTCCAATTAAGTTATTCTAGACTTTTATTTTCAGCTTGCTTGTATAATATATCTGTATCCAAAATCATTCTGAAAATATTTGACTTCCTTCCGAAAGTTTCATGTTCCTTTCTTTTCATTCTCAATTTTGATTTCATATGTCATCACATTATGTGTCAGGCATTAGGTGTAGGTAAAAAGACGGGTGGTGCTAACCCCTCTTGAGCACCTGGCCTCACTTCCCTGGCAGAAATTCTTATGTGAATCTTAATTTGCTACTTGTGATTTGGATATGGGCTGGTATGTTTGTGTTTGATTTTTTTTCAATTAAAGTATTTGCAGAACAACCTATGTAATGATATACCTCTGTTGTGTCAACCTCAGCCTGTGTGTAAAAATAAGTTTCCTTTGTCAAAGTTTTTGGCCAGAGTTTTATTTTATGTAATAAAGTTAATAACAAACTTGCTTAACACAAATTGATATTACAAACCATCTCTTTTGATACTTTGATACATTATGGTTTTATTTTATTGTCTTGTATTTTAGGGAGGTGCTATAAGTATATTAGCAGCAATGGAAAGACCAAAATATTTTACGGGTGTCATTTTAATTGGACCAGCTATTGTAGGGAGCCCGGAGGCAGCTTCTCCACTGAAGGTACAGTATTGTGTTAAGATAAGTAAGGGTTCTATAACAAATCTTTAGACAGTCTCTTCAACTTACTAGTAATGAAGTTTAACACCAAGATTAAGATTAGCAGGGGCCAGGTAGCCCTTGGCTCCTAAAATATCTCTGGCTCCCAAAATTTTACACATTTTAGCTATTGATTACTGTGACAACTTTTCTAAAGTGAGCTGGGCTCCTGACTCTAAATAGTTAAGCTTCATTTCAGAATGCCCAGTCAACATGATTAAATTTTTAAAGGGACACAACTCCGAGGAATTTGCACAGAGTTACCTCCTCTTCTGGCAAACACAATATCATATTCTGGTAATCATGTATTCCAATTTTAGTAAAAATAATTTCATTGTTTCGGAGGAGTAGGAGTAGAGTGAAGTAATTGAGTGTTAAGAGTCAAGATTCTTTCACTTATATGGAGGCAGTCAGTTCAAGGATTGTGGAGGAAGCCAGAATGTCCAGAGAAATCTTTCAGCAAACAAATTGACAAATTTTTTTCACACTAGAATCCGCACAGACTGGGAATTGGAACAAGGTAGTAAGAGGCACTGTCATCCATAAGCAAACACTTAAAGCATTCAGCCACTGAGGCTATTAAATTTATTGGTGGCTTGGTGATCAAGTGTTCTAACACACTGGCTTACCTAACACAGTGATTCTGACCACCTAAGTTTCATATTACACACTTGGACCTAATGTGAGAAATTGTCAGTTAGCTTACCAATGATGGTGGTTAAATCTAGGTCCCTATACCTTTCTGTAACTTACCTACAATTTACCTGGGTAATAGTTTGTCCAGTCAATAAGGTTCGCCACTGTACCACGTGATCAATACCTCTTGATGTTTGTGTGGAGCATTTTGGAAAACGTCAATGTCACAGATTCCCGGAATGACGTTGTTTTCGCAGGAAAACGTTATTTCATGCGATTCCATATCCATTGGAAATAAGTGTTCTGCACAAACTTTAGAGGGTATCACGTGGTACAGCGGCAAACCCCATTTCTCCAAGGACCTTGGTGATAAAGTGGTCTAAAGTGCATGCTTATTAATCACCATATACTTATATTCAAAACCAAATTGGGGCAGATACTAGTGCAGGCACACCAGTTTCTTTTGCAATCCTTGAAGTTACCATCTTCATTTAAGTGAAAAATTCTTGATTGGGCCATTAAACTCCATTACTCCACTCTACTCCTGAGGCCGCGGTGGCCTAATGGATAAGACGCCAGTCTTCAAATCCAGGGTCTCTCACCGCTGTGAGTTTGAGTCCCGCTCGGACCACATGTGGGAAAGTGAATTTTCCTTGCCCTTGGCCTTTACTGATTCACCTGGTATCAGTATAATGGACTGGGGAGTGGTACGCTTGTCTGCGGCGTACTGACTCTGTGAGCTAGCACATTAAAGTCGCCCTGAGTGCGCGCTAGTACAAGGCAGACCATACAATAACTCGCACTTCACCTGCATACACAAAATTGTTCATAGATTAATCCATAGAGATTAATAAAATAGTTCTCGTCGTGAATAGCTGAAAAATTGCTGATGCGACGTTAAGCAACTTTCAACCAACCAACATCCACTCTACTCCTCCAACAACATTCAAGTCTTGAGTATTTTATGTTAAGTAATCCAATGTTTAGTAACTCACAATGCAATGACTGAATTTTAATGCAAAATCAATAAGCATTTTGAATTTGTTTACTTTTTTCAGATTTTCTTGGGAAAGATTGTAGCCAAAGTATTACCTCAGATGCCAGTATTGAAGTTAGATACGAAGGCAATTAGTCGTGATCCTGCAGTGGTAAGCCATTAATGCTGACATTTTTTCAAATAGAAGAAACATTCTGAAATTAAACCAGGCACAATAGAAAACATTTGAAAACCTTGCTATGTATTCACAGGTGCCTCAGTGACCAAGTGGCTTTATGGATCACAGTGACACTCACCACCTAGATTCGAATTGCACTCAAGCAAGTCCTGGTGTAGGAAAGTTTGTTTGTTTGCTTGCGGAAAGTCTTGTTTCTTCCACCATCCCAGAACTGCCTATCTGGATATAAGTGAAAGAATTTTGACTCGTGTGACTGTGGCGTAAAACATCTATCTTTTCTGTCATAAAGAAGATGAAAATTAGTAAATTGTTTTTGATAAAAAATAATTAAAGAAAGTATTATGTAAGAAAAAATCAGCAATTTTAACTATTTCTCAATGTTCTAAATGAAAATCAGATTCAATGCTCATTACAAAAATTGTGATATAAAAAAATTGAACATTTTATATCATTTTGCCAGATTAAGAATAAAAGAATAAATGTGCACCAATACATGTACTGATCCACTCACCAACTGCATTAAATTAGATTAAATTTTATAACTAATTGTACTAATATTTTTGTAGGTTAAGAAATATGAAGACGATCCATTAGTTCACCATGGAGGACTTAAAGCAAGGTTTGAACATGAATGCTTAAAACTTACACATTGTAACAGACCCCAAAAATATAATTTATACCTTCTGTTGTTTTGAAATCAACTGAATCAGTAACTGATTTGGTTTAAAACAATTTTTCTAATGGGGCCTCAGTGGCAGAGAGATCTAAAGCGCCTCTTGTTGCCTATGTTAAATCTGAGCGTGAGAACGTTTGTCAGTTTGCTTGCCAAAGGTCAGTGGTTGCCTCCATCATTTCCAAACTGACTGCCTTAACTAGGTTTCCATAAATTTAAAATAATTAGTAGCCAAATTTCCAAAATTTGTAAAAATATAGTTCTTTTTAAAGTATTTTTCCACAAATTTGCTAAAATAGGTTACTTTTTGAAAGAATTCCTCAGAAATTATTAGCCAATGGCGATTTTGGCTACCAGGAATGGAAACATAGCCTTAATATACATGTAAGTGAAAGCATCATGAATGGGGCATAAAATACTATTACTCCACTCCACTCTACGATAATTTTTTTTATCATCACAAAAAAATCATTCACTATGTATAAAATAGGTTACTCATTAAAAGAATTTCTCAGAAGCTAGTAGCCAATGGAAAATTTGGCTACATATACTAAGAATGGAAACAGAGTATTACTCTGATATACCTGCATAAATCTATACACCTTATAAACTGAAAAAATATATTGAAGTCACCATATTTTGTTCTAGTATTTTCAGTTTTTAAAAAACATACAGACTGATCTGATCAAATGTACATGTACTAATTTTCACTTTCACTTAATCAGGTGGGGCGTGGCTTTGTTAAAAGCAATGGAACAGATGGAAAAAGACATGGAATCCATTGATTGGACATTTTTTGTTCTCCATGGTGATCAGGATAAATTGTGTGATGTAAGAGGCTCAAAAATGTTATATGAGAAAGCTGCCAGTAAAGATAAGAAAATAAAGGTAAGAAAAACTAAGAATTGTCCCAAAATTACAAGCTCTCCACGCTGGTGGTTTTCTGGTTTCTGTGATGTGAAACAGCTGAAAGTACAGTAGCATCCCCCAGGATGGGTTAACAGTGCATCACAAAATTGACGGATCACTGGCCATGCCCACAATGTTCGGACAAAGGCCTGGCATGCTTGAATTGCACACAAAAAGAATGAAAACTCAACCTGCATTGTGCTATTTAATGACGTCACTGGCACTAGCACGTCATTAGTTGCCATGACACTGCTATGGTACCGTGATGGCGGCCAATGTCAGAACATAAAATGCATGGCTGGCGATATGTCAATTTATGGACATTGTGTATATGTATTAACTGCGAATTGTAGCGTTACCTAAATACTCAGTGGATCCTCCTATATGAATATTTTTAATGAAAGGTCAAATGGACAGGTCAATGTTGTTTGCCTACAGGTAAAAGTTTGGATGCTATGAATTGATCTTACAATGTACACGAAGGTTTAACTTTTGTCAATATTATTGGAATTTCAATATATTGCACTATTCATAAATGCAGTAAAGCCTTGAATCATTGCCACCATTTTTCAGTCAAAAATTATAAAGGAGTCAGACAATGAATTGTGAGAGGCTTGTAAAAGACTTTACCATATTATTAAATATAATTGCATGACATTTTTACAGCACTTTTTAGTACTAGATTTTTAATCTTTATTCTACAACAGATCTATGAAGGATTTTATCATCAGCTTCATAGTGAGCTGGAGGAGGACAAAAAAGTAGTAATAGCTGATATCATAGAATGGCTGGAACAACATACAGCATAGATCTCTGAAGAACAACAGTGGTATACAGGAAAATATGTGAAGGTTATAAAGATGGAGAACAAGACGAAATTCAGAAGAATTATAGATCAGAATTTTTACTATTTATCACATGCATGTGTATGTAACCTTTTAATATAAATTACAAATACAGCTAACAGATGCATGAAAGAACTTGGAAGTACATGTATATAAAAATAGAGAACAAGAAATGAGAAGATTTACAGATCAGAATTTTTATCTTTTAAAATATTTGTAACTTTTTAATGTAAATTTTATCGCCATACAAATGTTTGTGATCAGAGTTACTGTGCTCGTGACAGTGAATTATGCTTGATTTTACTTTTCATAGAAAATCAAAAAACACTTGAATTTTCTGATTTAAATTTTTCATGTACTTGAGACTAGTGGTAATGGAAAATTGCTGTGTATCTGCAAGTACCATAGATTATCTATGGTCTGAGTGAAATGCTGCCACTTATATGGGATTTTACATGTTGAAAAACCATGCACATTGTGATTTTTTTGCACTTATAAAGAAATTTGTCACTAAGAATGCATGTATCACATCCAGTGTAAACATTGCCATTTTTGACATGTAAAATACTGATATTTTTCCTTTATACAAAGATATTTCATGGGAATCATGTATGTGCATAGCAATATTCAGTTAGGACTAGGATTAAGTAAGTGGACAATACCAAATACCATTCAAGTTTTAAACAGGTGTTAGTCCAGTACCCCTGATGTTTATTTACCTATTAATAATTTGGTCACACATGGATACATTAATTGGTGTCTACAAGCAATCACTGCCAGGGGATATTGCAAAGTGGTGTAATTAATTAATATGGATGACTTATCTATAGTTACAATGGAAGACTTTGAAGGGAGAATCATTATAATGGATTTGTGGGTCATGGGTGGGCGGAATTGTGTGTTTGCGGGAGATTTAATGCACCTGCCCTGGGTGAAGGAGTCTTGCAGGTGACAGGTCTCTTTTGTGGGTAACATCCACAGCTTGGTGGAGAGGGAGGGTAGAAAGTCTGAGTTTTATAGGATTTTCTACAGAAATTAAGCATAATTCACTGTCACAAACATAGCGACTTTGATAGTAAGGTACCCGGTACTATACATTTTAGAAATATATTTGTTTGTTGTTTGTGCTTGTAAATTGCCTTTACAACTTTTTAGATAAGTTTTATTGTGAAGAAAAGAATCATTTTATAGGACAATACTTTAAAGAAAAATTCAGTGGTTGTGTAAGAACACCATGTGTATAGAACAAACAACATTGACCTGTCCGCTTGACCTTTTATAAGAAAAATTCATATCTGATGATCCACTCAATACATGGGTAGTATTGGGTTTCACAATTAATACATTAACTATGCTCTTTCTCCCAGTCATGTGTTACCTGTACAAAAAATGTACTGGCCCAAAATAAATATTTAGATTAAAGGTCAAGTGGACAGGTCAATGTTGTTTGCCTATACTATGGTATTGAACATTCCAAACAAATAAAATCATCGCATGCATACGGTAATGAACATAATTTATATACATGTGCATCACATATTTAACATATGTGTACATCATGTTTTACACATGTGCTTGTATGTTGTACCTTTAATATGAATTTTCCATTTTTTACACACCCTATTTTTACGAATGTTATTATTTTTTAATGCATTTTTAGAGTTTTAAACAGACCAAGAAGCTTTTAGAGATTTTTTATATCTTGATATTGCACATGTTTAAATAGCTTCTAAATTTTTGAATAGATATTTTACAATGTAACCTTAACCTTAATTCTCTCAGTGCCAGGAGGCACACAAGGCTTGGACGTCATTCCTCCATGTCGGTCTGTCTAAGGCTACAAGACGTACCGCATTCCAGGTGTTCCAGCCTGCATCATTCTGTTCTTTTTCTACCATCCGCCGCCAAGTTGTTTTAGGGCGACCTCTTTTCCTTCTTCCCTCAGGAGTCCACCCAAGGGCAACAATGCAGTCGTCTGTCTTTCCTTTCCTCATTACATGGCAAATCCAATTCCATCTCTTCCTCCTTACTTCATAACTGATCTTATCCACTTCTGCCATTTCAAGGACTGCTTTGTTGGTGATGTGTTGCTGCCATCGATGTAATTACAATGTAAGGACACCAGAAATTTTATGCTTCTTGCACCAACAGCTGTTTTCTTGCCACTAGTATTTTCATTCTAAAATGTCTTTCACATATCACTTGAATATGTTGTTCAATTGAGGCTACCAGCGAAACTCATGATACTCCATAACATATACATGTATGGAACAATTATTTTCATTGTAGATACGATGCATGTTCTAATAAATTCATGTTCATGATGTTAATCAATAAGAAAGTAAAGATTTTCGGTGGCGTTCCACATAAATGTTATGGGGTTACTGATCATGTGACACACTGAGAAACCCCTTCCTCATAATACCCTGTGCCAATCAAACTGTAAACCTAAATTAACCAAGTTATATTTTTATACCACACTGTTGTTTTTTAAATGTTGGCCAATACCTCTTGATATTTATTTTTTTTAATAGTTAAAGATTAATTTTATCTGTTTTTGATGTCTACATGTGTATGTGAAGTTTAAAACTTTCGAACTACCAATAAAACACTATATGTGAATTTATTGATTTCTGAAATATTTTTTAAAATATAAGATTTTTTCCCCATTTCCAGTATCTTGTATCTTTGAGAGTTTGTTGTTGAGTTTTTGAACTCCTCTTTTGTTATACAGAAGTTCAAATTCTATATTGGGAATTCAGGTCACTTTAAGTGCTGTTATTACATATCGTTATTGCGATTATCGTCACCAAAGATTTGCCAATGGCGATATCTTGGAACAAAGCTTACACCACGATATTGCAGAACCTTATTTCTTACAAAAAAAAATTCTTTAAAATCATTGCATCATTTGTGTATTGATGGTGATTAAGCAGATTAAACATGTGGTTTTGCTGTAAACCACAAACAAATCACTGCTGACGGGTGACATAATAAATATGTTCATTGTATATATTAGCTAACCGCAAAAAACCCAGCCTCATCTTTTGAGCATGTTCATCTGGAAGTATCACAATATTATCACGATGATATCGTCAAAAGTTTGGCGATATCGCGATGCCATTACAGCTCTAGTCACTTTGACAATGATTAACATATTAATTGTGTAAAACCATTCAACAGTGTTCAGTGTCACATCGTTAATCATTGACACAGCAGTGTTCAGGGTCATAAATTTTATAGCAGATGTTAAACCATAATAAATGCGGAATTTGCATTATAATTTGAAATAAATGAAATATATTCTTTAATATACTTGTTAAAGTAATTTTATTAATTTTGTCAAAAAACTTTTTGAAATTTTTACTGTAATTAAAAATTTTGTTTAATATTTTAATATACTGGTAATAGTAGTTTTTATCAATTTTGTCAAAAAAATATTTTTTAATATCTTTTAATTTTTTACTGTATATTCAGAAAATTTTATTGAATGTTTTCATTTGTTTTGTCATTTGCATTTGTGTTTGACCAAAACTTCATATTTTTAATTGTTATGTATTGTCAATACACAAATTATTTGATCTGAATTATACACAAATTAAAATTATATGTACATGTATATGATCTGAATTTTTAAAGAATTTTTTTTTTTTACAATATACTGTTAATCCAAATAATTGTAAATTTTTCAAATTTGTATTATAATCACTGATATTTCAACACACACACACGCACACACACACACACACACACACACACACACACACACACACGTAATATTCCTCAGGTCATGTATTAGAAACATCAGCCAGGGAAATTTACTTACTATGTATATAGAGATAGAATAGACCTAGTCAATTTTTTAATTAGATAGTGTACGATAGCCATGAAAAGGCTTTAGAACTGTAGTTATTAAATAAAAATTGAATTATCTCCCCTAGTTAACTGAAATGTTCAAAACAAGGAATTTTCATTTAAAGTCAATTTAATTGCACTGCTTTGTTCTTGAAAATCACAATAAATAAAAGTATCAAGAATATATGCATAATAATAGGTTGATTGCAAGATTGCAAATGTGGTGACTTGATGCCGAAATCACAAATATGATGTTTGAAGATAGGAATATATATATAATAATAGCACATAATACATGTAGCACATAATAATAGATTTCAAGATCACAAATGTGTTCCTTTGGTTATGTTTTATGTGTTCCTTTGGTTATGTTTTTTTTCGGTGCCATAATTTTTAAATAAAATGTAAACTTTGATCCTCTAAGAATAATGTGATCATGTCGGTGCATTGTGAAATTTAGGGATGAAAGTAAATATGACACATTTCAATAATTTGGTTCACCAGTGTATCATGTGATTAATACCCCATAACATTTGTAAGAAATAATTGGAAAACGGTTTAAGTCACAGATTCCCTCAATAATGTCCATTTTACAGATAATTTCAAGTCACATGATTTCATATCTAATAAATGTTGCCCACAAACATCAGAGGGTAATATATCACATGATACAATTGGGAATGCATTACATGTACATGTATTTGTATGTGAACTTTTTAAATTTTTTTAATTCCATTTTAATACAGTAAATATATGTGCATGTACAAAAAATTGACCAATTTTTCATATACATTATAATTTTAAAATATATTTTTTATAATTTTAAATTTGTTTAAAATTTATGTTGATTTGAGAGTAATGAAAAACCATTAAGCAAAGATACAAATTATATACCAAGCTTTTATATGCATAATATAAAACTGATTTTATGTTTGAATTTTGATTGTTTTGTTTGGTGTTACACGTCATATTATGGAGAATGGATGTTTGTATCATTTTATTTTGTTAAAACATTCCAAGATATTTAATATGTATTTAATATATATTAAGTAGTGGGGTTTTGCTGCTGTACCATTTGATACATGCCCCAACATTTCTGTGGAACAATTATTTGATTTGGATTTGAAAACATATTACTGTAAACATATTTATTTTTGTGGTGTACTAATCTTCGCTTCGTGGTCGTTTGTTTTGCGCGAAAGTTAATACCTCACAAAAATTATATTATGCTTATTGTGTTATAGTGAATATTTCAAAAACACAAAAAAATTGAATACGCAGATGTGTCACAGTTTCCTATACCGTGAAAATAAATATGTGAAATTAAATAGGTTTAATGACATTAATTCAGGGAATATGTGACACAAACATTTCTCAAAACATCCAGTACCAATGTTAAGGGGGGTTTATCACATGGTACAGCAATGAACCTCATTTGTATTGTTTGTACACACGGTTTAATTCCACCTTGAATCTCAAACGCATGTGTGGGGATAATCATGTCATATTCACATTTTATAGAAAACTTGACTTTGAGCCTTTAATTTGTGATCATACAAGATATAATGTACATCATGATTTGATTTAATTATGGCCTTTCTTATGTTTCTATTACATATCAAAGTTTAAAAGAAAAAAACTTGATCACAAGCTTAAGACAATCTTTTTAAAATTATGAATATGTTTTAGATTTTCTTTTCAAAATCTAAATATGCATGTCTGAATTGATGTCACAAATAACTACATATCTCTGTATTAGTACAGGCATCAACTGTGTACATGTATTTTACAAAACAGTTGCTGTGTTTTCTTTATAAACCTCAATCAGTGTGTTTTATTTTGTTGCTATCTACACAAATAAATTCCTTTGTTTTATGATTCTATATTTTGATAATTCTTTCACTTAATATTTATATTATTTAAATATTCTTTAATTTTCATATGTTTGTTTGATCTAGTGACTGTATTTCCATTGGCTAAATCAAAGGGACATATAGTGTTAATTCCATTTTTTTTTTTTTTTTGGCAACATAGTTGGGAAACATGGGTTTCCCAGTTTGGGTTCATTTGGAGTCACTTTTGAAATGACATAACAGTGCTTGTCAATGTATGAAAATGTGATTTGAAAGCCACAGTCTGTTAATCCAGGTACAGTTCATTTACAGTTTCACACATTCTCTCGGGACAAAGTTCTTGCATTGATCTTATACTGCTTTGTTCCATTTTTTGCTGTTAAGGAATTTTATTTTAAATCAGAATTTGTATTCATTTTCTTTTTCATCTGTCTATTACTGTTTTGTAGAAGTAATTTACTGTTATTTGTTGATTCAACTAAACATTTTTCAAACATACCGGTAATACTGTATAGATATTGTAATATCGGATTAAAGATCTGGTGTAAATTGAAGGTTCATAGGTCTGATCTGCTGAGTAATTTACTATTGTTTGATGGTGTATAATGAGCTTCACCATTGTATCATGGAATCAACATCCCTGAATGTTTTTGTTGATGTTTTGGAAAACTTTCATTTTATGAATTCCTAGAATAATGTAGTTTTTACAGAAAAAAAAATTGAATAGATATATTTCAATGTCCAATAGAAATAATTTTCCACACAAACTTTTGGGGGATATCATGGTACATTGGAGAACCCCATTAGAATCTGTGTTATATTTTTATATTTGTTAATGCTCATATAAATGTATATACTGATATATATATTTTTCAATATTTAAGTTTTTAATTTTTAATTTGTTACGTAAAACATATTTTTAATATATTTTTAATTATGATTTATATGAACCTGTGTTTTAATAATGCATAAGATTTGGGTCAAAACCATATTTTTTTTTTACACACTTACCATTATACGATTATATATATTTTTTTTTTTTTACAAAATCCATTAACAGAATATCAACATTTTTATAAATACAATATAATTTTAAGCCAAAATCTCTATTTTTGCATTTTTAGAGTTTTGTCGTCAAAATCACATTTTCTTATACACACATCCCATTATATTTTTATTTTTAACAAAATCTTTTAACAGAATATTAACAATTTCATAAAATACAATAACATTTTACCGGTAAGCCAAAATCTTAATTTTTGCAGTTTAAGAGTTTTGTAGTCAAAATAACATTTTCTTATACACACTTACCTGTATATTTCATTTTTCACAAAATTCTTTCGAGAATGTCAACATTCCCATTAAATGCGATTAAAATTTAAGTCATCGTTACTTTTGCATTTTTAGAGTGTTAGTCAAAATCACAGGTTAACTTTTTATATGTCATGTGTCACAAAATGTATATCGATATTGTCAACCATTTTCCCAAAATTGTCAAAAATTATTTTGTTTTCTATACCTTGACTTTAACATATCATTGTTGTTATCTGGTTATTGTAACCCCCCACCCACCCACCCATTAACTTAGTTTGAGGGGTATATAGGAATCACTATGTCTGTTGGTGTAAAATTGTATCTTACTCCATAACATTCACCAAGATCCATGGATGGATTTTGATCAAACTTGGATCAAATGTATATCAGCATAAGACATTTTGTTGCATATCACATTTAGGTGTGCATGTCAAAGGTTAAGGTCACAAGGTCATAACTTAATTGGGAGCAGGGTATTTGACTCTCAAGAAACAGTGATAGTTATATTTTAGTCACATATCATTTATGTATCCCTACCATATTGTTGTATATTTTTATATTCATATGATTGCATGCATTTAAATTGTTTTCAATTTTAAATTCTATTTTTTGATACTACACAAGAATATATGGGAACTAGCTCACTTAGGTAGAATTTATTTTTTCACTATCTTAGAATTCCTTTAGAAAGCCTTAGGCTTGTATGGGCACATTTTTAATCATTCAAAACAAAAAATTAAGAACATAGAACATGGCTCTTCAAAAAATTTAGTTTCTAGGTGTTCACAAGTAGAATTTATTTTTCACTATATTAGAATTCCTTCAGAAAGCCATAGGCTGAGACCATTACTCTTTGAAAAATTTACTGTTTTTTGGTTTCCAAAAATTTTAAAATAACTAGCCAAATTTTCCAAAATTTGTGAATATATACATGTAGTCTTTTTTTCTTCCTTTTTTTTTAAAAAAGTTTTCATACATACTTATAATTAATTATTCACAATTTGCCAAATAGATTGCTTTTTTGAAAAAAAATCTCAGAAATGAGTAGGTTACCTTTTGAAAAAAATTCTCAGAAATGAGTAGGTTACCTTTTGAAAAAATTCTCAGAAATGAGTAGGTTACCTTTTGAAAAAGTTCTCAGATATTAGTAGTCAATGACCATTTGGGCTACCAGGAGTGAAAACATAGAGTTTTATTGTACATTCCAGTGAGCATGTATTTTACTATGTGTAATGTTATCAATATATATGTTGTTTTTTAATCAGTGTTATATAATGCTCAATTCAGTGTTTTATCAGTCAATGCTGATTTGATTTTTATCTTCAATATGTATGTAAGTTATTTTAATTATTAATAAAGTCTAAATATTTAAGATTATTTATGTGTTTTTATTTTTGCCTTATATCTGTTGGGTATACTGTAATTTTTATATCAAGACTAAATGTTTTTCTAGCATTTGTCTGTCAATCTATCCATCCATCCACCAATTCATCAACCTATATATTTTTGAGGCTTTTTAGTTCTTCATCCAATTTAGGACCTCTAAGACTGAGTGGTCTAAATCTCTGGCTTCAGATCACAGCACCGCTCTCTGCCTAGGTTTAAATCACACTTGGGTCAGATCCTAGGCTCCTAGCGCAAGAAAGTTTGCAAATTCACTTGCGGAATGTTGTTGGTTTCCTCCACCATCACAAACTGATCATCTCCATATAAGGAAAAGAACATTGACTGGGCATAAATCTAATCATCCAGATTGTACTTTGAATACTGGTATATCACACACACACACACACACACAACACACACACACATATATATATATATATATATATATTGATAAATTACAGGTCAAGTTAGATTGACAATTCCTGAAATTCCTGAAGTTTCATCTTGCATGCCAGCTATAGAGGAAATCCTAGCAATAACGACTAATATTTCTTATTGCAAGCCTCTCCATGAAACAAAGAAATGTACATGTATTGTATAAATGAGTGAAAGAAGAAAAGCTCGAATCATGATTCTAAATTATCGAGTTTCTGCTTTGAAGCAAATGTGCATGTAAAACGTACACGACACACAAATGGTGTTCGAACCACCGCAAAAATGTTTCTGCTTTGAAGCAAATACGCATGTTTATTGTATAAAAGGTATCTGGCTTGAAAACACAAGACGCACATAAGACCTTGCAAAAATATGTTAATATTTGCAATGAAGTATTTACGCACGTGTATTGTACAAAGGAGTGGAGTGGTAACGATGTTTTACGCCCTCGTCAAGATTCTTTTACTCAATCGATACGCTCAGTTTTATGATAGCGGAGGAAACCGGAGTGCTCGGAGAACACCACCGACTAAGCATATTGACAAAATTTCCCGCACTAGGATCTGTACTGTAGCTATTATCAGTAAGTGTGCGCTTTAGACCTCTCTGCCACCAAGATCACCAAGAGCTACACAACAGAATAAGATTTGGAAACGTGTTTCTGTCATGAAGAAAATATCGAAATGGTAAAATAATACATGTCATTAAGTGTTGGCTATCCTAGGATTGTTTTCTGATTCCGTCATATTCGTCATGACAAATATTTTGCTTATAAAGTATATGCATATTCACTGACCGCACAACAAAAGGCTTCTAGATACCGATCTCCGTGAACTCTGTAGATTTTACCTTAATTGCCAATGTGTATTAAAATGCATGTGCCCCAAGGGAAACCTCAGCCCAACCCTTCACCTTGAACAATATGGAATTAAGATTCTATTAACGTCAGAAAATTATCTATTACCTCATTAAATAAACAAAAACAAATCTAAAATTTAAGATTTTACCAAAATTTTACCAAATTTATATACAAAGAAAGGAAAAAATAGTTTGAAACTTTAAAAAACTAAAGGACTTTTTAAACGAATTTGTAAAATTTTAAATGATGGACTTTCTTGGAATTTTTGTTATTGAAACTGTGTAAATTAAAAGTTTATCAAAATTTACCAACATTATATTCAAAGAAAGGAACAATAGTTTTAAACTTTTAAAAACCAAAGGAAGCATACGTTTAGAATTCTAATAACAATTTGAAAGAATTTTTTCTGAATATTTGTTGTAGTATCTGTGTAAATTAAAGATTCATCAAATTAACAATCATTATATTCAAAGATAGGGAAAATAGTTTAAAACCAACGGAAACATTCTTTTTACAGTTTTTTAAAAACATTTTTTGAAATATTATAAATGAAGAATTATTTTGGAATATTTATTATTGCTACTGTTATAAATGGATTTAAAACACTTGAGATTTCGGACTCAGATTTTCAAGGTAAGACAATGTTATTTGTTTCCCAATTAATCTATGGTAGAGCTTGTTCCCACTACGGAGACTTTGTACAACGAAGTAGACTGCTTGTAAATAAATTGTTGACTCAGGGATATTGCAAGCCTAGGCTTATCAAGGCCCTCAAAAAGTTTTATGGCCGTCATCACAGTATTGTTGGTAAGTTTGATGTCTCTGTGTCCAGGATTGCCCTGGATATATTTGACGTCTCATAGTTCCATGTTCCTTTCACACAATTTTGATTACACACGTGGCGGGTGTAGCTAGCTAAACAGGAGATGCCTACCCTTCCGGAGCACCCGACCTCACTTCCCTTGTGGAAGTTCACGTGTCTAACCTAATTACTTGTCAGTTCCAAAGTTTTTACTTTGCTTCTGGGTTATGTTTTGGACATGGATTAGTATGTTTGTTTTTTATTATATTCAGAATATCACTATATAAAGTTAAATCCAAAATTTAAAATCCATTTATCGTGGGGTCATTTCTTGTATTTGTTTATGATAGCTCAGTTGAAAGAGTGTTGGCTTTATATGTGATAGTTCGGGTTCGAATCCTGGTCAAGATATGACCAAGACTTGAAAGCAGGCGGTGACAAGGACTCGGATTTTAGGTTTGAAAGTGACGGGGCCTATTGGAAGAGGCCTTAAAACCCAATGCCCCGTATCACGGCGGACATTGCATAGCTGTTGAAGCACCCTCCATGCACATTGCCCTGAAACCATTGCAAAGGTCAAATATCTGTCACTTGACTTTTAGGTGATGACGTCTCAATATAAGTTAAATATTCTTTACTGGGACGTAAACCCCGATGTAATTAATCATGCATTAAACAACCATTGCAACAAGACTAGATGGTTTGGCTGCCACACGACATCAAAAAATTTATTTTTTATTTTTATCAAATGTTATTTGATCCATTTTCTAGTGCGTGCTTTTTGTTTTTCAGTTGAGCTAATCTTGACATTTGACTGAGATTCTATTAATCCACTCCACTCTGTTCTTCATGGTTAACGGCTTTTTGGTTTCTCAGGGGATTAACAGAGATTGACACAGAATTTAAAAACATTTTGTTGTATAAAGAATAAACTTCAATTATTTTACAACGTCGAACAATTAAAAACAATGCAAAGTACATACAAAACGGAACAGTCATTTTTCAAAACATATACATGCCACATGTGCATGTGCATAATGCAGAAGGGAATCGGTGTGCAACATCCAAATTAACATAATTTTCTATTGGCAATCAACATGTTTGTTCCTAGCATCAAGACTGCAAGTTATGAAATTGGTTACAATTCTTTTAAGATAGTCATTTAAATTCAAGACTGCAAGTGATGAAATTGATTACAATTCTTTGAAGATGGTAATATAAATTCAAACCAGCGGCTGTGCACAAAATTCTTCTGTACACAATTTTTTGCACCGTATGCAGTACAGACCTGTCGAAAGTTTAACACTGAGTCAACGAAATGGAGCCGAAGCTGCCGAATACCGTATCGAGATATGTGAAGCCATTGTGCGTACCAAGAGGTAGCCAGCAACTGCTAAAAAGCTGTGGAGATTTTGCTAACGAGGGGCCAGGTTGAGTTGCCAATTCGGCACTAAATCGCCAGCTTAATGTTAAACTTACGACAAGGCTGTGTTGTACATGTGCACATCTTTGTTTATTTGCAGAATACATATCTCCAAAACTTACGGCAGTTAATCCCACAGATTATTTTACTTATCCGGATTACCTAGTAACAACGTTTCAGATTAACGGATTTGACGTTCTTTTGAATTTCAAAAGAAAAGAACAGAAAAATAAAATCAATTTTGATATTTTGAATGTTCCTGGGATTATTCGGACAAAAGATGGCGTATACCAATCACAATCATCAGGCAACATGGTAAGTGAATTGCAATTATTTCAGTTTTTGCAGTTGTTGTTTACAGTTTTGTTTTTAATCAAAGAATATATGTGAATGTCTACTGAGTACTAATTTACATGTTAGTAATTCTGCCACTAATGGCGTTCTATTTTAATTTCGATGGGCCCATATGCTACGTGTACCAAGAACTTATAATTTTTTATTTCTTAAACACAATTTACAATATTTGTTAGGGCAATACAAAATGCTGAACAAACAGATAATTTTTCAAAACATTCATTTTCGGAATGCAATATTTAAAATTTTATTATGTTGTCAAATTATAATTTATAGAATATTTAATTTTTTTTTAAATATATATGTGAAAAGTTTCATAACTTTTTTTATAATTTTTAAATATTCATTATATTGTCATATTTTTATTATTTTAAATATATTATACAGAAAAAAAATAATATTACACATTTCATGAAAATTTAAGGAACTCAATTTATTTTTTTTGGACATTCTTTGTCATACCAAAACCGTTTTGAAATTTGTAAAATAATTTTAGGGAATTATTCATTTGACTAGGAAAACAACACGATTCTTTACAGACATGCATTTTTAGCTCACCTGGCCAAAGATAAAATGAGCTTATGTCGAGGCGTGCGTGCATGCGTGCGTCCGTCAGTAAACTTTAATCTTCTCCTTCGATACTACAGGCCCGATTGAAACTAAATTTGCTGTGGAAGGTCCTTGACAGATTCTAACTATAGTTTGTTCAAATCATGGCGATCAGATAGCCAAGATGGCAATTTGGTTGAAATTTGGTTTAAAATTTGGTTGAAAAATTGGTAACGCGTTTTTTGCGTTAAATTTTGCAAATTTTTGGAAACAGATTTTAATTGCAATATCTTGACTATGTTTAAAGATAATGACATGGGGTTTTCAGATTTGATATTCTTTTGACATGACCTTCGAAATGAGGCTAAGGTCAAAGGTCAAGGTCATGACCTAGCTTTCGACAATTGAATTTTTGGCTGTATATTAGCTGTTACTAAAATATTTTTTTTTCCATTTAAAAATGATTGACATGACACAATCTAGCTATGTATGCAGTTTCATAAATATCTGACAAACAATTTAGGAGTTAATGCCCCTTAAAATTCAATTATTTGCATATTTTTATGGCTTCATTTTTGAGATAGATATAGAGTATAATTTCCAAAAAATGATCAACATGACAAGATCTTACTGATTGACAAGTTTCATAAAAATATGACCATCCATGTTGGAGTTATTGTCCCTGAAATGTCATACGTGTTGTGATTTTTGTTGTTTTTGGCTATTTTCATTAAAATTGTTAGAAAGATAATAAGTATTGATACAAAAATAATCATCAGGGCAAACTCCATGTTCCTTTCACACAGTTTTGATTACACATGTGGCGGGTGTAGCTAGCTAAACAGGAGGTGCTTACCTTTCCGGAGCACCCACCTCACTTCCCTGGTGAAAGTTCACGTGTCTGACCTGACTTGTCAGTTTCAAAGTTTTTACTTCTGGATTGTGATTCGGACACGGATTAGTATGTTTGTTTTTGATAGGTACATATCAGATTTCAAAAATATCTGACAAATGATTTTGGAGTTATTGTTCTTTTCAAAAGGTCACTGAATTTTTTGTATTTTTTTATTTTATAGTTTTTGATATGTTTTCCAGAGAATTATTAGAGAAAGATAAATAGTAAAAATTGCAAAAATGATTGAGATGACAAGATCTAACTAAGTAGCAAGCTTCATAAATTTATAAATATCCACATCAGATTTATTTCCCATGAAATGTAGTATTTGTTGTGTTTTTTGTGTGCTTATTATGACCTCATGAGCGGTACAGGACCTATTGGGCCTCTTGTTATTAAATATTCTGTTGTCGAGCACAATTTTAATATTAGTAAAAAAAATTTAAGGGAGTTAAATTTATTTATAATTAAGACAATAACAAAAATCTTCTACACAAAATTACATCTAGTCTGCTTACAATTGATCTGATTAAAATAGTCTATACCTTAGTGAAATCTACAAATTACGAATTTACGACCCACAAATTTTTTTCAGAACAACGAAAATAAATGATTTCACGGTATATAAATGAACATAATCATAAAACTCAACGAATAGCCAGAAAAGGCATGTGCCCCTATGTGGTCTGAAACTGATCAAGTATATTTGTCTTTTATTTTATTTTATTTTATTTTATTTTATTTTATTTTATTTCATTTCATTTTATTTTAAACGACGGGACTCTGGAGAAAAGTGTCCCTATGTGGCCTGCAACTGACTTAATCTCTCTTTTTATGAATATTTCACAAAAATCAAAAATCTTTGGCCCAACCAACCTTCATTGTATTATGTTAAAATATTGCACATGAAATTGACACACAAAAATCAAGCAATAATATAATTTGTTGATAAAAATATTAATTTAAATTGAAATAATGCACAAAGCACATAACACCATTACCAAAGGGAACCTACTCCGTAGCACTTCTGTGTAACTGGAGTGTATAGCTGTGGAAAATAATTTTTTGAATGATCCTTGGTAAGGTTGAGAGAGAGAGAGAGAGAGAGAGAGAGAGAGAGAGAGAGAGAGAGAGAGAGATATTTGAATATTGATATATACACATTTCGCTGAACTTTGAGATAACTATCTATCGCTAAAAGGAATAATTTACGAAGTAGTAATGAGCATGTTACATATTACTACTGACAGTCTATTTGGTTGGAAAACTTCGTTGTTGAGCAATTGATAAAATTAAAATGAGAGTTAAATATTAATCGATTTCTGAAAAGTTGTGAGTTGATCGGTACCAACATAAAATTGTTATGTATGTCCAATTAAGCACTTGTTGTTTTTTTAAGTTAAGACAATAAGTTTCAAGTTTCAAGTTTCTTTATTTCTCATACTGAATTTTATCAATACAGAGAACATATATAATAGATAAACATAAAACATATACAATATAGTGCACATGCAGGAAATTATTAATAATGACTAACTCACTAACCCGGAGGACTGATCCTCTTATAATAACCTTGATAAATTTACACAAGTTATTTAACATAGACAATTTGTTAGAAGAAAAAAGATTATAACACTTAAGAGTATTCGGTTTATTTCTAAAATGAAAAGGACTATAAAGATTTCGTTCTAAAGACAAAAAATTGCATTTCATGATATAATGACAATCTCTTAGTTCTTTACCACACAGATTACAGAGTCTCTCATTTCTAGGAACATTTTGCCAGCGGCCCATTTCTATTGGTAATTTGTGATTTGAACATCTTTACTTTGTTAAAATAATTTTGTTACATAAAGATAAATTAGATCTTAAGTAATATGGTACAATAAAATCAAAATTTAAAAATAATTTATATGAGATACCTCTAGAAGAGTTATTACAATCGCTATTCCATTTTTGTAAAAACTGGTCGCATAATATCTGTTTACTAACCATGTTCTATTGCAATATGTTTGAGACAACCATATATTGTTTAAACCACACTTATAAAAAATTGCTTGTACGTTTGACATCCATTTTGAATTAAAACCATTCAAAAATTTATTCAATAAAAATTTGTATAATATTGTTGTATACTTTGATTCTTAACTATAAATTATTTTTGACCAATAGCTAACAATACCAACAGAATTATGTTAAATTGAAAGGTAATGATCGTCAGTCGAATTGCGGTGTTTTGTAGTGGAATATTGGAGTTTTACGGCCGTAATCAAAATTATTTCACTGATACTGACGCGGTGATTTCATAGATGGTAGAGAAAGCCGGAGCCACATAAAATTTGTTTACACTAGGATATGTACGCATGTCACGATACGAGATTCGAAACTAGGCCCTGATCGGTAACCACACGCTTTATATCTCTCGTCTACCCAGTCCCTGAGAAACGTTCTTAATTCTTTATCTTGTTCTACACAACATAAGTTGTTCATAATGAATATTGTTACTCGCTACTAAATTTTAACTCACCTGCGTCGTGCATCGTCCGTCGTGAACCGTGCATCGTCGATTATGCGTAAACTTTTTGCATTAATCTCTTCTAAAACTACCACGCCAAATTAATTGATATTTTGCAATTACCATGTCTATA
Source organism: Anadara kagoshimensis (assembly GCA_021292105.1). Lineage (NCBI taxonomy): Eukaryota > Metazoa > Mollusca > Bivalvia > Arcoida > Arcidae > Anadara > Anadara kagoshimensis. The sequence goes on along the minus strand of CM037862.1, from coordinate 19,080,650 downwards.
TAAATGACTTTAAGATTTGTCCAAGGATTTAAATTATCAAAGGTCGATTTTTATGATTTTTCCGTAATTTATAATGGAACAACTATTTTCCCTTTTTGAAAACCACAAACAAGTTTTCTGCAAATTAAAAACTACATACTTTAAGGATGCTAAACTTACATGCTTTATATCGACAATGTGACCGAGTGACGTATTTGCTTATTTAGAATACTAAATATTTGTTCTTTTTGTTTTTCATATAGGTTATTGAAGAATACGAAGATGTTGAACACAAAGCAGTTTTCCTATTACAATGTAAAGATAGTATCGACACTTGTAACATGGCAAGTAACAAGACCATTATACTAGTAGATACAGTACAGACCTGCCAAAAGTTTAACACTGAGCTAACGAAAAGGAGTCAAAACTTGGCTCGAGATACAGTACAGGCCTGCCAAAAATTTAACACTGAGCTAACGAAAAGGAGTCAAAACTTGGCTCGAGATACAGTACAGGCCTGCCAAAAATTTAACACTGAGCTAACGAAAAGGAGTCAAAACTTGGCTCGAGATACAGTACAGACCTGCCAAAAGTTTAACACTGAGCTAACGAAAAGGAGTCGATATATGGATAAATAGTGAACAAAAAAGCTGACCTAAAGCAGCTGTTGAAAAGCTATCGAGAAATATATACATGTAGGTGACGAGAGGCCGAATTGAGCTGCTCACAGTAGTGTTAAACTTTCGACAGGCCTGTACTGTATTTATCAGCCTACACTTTGCTTCATTACAAACATTTATCACGTATTTATAACTACAATTTATGTTTTTAACAAAATACTACATTTGCTAGTACAGTCAAACCTGCCTATAAAGGCCACCCAAGGGAACCAGTAAAAGTGGCCTTTATGGGAAGGTGGCCTTTATATACAAGTTAAAATAATATGAATAAAGAACAATTGGGAAACAATTCTACTGGCCTTTATAAGCAGGTGACCCTTATATAGAGGTGGCCTTTAAGGCAGGCTGGACTGTATGTCAATAACGATTTGTGATCACTCACATAGGGTTCTTAGCCAAAGAAAACACAAACACGTATACTTCATAAAAGCCATTTTCTAGAACATGAAACCATCTACCCCGGAATCTGTTAGTAGTCTGGACATCTTCTGCTGACCAGTGCTTCTTCATAGTTAATGTGGAAATTGTCTTTATCTCTAATTAACAAGACGTAGCTAGCTAAACAGCAGGTACTTAACTTTCCGGAGCACCCGGCCTCACTTCCCTTTTAGAAATTCATGTGTCTAACCTGATTTGTCAGTTCCAAAGTTTTTACTTTGCTTCTGGATTGTGACTCGGACATGGATTAGTATCTTTGTTTTGGTTACACTAGATTGTACATTGATTGTTTGTCTGTTTGCAAAAAATACAGAGGTTTCAACACTAAAATGGAAGAAGAAGAAGATGGTGATGATAAAATGTTCAAAATGATTTTGTTTTATAATCATTTTCATCCTGATGGTTCAAAATCGAAATCAAAATTACTACAATCTTTTATGTCTTTTTACTATTTTCCACATGATTGATAAAACTAATTATCAGAGGTACTTACAGCATATCGCCAAAATTAGAACACAAGAAAATTTTTTATGATAAATGTTTTGTATTTTTATTTGCAGCGCGGGTCATTTAATTTCGACGAACAGCAATACAGCATACAGCCAATTTTAAACAATGAAGATAGCTATCAGAAGACGCATATTGTGAAAAAGATTTTATCTGACGAACCAATTAAAAATCCGCTTCCTTTACCTTGTAAGTACTGAAATTGTAAGGCGGCGTGGAAGGGCCAACTAAAAATGTTTGAAGGGAATAGGTAAGAAAGGAGTGTCTAGTCTTTTGCTGCTCTTAGAGTTGTATTGAAGACACCGACTAAATGAACATATCCAATCAAATCAGAGATAATAAGCTACATTGTGTACATGTATTTAGTTTACATTAAATTTCATGGTCCTGGTCCATTAAAAAGTTGAATCTTCAATACAATTAGAGTTGGTAGCCCTGGTTCTGGTTCATCAATATTTCTTTCTTTTCATTATTTTTCATGTGTTAAAGTTGTTTTCTGTTTTAAGTAAAACATTGTCATTAGCTACTTTTGAAAACAAAATTGCTTTTAAGAATGTATTTTGTCCGCTTACAGTGCCGCTATTTAAATTAATATTATGGAAATCAATAACGTTCTTATATATACACCTACAGTCCAACCTGCCGTAAAGGCCACCTCTATATCAGGGTCACCTGCTTATAAAGACCAGTAGAAATGTATCCCAATTGTTCTTTATTCGGCATATTATTTGAACCTGTATATAAAGGTCACCTGCCCATAAAGGCCACTTTTACTGGTTCCCTTGGATGGCCTTTATAGAAAGGTTTGACTATTTATCAAGTCGTTATTAAACTTTTTTCATCAATATTATGGAAAAACGGGACAATAACCTACTTATGTGTCTATCTAATAACTGATTACTATAATTAACCCATTTTATATTTCATTAATATTAAGGAAAAGACAACCATCCAGGGACGATTATTTACTTACATGTATCTATCAAGTCGTTATTAACACCATGGAAAACCATCAAAGTTTGTACTTGTAAATCTATATATCAAGTCGTTATTTAAAATTAATCCTTATTAACATTATGGAAAAAAAACAATGGTACGCTTGTCAATTTCTTAAATTTATACTTCACGATTTATGAATAGTTTGTCGGAGCGTCTCGGTTGTAATGAACTTCTAGATAAGAGAAATCTAGTACTCAGCAGTTTTTGCTGTTTTTGTATTTTAATTCATAAAACGAAAAATCTAAAATCTAATAGTTTAGTTTAAACAATATTTTATTAAATAAATAAATAAATAATAAATAAATAAATAAATAAATAAATAAATAAATAAATAAATAAATAAATACTAGTAAATAATTAAATAAAAAAATACAATGGTACAATAATATACATATACATAATGAGAAGAAATCGAAAACAAAAACCAAGTTCTTATATAAACTCGTCTCCACAGTCTTTGCTTAAAATACATATAGTTATAAGATCAGGAAAGCAAGTTGAAGAATTAAATATTACATTAAGTATTATATTGTTAAAGTAGATGATTTGAGAGAGAGAGAGAGAGAGAGAGAGAGAGAGAGGAGAGAGAGAGAGCTACTGACAAAAATTTTTGAATAACAATATATATTTTTGAACAACTTTGAAAACATTGATATTTAATACACAGTCACTGCAAGTTTTTGCATGTTAATTTATAAAAACGAACAATCTAAAATCTAATACACAGTCTGTGAAGTTTTTGCATGTTCATTTATAAAAACAAAAAACTGACAATCTGCATCTGTTCCTGTTTTTTTTTTTTTTTTTTTTTTATTTTTTTTTTTTTTTTAAATGTGGTGCAATGAACTCGTAAATCAGTCAAAATTAACGTCACTCCATGATGCAGTCTCAAGGTTTTTCTGCACTGTTTTATCTTTCATCCTTTAATTGACAACATTAGAAATGAGACTCCAGTTTGACATATCAAGGACGAATTCGAATAAACACAGAACATGCAAATTTTGCAAAATTGTGAGAAATACCATTTGCTTTTAGTATAAAATATTGGTCCCATCAGGTTTTACAGCTCACTTGGTCCTCCTATACAACCAGTGTTAGCATATTAATTGTTCCGCATTCTCCCCGTTAAGCTGTTCATTTCACTTGGTCCCTTTCAACCAGCTTTTTGCTCATCGGGTTGTACATTTCACTAGGTCTATTACAACCAGTTTTGGGCACTGTCTTTATCGAATTGTACATTTCATTATGTCCGTTACAACCATTGTTGGCGGCCTTCACGTCATCGGATTGTACATTTCAATTGATCGTATACAAACAGTGTGTGGCTAGCACACTTCTTATTCTCCCGGACCAGGTCGTACATTTCACTCTGTCCTGTACAACTAGTTTTAGCATAGCGTTCCTTATTCGCTCCATCGAATGGTACACTTCATCCGGTCCTATATAACAATTTTTACCGCACTGCTCCCCATTCGCCACACGGTCATTGTGTTGTACATTTCATTTAGTTCATTATGTACAGTCAGGGTTAGTATACTGTTTCTCATTCTCCCAATCGGGTTGTACATTTCACTTGGTCCTATGCAACCGGTGTTAGTGTACTATCCCCATTGGTCTCACCGGATTGTACATTTCACTCCAGTGTTAAGTTAGTGTACCGCTCTAAATATCGGGTTGTAATTTCATCACTTTTGCTCTATATAACCAGTGTTAGCATACTGCTTCTCATTCTCCCAATCGGGTTGTACATTTCACTTGGTCCTATGCAACCAGTGTTAGTGTACTATCCCCATTGGTCTCATCGGATTGTACATTTCACTCCAGTGTTAAGTTAGTGTACCGCTCTATCGGGTTGTAATTTCACTTTTGCTCTATATAACCAGTGTTAGCATACTGGTTCTCATTCTCCCAATCGGGTTGTACATTTCACTTGGTCCTATGCAACCAGTGTTAGTGTACTATCCCCATTGGTCTCACCGGGTTGTACATTTCACTTTTGCTCTTTATAACCAGTGTTAAGTTAGTGTACGGCTCTATCGAGTTGTACATTTCACTTGGCCCTATACAGCCAGTGTTAGTGTACTATCCCCATTGGTCTCACCGGGTTGTACATTTCACTTTTGCTCTATATAACCAGTGTAAGTGTACTGCTCTTTATTCGCTCTATCGAGTTGTGTATTTCACTTGGTCCTATAGAAACAATCAGTGTTAGCAAACCACTACTCTCAATTCGTCCAATCGGGCTGTACATTTCACTTGGTAAGCCTATACCAAAAATGTCAGCGCACTACTCCCAAATCGCCCAAACGGGTTGTACATTTCATTTGGTCCTATGCATACAGTGTTAGCTTATTGGCGTTTACCAATAACATTCTGCGTTATCTGTAGTTTGTTTCTTAGAGCTTCAAGATGTATTTTTGGTTTTAACATAAATTTTAAGACTAGATGCATTTGGTCACATGTAATGGAATTGAGTTTGAAGATTTCATAGTTGCGGCTAAGTGAACATTCCATCAAGCAGAGATAATAGCTAGTTGGTTTCAATTAAATTGCACTATTAATAGTATATGTTATGGTTCTTATACCTTAATTTTGAATTTAATTTTAGATTAATTTTAAATTAAATTTTGAATATATTGATTATTTTAATTATTTTTAATTAAAGTTAATTTTAAGGGTCTAAGGCCCCACGCAATATTCTCCAACATACCAGTTTTCTAGTCACTCAATCTCCATCTAAAGATAACGCTTCTAAAACATCATTAATGCTTGTAGCTGATTCTGTGTCAGTAGAGCAAACGTGTCTTCTTTTTTAACAAATCACTTATTTTATGTTTTTTTTATCAGTCGATTCTGTGTTAGTGGAACAAAGTTTGACCCAGACTGTCTACAATTCAGCAGAGGATAAAAATCCGGGTCAAAGGTCAGACGAAAACGATCCCTGTCCGGACAGTACCTACTAGAATTATACTTTGTTGCAGACTATACAATGTTTGAATAGTAAGTTTGCCAGATGGATGATCAGAGACGTATAATAATAATAATAATAATAATAATAATAATAATAATAATATAATAATGGAATTAATTATAAGCTGAAAAGCATGTACTTTGGCAAAAGCCAATATAATAAACACGAAACAATTAAACAAAAGAAAAAAGCACACAAAAGAAGAAATGACAAGCACATATTGAGACTATTGGTTTTAAAAAGGTGCCCCACAAAATATTTAGTACCAAAGTAGTGTCCAGTAGTGTGGTTCAAGTATTTTTGTATGGGTTTTACTAAATTACTTATTTACTTATTTAGACAACACAACATTCCGCCATTTTAAACATATCAAGTTTATTTGTCACAACATATTTGTGTATTTCTCAAAAGCATTCAAAGTTAGTGACCATCAAACAATGATGGAAAATCAAATTGTTGAGTTTAGAGCAGTTATAAAGTCCCTCACAGTAGAGGGATCAAATGCCAAAGAAATTCACCGGCGAATGGGCGAGGTGTACGGTAACAGTGGTCCTGCCTATTTCACAATGGCAAAATGGTCAGCTGAATTTAAACGTAGGCGCACCTCACTGAAGGATGACCCACGGTCAGGTCGGCCAGCCGATGCCATCACAAAGGAAATTGTCACGTTTTTGGAGACCCTTATCATGAATGATCGTCGAATTAGGATTGATGACATAGCTAGGGAGTGTGACATTTCACATGGAAGTGTATACACGGCTATCCACGATCATCTTGGGATGTTACAAGTATCCGCAAGATGGGTCCCCAGAAACCTTAATGTGCAGGATCGCTTAGAAAGACTCCAGTCAAATCGGGAGCGTCTTGGCATTTATAATGATAACCCGGAGAGCTTCCATTTACATTTAGTAACTGATGATGAAACATTGATTCATTATTGGGACCCGGAAACCAAAAAGAGTCTATGCAATGGAAACACCCTGGCTCACCCCCACCAAAAAAAAAAACTCAACCATCAGTTGGCAAAGTCATGGTCACTGTGTTTTGGGATTCTAAGGGTGTTCTGTTAATCAATTATAAACCTGCTGGAATCTCTATAACTGATCACTAGAGTTCACTATGCTTCTCTAATGAAGCAGCTGAACGCTGCTATTAAATTAAAAAGGAGGGGAAAGTTGAGCCGAGGGTTGTTGCTTCTTCACGACAATGCTTCTGTGCACAAGTCAAGGATTGCACAAGCAGCGATTCGTGAATGCAAGTTCGAACAACTTAATCACCCACCCTACAGTCCCGATGTGGCACCGAGTGATTATTTCCTATTTAAAAATTTGAAATCCCATTTACGGGGAATCAGATTTCCTGATGATGATGGACTAAAGACTGCCACAGAGGCATGGTTTCAGGACCAAACCGAAGACTTCAATTTCAAAGGTATAGACAGTCTGAAAGAAAAGTGGGTTAAGTGCATTGGGGTAAATGGGGACTATATTGAATAATAATAATTATGATGTATGGTTTGTTGCGGCAATATATACCCCGTTTTATGAATTTTTTTACCTCCCCTCGTACACCATGTATAGTTTTGCTAGCATGTCTAAAACAGTTATATTGGAAAAATAGCAATATATGCATCACACAGAAATTAAAGGATAAATCCCGAGGTGTTAGCGTGCAATAAATATCGATATTTGCACGCAAACTTTGTTCCAGTCCGAGGTTTTCCGAATCAATTTTTCATATTGCACGCTTTGTCACATGACACTGTCATTTATAAAGTCATACGATTGTTGTGACATGGCTGACGACGTCATGATTGTGTTTATGCATTGTAAGACAAAATAGTATTTTGAGATGAAATACTAGTGGGAAGTAAACGAAATTTATTTTGCTATATAATAAAAGGGTTGACTCGACATTTGCACGAGCTTGCGAGTGCAAATTTCGAGGCAACGAGGGACAATATTTCACAATATCAGTTCAATAACCCCATAATATTGTGATTTCCTTCACCTAGTGATATTTTCAGTAAACCCAGGGGTCAATTGTTCGAAGCCGGGTTAGTTTAATCAATTGATTAGTCAAAATTTGAATTTTTCATAATTTCACATTGTTGAAATGTCGAAATTAAATATAAATTCCATTAAACTAAAGCATATTGCAATAAAAATATCGATTCAATAAGTATATTTTGATATTTATTCATGTTCGTATTATCTGCTAATCTCTAATTAAGCTAATCAAAGCTTCGAACAACTGGGTCCAGAAGTATACCAATATATAATAGTAGTACTGCCATACTGTTGCACGGTCGATTTAAATTTTAACAAAATCATTGATTGGCGAAAAATGAACCTATAATGACGTAATCATTACATAAGTCAATATAGTCATCAGCCATACAAAATTGCGGTAGCTCAGTTGGTAGAGTGCTCGCTCCGTAAGTGGAAGGTCGTGGGTTCGAACCCGGCCGGGTCTGACCCAAGACTTGAAAGTGGGCAGTGACTGTTCTTTCGCCAAGCACTCGGCATTACGAAATGAAAGTCACGGTTCTTTCAGATGGGAACTTAAAATAAACGAGGTCCCGTGTCACGGTGGGCTTGGCACGCTAAAGAACCCTGCTGTATAATTCCATAAGCGCAACGCACAGGCAAAATTTCTGCACCTTCGCCTATAGCTGGCATACATACAACTCATACAAAATTCTTATACAATACTATAATTTGCTGGTACGGTTCAACCTGCCTTAAAGGTCACCTCTCTATAAGGGTCACCTGCTTATGAAGGCCTGTAGAATTGTATCCTTATTCTTCTTTATTCATATTATTTGAACCTGTATATCAAGGCCACCTGCCCATAAAGGCCACTTTTACTGGTTCCCTTTGGGTGGCATTTATAGACAGGTTTGACTTCACTGTAATTTGCTAGTACAATATTATAAAGTCATATCTTCGTTAACCATTTACGTTATAAACTAAGTTGGTGTAAATACGTGTACTATTTTTTCTTTCTTTTTTTTTTAGTTTTTCGACCAACTTTGGAGGAAGTGTCAATGCCATAAACTATATGTTAACATATTTCAAAGCCATAATAAGTGAGGTAAGCATTGAGCACCAAAAAACAACAGTTGATCATGGCAAGTTATTATAATTAATCGCTGTACATACAGTATAATTTTAACTCTGAGTCGAGGAAATAAGAGTCGAAGCTATCTAAAAGGGAGATGCTTGTGCCTTTCCGAAGCACCCGTCCTCACTTCCCAGGTAGAACATCATGTTTTAAACTTATATTGACAGTTTTCACTTTGCCTTTTGGGGCTGTGATTGGAACATGGACCGGTATGTTTGCGTTCGATTTGGACGGGTACTGAACAGCAATGTCCTCAAAACACATGCTCAGGAATAATTACAGCCATTGAACTAATAACTGGTACTTGAATTAGCAAGATGTTCCTTAGTTGGAGTTTTAGAGAAATTTTATTGTTTAAAGTCTTAGTGGTTTATAGGTCGCCCACGATCTGATGACAAAGTGTACAACGAGTCTATTTTATTAAGTATTAGGGTAATTTTAACGAATAAAGCGTGTGCCGGCGTGATTATACACATATGGCGATATGCTACCGACACCTAAAGTATTGTTTTTTTTACATTTTATATACCTCGAAAATAAATACCAATGTACGTCCTAAGTTGGTAGTTCTATTGCCTTTTGAGCTTGTTTTGGCATGTTGATTTATTTAAATTGTGTTGTTTATTTCAGGTACAGGTCAGATTTGATCAAATGAAGAAGACAGTACCAGGTTTAGATTTTGATGTAGTTCTCATTGGATACGACATAGCGACTGTACGTACAGAAAGTACCCCTTTTTAATTAATAATAACGTCATTTGTGTTTTTGAAATGACATTTACTATTAAGGATTTTAGCCAAATATTTAAAACATTAGATTTTTTCTCAGCTGGTAACGTTAGATCTAACTGGCTTCAGTTTCACACTCATAACCTGTAAACTAAGATTTTCCTTAATTAAAATGTCGCGTTTGTCAGTCTCTGTTGGAATTATGGGTGCTTACATATTTTTGACAAAACTAAATGCAGATATTATTATTTTGGAGTGATCTTAAAAATGACACTTTAATTTCTTTTAAATACCTTAACAATTCACAAAATCATTAAGATTTAAACGATGCAATTGCCGAACAAGCTTAGGGAAACTGAGGCTAGATGAATAATGGTTTTGGTATTTTGAAAAAAAAACTTATTTTTGACGGAACTCAATATTTCTTTTACATGTTTATAAAGTTTACAAAGTCCTTCATTAGAAAACTGAAATTTACCAGATAAATCCAGTTTGGTCCGGTTACAGCATGCTGCGTGATGTGAGTTATTCTAAAACGTAGTACCTTCTGACCTAATCAGCTGTCAGCTGATCAGTAGGTCATGGCTAATGTAACTAAAGAAGCTGTTATAATTTGATCCGACATAAATTTTCCTCATCATCTGTTTCTTAAGATAAACGACGCACTGCAAGTTTGTCCTTGAAACCACTTTCATGTTGAAATGGAGTAATAATGTTTTAAACCCTAGTCAAAATTGTTTCACTAATATCGAGGCGGTCAGTTCTGGGATAGTGGAGGATTAAATCGGAGAGTACCCGGAGAAATAGACGGTCCCAAAGAAATCATACTGGAATACTTTCAAGTGCAAATCGAACCTAGGTGGTGAGAGACATTGTGGGTCCTTTAGACACTTGGCCACTGGGATCCTCCAGCCCCAGTTTGATTTTGCCTTTATTTTTAATATAGATTAATCCATAGAGATTAATAAATTAGTTCTCGTCGCGAATAGCTGAAAAATTGCTGATGCGACGTTAAGCAACATTCAACCAGCCAACCTACCTTTATTCTTAATAACCATCCCCTAGTTTCACAACCATTTCCTTGCTTAAATTTGAAATCTCAATATTTTTTTTTTATTTCTCTTCTTGTTTTTAATAATGTAATTTTTTATGTAATGAAGTAGAATTTTGCTTATTAATGAAATTACGAGAAGTGTGAAGATGAAATGACATGATTTGCGTTAATGGGTTTTGTGTGGTTATTTGAGTTCTTTAAATGGAGGAAAATCCTAGTCAAGAAATAATTGTGAAAATGGGTTCAGTGTACTTCACTTCAATAAGTAATTACTTTAAGAAAATGTATTGGTTTTTTTTAAAAATCAATTTTTATCTGTACTTTCAGGATAGACATAGCTCTTCATGGAGTAGTAACAATGAACTAACAGATGGAGTTGGTACATATTTAGATGCTGGACCTGCTAGGACCGCCTTTGAAAACTTCTTAACTCAAAATTTAAAAGTTCTCAACCTTACACCAGATGGCGTATTAGCATTTACTAGGTAAAATTTGAAAATTTTAATCTTTGTGGTTGAGTTTTATTAAGGAGATGAATAATTTATAATTTTAACCCCCAACATCCCCCATGAAATGACAATAAAAATGATTAGATAAATAAATAAATAAATAAATATGAAACTATAACTGCACATAATTATTGTACATGTATGTATTGAAACAAGAATTTACATGTACAGTCCAACCTGCCTTAAAGGCCACCTCTATATAAGGGACACCTGCTTTTAAAGGCCAGTAGAATTGTATCCCATTTGTTCCTTATCCATATTATTTGAACCTGTTTATAAAGGCCACCTGCCCACAAAGGCCACTTTTAGTAGTTCCCTTGGGCCGCCTTTATAGACAAGTTTGACTGTAATTTATTTCTTTATTTGTGCTGTACATGTATATAAATGTGTAACATTTATGTCATTCTGTTGCCACAAGATACCTAAAATATATTTGTGACAAAAACACCTGTATGCTTACTGCTGTAAGGCTATTCAAATTTAAAATGCCATAAAATGTGTATGATAAAAAACAAACATACTTAAACACAATCCCGAAGCAAAGTAAAAACTTTAGAACAAGTTAGGTTAGTCGGACACGTGAACTTCCACAAGGGAAGTGAGGCCGGATGCTCCGTAAGGGTAAGCACCCCCTGTTTAGCTAGCTACACCCGTCACGTGTGTAATCAAATTTGTGTGAAAGGAACATGGGACTATAGGACGTCAAATATATCCAATGCAATCCTAGACACAGAGACATCAAACTTATCAACAATAATGTGATGACGGTCATAAAACTTTTTCAGGGCCTTGATTAGCCGGTTGTAAAAGAATACGATTATGAAGTTTGATCTCTGTTATAAAAAATTAATTATTATGTAAGTTTTTTTGTCTTTTGTTGGTCATAACATTATCTCATAAGCTCCGACCACTATTTTTGTAGGCGTCCATTATTGGTTAACACAGGCAGCGGTTATGTACAACAAGCAGGTGATGTCCATTTATTTTACTAGAAATATTGAACTTTCACAATGAACTAAATTACAGCAATATACCAGAATATTACAGTTTAAATACTAGAGAACTCGTAGTGCCAGATAAAGAAATCTCAACCCTCGTTGCATAGATTCTATTAGTAGCGGTGTTGTAGAGTTGACTCGCTCCGCCCAAGTCAAGATGTTTTCACTTACATCGATGCCTGCAGTTCAGGGAGGGTTAAGGGAATCGGAGTGACTGAAAAAAAAATCCACCGACTTTTGCCAAACGGACTGAAAAAACTTTCTAGTATTAAGCTCTGTAGCGAGTGAGGTTTGAACCAACGCAGCGACTGGTACTGTCATCCATAATCGTGTCCCTTAGACAGACTCTACTTAACTAAAGTTTAGAAAATAGATGCAAGACCACAGATACTGGTTTCATGCCTGTTGATTTTTCGCGTTTACATTGTAATACAAAGTAAACTTCATTTTTAAAAGTTTCCCATGCCGCGACATGGAAGGTCCGGGTAGAATTCGAACCCCAGCCCAGTCTAAACGGAATTTGAACGTTCTTGCGCTAACCACTAGGCATTTAGAAATTAAAGTCACGAGTCCTATGGACACGATCTTAAAATCTCAATGTCCAATGTCACAGTTGGCATATCCTAAGCTATAAACACATGGCCATTGGGGTTCGCCGCTGTACCACGGGAAAAATGACGTTTCCCGTGAAAATGACGTTATTCCTGGATTTTGTGACTTTCGTTTTCCAAAACGCACAAACGTTAAGAGGTATTGATCTCGTGGTGCACTGACGAACCCTATTGTTGGTGCATCCTGATACATATGAAATATTCTTGACGAAAATCGCATCTGGACAATCAATTTATCATTTATACTGCATGTTAGAAAGATACACTGTGCACGTTGTTGTAATAGCATTCGTTTTATCAGCATGCTATTCAAACGTTTTATTTTCATTTATTTATTTTTTACCTATAACTAAATGTTTTATATATTGTTTCTTTTTCACGTAGGATTTGGATGGCCTTCGATATGCTCATTTCCATATAACTTCCAGATAATAACAGATCCGTATAGCGGAAATATAGGAAGACAAGCTTCACATTTTCTGGGTCAAATGTAAGCTATAAAAATACTTACTTATAAAATTAGATCACTCACATACAGTACAGACCTGGCCTGTCGAAAGTTTAACACTGAGCTAACGATAAGGGACCGAAGACGCGCCACGACAAAAGGTACAATTCAGCTTTTACGTCACAATGTGAGAAAATGACGTCAAACTTTATCGATTTTTTGGCCGGTTGCCTCAACGTGTTGTCTGCAGAACCGTACGTCAAGATACCCGAAAAGGCGTTACCATACATTCCTTGCATTATTTATGATGTTATTTAATCAACGATGGATTTATTAGAGTACTCATGATCAAAGACAAAAATATTCGCATTGTGATTTTTACCTAAAATATTTCCTATCTGTTTAAGTTCACTTGAAACCCAACGGAACCTCAGAGTAAATATAATGTAAACAAACAGTCCGTTAGAATTTTCTGTCCGCCGAGATAATGCAAAAAAAAGTGCTTTCAACTCTAATTGTGTAAAAGGAAATAAAAAACTAACTATATTAAAAGGATCAAGTATCAAAGTTTAATGATTTAGACGATCTCATCAGCAATCTGACCTCCGTACATGCTACGTCAAGTACCCAAACTGAAACTGACAACAACTTTTTGCCAAAAGTCTCAATTTTGACTCCATTTCCATTATATAGGGTGTTTTAATATCCCATTTTCCCCGTAATATAAATTTTTACCATGCATTATCCCAAAACTTTTCAGATCTACGGCAAAAAAAACTTGCAAACTCAGCATCACAGTTTCTCACACCAATGTATACATTTTAGAGGCCCTGGAAAGGGTTAGGAATGGATCTCCCAGTTATGGGGATGCCCTATAATTAGCTATTAATAAACTAATGAAAATATTTCAGGAATTAATAAAAAATAAATCGTTAATCGGGCCATAAATAAATAAAAAATGATATAAATAAATAAATAAATAAATAAATGATAATATAATTATAACATAACTGATAATGCCGTTCTCTTTTAAATCAAGGTTTTTTTATATTGAGTGGCTTACGCCTCAGTCAAGATTCTTTCACTTATATTGAGGAAATCACTTCTGAAATGGCAAAGAAAGCCTTCGGTAATATCTGGGGAAAGCCATCGATATACGACAAAAGAACTGACACACCACACCGCCTCACATGTGGGATTCAAATGTATTGGATCAGATAGAATAAACCTAGGCTTCTGAAAGATGATTTTATCCGGAAGCTCGTTATAAATAGACCACTTGGGCACTGATAACCTTTTAGGTACCTAAAAATGCACAAGCAACATATAGGAATGCAACCCAAAACAAAATTTTACAAAAACACCCAATAAGACTGGTGAAGAATTGATACCACTGATTATAAAATGGATAAAACTCCTGAAAGATCCATTTGGCGTGATAGTTCTATTGGGGGGTGACAATCAATTCAATCTAATGATCCATCAACCAAAAATTTAGAATAAAAATGTTTTACAAAACAAATTGATATATATTCAAAACAATATCTGAAAAAGTAAATATTACCGTTGTAAGAGGTTGATAAACAGTTTAACGAACATTTTACAGTAACGGATAAAAGCATTAGACACAATCTATAAAGCTTCATATAGAAAACATATTTGATAGCGAGACCTTTTTCTAGGCCCGATTCTGACTTTAAACATAGAAGATAATACAGTTAGCATTTGACTGATGTAACGCTTATTATTATTATTTTAATTGAGTTTGAACAAAGTAACACCAAACTTAATGTTTTTCGAATATATATGAAGACATGTAAGAATGAAATGATAGAGAATAAGTTTAAAATGTTTGAAGGACAATATAGCTCAAATTCTGCCCACACATAATAAAAATTTGTACACCCGGTGATGATGTATGCCAGAAATGCGAAAGCCCCCAAATCCTTACAGATCAAGATAAATGGAATACATGCATTTTTGTATCACATGTAAAAGAAGTGTTCTTGTTTGAAGTCGGATTATATTAGATTGTGTTCCATTGCAATACAACAGATAGATAAAGTTTGCTACTAGTAGAAGCCAACTTTTCTCCCGCAAGTAACTGGCTAATAGTAGCCTACTTTTCTCCAACGAGTAACTAACTGGCTAATAGTAGCCAACTTTTCTCCCACGAGTAACTGACTACTAGTAGCTAACTTTTCGTCTATGTACACGTAGCTAGTTACTAGTAGCTAACTTTGCATAACTTAATACAACTACTGTTATTTCAATAAATTCAGTGCACATGGAAAGTGCAAGAATAAAGTAGTATTTTCAAAAAAACTCACAAAAAATTGTCAAAACTTAATACAAAATATATTGACCTAATAGGGAAAAATATTTTGCATTCATGAAAAAGTGAACTTAATTCTGTACATAGAGCAATTTTATAACTTCTTAACAAAACAACAAATATGACTATATCTGTACCTACTATAAACGTTATGTCATAATTGGAATATTCATGATGATCACACCTGGAAAAAACCCGACCAGCAATGACCTACCTGACCCTAAATGCCCTGATGTAACTTTAAATGAGGTCCAATTGGTGTATAAACTTGATTAAATTTCCAAAATTTTCGCAAAATTTCTCTATGTACAGGAGAACTAAACAATAATGTTTTAATAAAAATATAATTTGGTTAGGTCGGTGCATTTTAAATGCATTTTATTGATAGTTTAATGGAAACATTTTCAATTAAAAGAAATAAAGAATAAAAACCGTGTGCACTGAATTTATAGAAATACAGTACCTGTTTGATGAAAGCCCCCCCCCTCTCTCTCTCTCTCTCTCTGCAAAGCAAACATGTATGCTTTAAAAGTTGTCTTAATTGTGTTCAGGCTCGAAGGGTCTGAATTGAGGGAACAAGGTCCCCGAATCAGCGAGTGGATAATTTTATTTTATGAAGTCACCCCGAAGTGTGCCCTCCTGCTCTGGATGAGATATTTTGACCACTTTGATTTAAAAAAAAATCGGAAAATATTTCTAATAATGTTGAATTAACATGCCGCATTTTTAGTCAAAAAAATGTCACCCATGTCATTTTTTGGGTATATTTTACCAATAAAGGTATCTTTTTGAAAAAAAAGTTTATTACGTCCCATGGTCATTTAAACAGCTAAATTGTTAAATTTCTGTCTTGCTATCTTTTTGAAAAAAAAGTTTATTACGTCCCATGGTGATTTAAACAGCTAAATTTTGCCCATAAATTTCGCAACTGGCGAAGCTAAACATATGGGAATTATCCCATCGAGCTTGCAACATTTTTAATTTCGTTTCCTGTTCTAACTGTCGGACTTTTTATTACCGATGGTCATGTCTATATCAGTCGGACCCTGGTCTGGTTGAAATGTTTTACTAGGGCCAGACATGGGGCATTTGGGGTTTTTGTTGGACTTTAACTTTGCGTATTCTGTTTGTTGAAGAATTCACTGATGTTTCTGGATGCCATTAACAATATTTACCCGCACGTGTAAAGTTGGTCAACCAAGTGATAATATGAACATAATGATAGTCGGATAGGTATCGACAGTGGTCCGTTTGTTCTTGATTTGATTATGTTTTCAGTTACACATTTCTTTCATTTTAACTCATATTTTATTTTGACAGATCGTCAAAGAATTTCAAATGAAAAATAAAACAAGACGGATTTGATTTTTTCTAGATTATTTAAAATCTAAATTAAGCACATATATGTACGCAACGCCTCTCTTCTCTCTCTCTCTCTCTCTGAGGTGATGATCATCAAACAAAATCAAATAAATAAAAATAAAATAAAATCGTGAACTAAATATAAATGGCATATGCGGCATTTATTGTGTTCTTGGTAAAAACTTTGCACGGAGTGCCGCTTAAGTTGTACATGTAGCCTACAATTCAACAGGTTGCTAAATTAGTTTTAGAATTAAACCCGAAACTTTTTAATTATTCTGTGACATATCGTAACTGAGATGGCATCTTTCAGTGTCAATGGTTCAACTGGAAATGTTTTATAAAGCGAGCAAGAATCTTGAATCTTCAATAAATATTTCTGATTTGCAAATGGACATCCTGTAGTTGTAAGCTATATATTAAAAAGAAGCTGTCCCGTCAAATGAACATGGCGTTGTTCTATGTACACAGTTTGACAGAAATTAATCAACTGACCATTATTCAAGCAACAAGGTTAAGGGAACGAAGCAAAACTGTCAAACAATTGTACATTCCAAGTTCCAAGAAAGACCATGTCCATGCTTGACCTGATGAAGAATAAACTTTGACGTCAAATAGAAGGTTATGACGTAATTGAGATTTTGACTAGTTTCTATGCGACGTGTTTAACGTCATAATTTCCATACTTATAAATGTTATACAAGAATAAAATTTTGGATTTTGAATATTTACATTATGTACATTTATTTTCATTAAAAATCTCATTTTCGAAAAATTTGCCGAATTGTACCTTTTGTCGTGGCGCGTCACGAGCCAACAAAAGATCTAGACGTGTGCATTGGTAATCATGAGCAATTCTGTACAAAAATACATATATAATCTATCCATGATCAAACTAGAACTTCCTCTTAAGAGCCAAATACCCCTGCCCCAATATTTAATGTTTTCCAACGACCTTGACCTTTATGATATTACCTTGATTCAAAGTCATGAAACACCTTTGGACCATGGAGATTATTCATGTGAAGTATTATGACAGTCGTCCAAAGCAGCTATGAGATATGGCCTGGACACGATTTTACACAGGCAGACATAGTGATTCCTATATATACCCCCATCAAACTAGTTTGCGGAGGGTATAATGATTTTTCCCCATTAGAATGCACTTGACATATGAGGCAAGAATAACCATAAAGGAAAAACATTTACATGACAAAAAACCAATGCAATTAAAATGATACAACAAAACACAAACTTACGGGGGATTGTTCAAATCACAATTACAAAAGCAAAATAAATACTTTGAAAACTGGCAACTTTAGTTAAAAACGTAAACCTCCAACAGGAAAGAGAAGCCGTGTGCTACGAAAAGGGAAAGCTATATCCGCCACATGTGAAATTAAAAATGGGAAGGAAAGAAGCATGCAACAAGTAAATGATAAAACAGACAGACCTAGACAAGGCAGTGCAAGATAAAAACACATACAGTCAAACCTGTCTATAAAGGTCATCCAGGGAAACAAGTAAAAGTGGCCTTTATGGACAGGTGGCCTTTATATACAGGTTAAAAATATGAATTGAGAACAATTGGGATACATCTTTACTTGCCTTTATAAGCAGGTGACCCTTATATAAAGGTGGTCTTTAAGGCAGGAAAGACTGTTGGATCGCGACTTTGGGCGGACACTGGACACTGGTGTTTTATACCGCTGTTGGAGGCTCTCAACTATATATAAAATAAAGGCAATCGAATCAGCCTAAATAAAACATTTTTGGCTGCCTAAATCCGACTCTATATGTTCATTATTTGGAAATTGAAACTGAGGACTGCTCATAAGAGGAGTAAGGACTGCTCATGAGGACTGCCCGGCATCACTTCCCTGATGGAAGTCCGCGTGTCTAACCTGAACTAGTCAGTTTTAAAGTCTTTACTTTGCTATTGGATTGTGATTCGGACATGGATTAGTATGTTTGTTTTTTATCATAACATGTGATTAAAAGTTGATATGATTAATTAATATGTTTAAGTGTTTTCTAATGTAAAATTTTTATCGATGGGAAAAACCCAATTTCAGTTTCTGACAATTTTTGTATTTTTTTCTACAGGATGTTTATGAAAACTGATTCCAACACTCTGACGTGTAGTGAAACTGATGACGATATGTATATAATGTCTGGTAACCATGACGACCTGTTTCCTACCCGTGAGAGAAGTTCACGTCCTTGGGAATGGTCAAGTTGCCTGAACTCATTTGGAGCTATAGCTCAAACGTAAGTGCATTTAAAATCTCCATAGTAACTCGTTTTTTTTTACCTAGCACATTTTTCGCTAAAAAGATTAAGATGAAAAGAATTAAAAAAACCAACTTTGATGAAAAACTTTGCAAATGATGCAGTGCGTTTTTGGAATTCTAACGCATAAAGAGGTCCGCCACGTTTATGCGGCGGCGTTCAACGCATAAAGATGTGTTGCTTGTATGCGGCGCAAGGCTGCCTTTTTGA
This sequence comes from Anadara kagoshimensis, assembly GCA_021292105.1. Classification (NCBI taxonomy): domain Eukaryota; kingdom Metazoa; phylum Mollusca; class Bivalvia; order Arcoida; family Arcidae; genus Anadara; species Anadara kagoshimensis. The sequence continues at coordinate 19,061,403 of CM037862.1, read as the reverse complement.
CGCATGAACAATTTTCAGCTATTCGGGACAAGAACTACTTTATTAGTATCTATAGATTAATTTATGAACAAGTTCGTGTATACATGTGAAGTGCGAGTGTGTTTTATGGTATACCTTCTACTAGCACGCACTCATGGCGACTTTAAGGTGCGCTATGTTACGCCACATAGCGGTGTTGCCGCATAAACGCGCCCAACACGTCTATGCGGGGAATTCTAACGCATAAAGAGGTCCGCCACGTTTATGCGGCGGCGTTCAACGCATAAAGATGTGTTGCTTGTATGCGGCGCAAGGCTGCCTTTTTGACGCATAAAGATGGCTGATTTTAAAGAGTTGGTATGAAATTTAAAAAGAGCTGATATCTCGACAAAAACGGTGGTGGTGATATAAATTATGACGACGACGGTGACAATTGAGAATTTATGTTGTTGGTGTTGTTGATAATGGTAATAATAATACGAGGATGGGGACAGGGACAATGAGAGCGCGACGACGATGTTACCGTCGTCGTGCCGACGGCGGTGGCGTTCATGACTGTTGATGATCGTTAAATTGTGATTTTGGCAGAATTTCGACTTTTGATTTAATAATAATAAAATAATAATAATAATATAATGATGATCATCACGATGGTGGTGGTGTTTTATGTGAAGGTGGTAATAATGATGGAGGTGTAAATGCAGGTGATGATAGTAATTGTTTTCTTTATGCGGCGGAATGTAGCCTTTTTGCCGCATAAAAGCTTTCTCTTTATGCGTTGAAATTCCCCGCATAGACGTGTTGGAACACGTTTATGCGGCAACACCGCTATGTGGCGTAACAGCGCTAGCTCACCGAGTCAGTACGACACAGACAAGCGTACCGCTCTCCCAGTCGCATTATACTGATACCAGGTGAACCAGTGAAGGCCAACGGCAAGGAAAATTCACTTTCCAACATGTGGTCTGAGCGGGACTTGAACTCACAACGGGGAGATACCCTGGATTTGTAGACTGACGCCTTATTCATTAGGCCACCGCGGCCTCTGTAGTAATGAAGGTCTGTTTTCCTAAACGGCCATGTATTGCTGAAAAATTAAAACAGGTTTTAGTAATACATTAAATGATCAGCAATATTTTGACAATTTAAAAAACACTTACTTATCCTCTTCATCCCCACTGGGACATAAGGCACCAACAAGCGTCCTCTATTTGTCTCTGTCCTTTGCCATGTGTTGGGCTTGCCCCAGGTGTATCCCAGCTCCTGTAGTTCTACTTGAACGGTTCTCCTACAGGTGGTACGAGGTCTGCCAGGCTTTTCCAGGGTGGTGTCCAATTCAATGCTGTGTTTGGTATTCTCTCATTGGGCATTCTCATCACATGCCCTAACCATCTAAAGCGTCGTTGTTTTATCTGTATGGTGATGTTGTTACATTTACTGTTTCATTGGATATTTAAAATAGTCCAATCATATTTCTGACCATACATTTTCTTCGTTTGATATTTCAGGCTTGCGTGTTTACAGGACAACAGGGATGGAGTCGACTATAATTCGATAAGTTCTAGTTTGACTGCTGGTGAACTGTTTAACATAGAAGAACAGTGTAAGTTGGTGTATGGCGCCAACTCAACAAACTGCACTGTAAGTCGCCATACATGTATATATTGTATATCCTAAATTATGGATTGAAAATTTGCTTTGATTTAACCAAACTTCGAATTTCGGTATTTCGATTTAAACACACAAAGTCACATAGAATTACATAGCGATCTGACGGGACCAGTTGCATCATTTCGATTTTGCGAAATTTCCATTTTTCCGATTTTTAATTAACGAGAGTCGACTGTATTTGATGTCCCATAGTTCCATGTACCTTCACGTATTATTCTCAATTTTGAGATCATACATGGCGTGTTTAGCTAGCTAGGCAGGATGTACCGTTACATTTCCCGAACACACGACTCTGTCGGAGGTCCATCTGTTTAAGTTAATTTTAATATTTACCCACTTTCAAGTCTTGAGTAAGACTCGGCCGGGGCTCGAACCCACGACTTCCCACTTACGGGGCGAGCACTATACCAACTGAGCAGTTGTCTTAAACATTCAAGAGGTTTGTAGGTTTGTACTGTACAGTGTATGTTTTTAGCTGCATCATTCTTTTCTTTCATTTTAAGGAAGTACAAGAAGATATTTGTTTCAATGGAATTGGCTGTACTACTAACAATGGATCTTGTCTGAACATTGTGGTAAAAGACGGAACAACTTGTGGCGAAGGAAGGGTAAGCCAAATGCTTTTAATATCCAATTGCATCGATTTTAAGCATTAGATAGCGAGTTAAAATTGGAAATAAATGACACGTTTCTCGTGAAGATCATCGGAAATTAGTATTTGCTATGTAGTAGCTTGTTGGTCATATATAGAAAGAGTTTAGTCACTTATCATACTGATTTTATGGGGAATGAGGAATTATGTTCATTTGAAAGAGATTCGTCAGTGCATCGCATGGTAGACAAGTCAACGTTTTTTTTCCGAACAAGATTAAAAACGTCGCAAATTTTCAACAGGAAAACTTCAATACACTTCCATATTCAATTTAAACAAATGTTCAGGAAAAACGTTATGAATCATCACGTTGTATGCTGGTGAACTAACTGTGTTTTACTCAACGTTTAGAACTATAAGACAATTTTTGAACCGAGTACAACTTCTGATTTCCCTTCCCTCGGTTTATTGCCACCTCTTAAACCACCAACTTTACCATTACAAAAGGTGGCATTATAATGAGGGAGCACTGTATTATAAACATTACATAATTCGCGTTAGCAAAAATGTTGAAAATAAAAATATTTGCTTGAACTTTAAACCTTACTAAAACACTCTGTGACCAGATTAATTTGTGAAAAAGTTGTTTTTTAATCAAATTTCTGTACAAAAACAGTTTTCAGGAATGTATTTTACGGTGTTGATGATATATATATATATATATATATATATATAATATATATATATATATAGAGAGAGAGAGAGAGAGAGAGAGAGAGAGAGAGAGAGAGAGCGAGATACTAGTATTTAACTGTGTAACTACATGTCACGATTGCTACCGAGTCATTTAAAAAAAACTGCCATCATGATCACCACACTTTCTTCTTTTAAAATTTTAATATGTACTTCACGCTAAATTGACGTATCACCGGTCATGCTTTTAATGTTCCAACACTGGCAGCAATCACAGTACCAAAGCAGCGTCACGACAACTAATTACGTACTGGTGTCAGTGACGTCATTAAATGACACAAATCAGACTGAGTTTTCATCATTTTTATGTGTAATTTAAGCATGCCGGGCCTTTGTGGGAACATTGTGGGTATAGTCGGCGATCCGTCAATTACCTCATTACTTATCCGCTTTTGGTTCTTTTCTAGTGGTGCCATCTAGGTTCATGCTCGGATGTACCAACAACAGAAGCTGCATCCACAACAACTCCCATCAGTACAAGCACAGCAGACGATAGAACGTCCAGTACATCAAAATCTACTACTACTACTACGACAACTCCCGTCGTCCGAACAACTAATGGACCGTCTAACATTTTGGGAGGAACCATTCCTGCTGCCACCACTCCAAATGTGGTTACACAAACCACAACAAATTCTGATACCACTCAATCTACATCAACTCAATCTGTAACAAATGGTGGTACCACGCAATCTACGACTACTCCTTCTGTAACAAATGGTGGGACAACTCAATCTGAAACGGATACCACTCCGTCATCTACGTCAGATGCAACCGAAATAGATCACAGTACTACTGGTCAAGAAACAACAGACGGAAGTGATACGACGCCATTACATACTTATACGGAAGCTGAAACTTCTACACCTGGGCAGCGAACCACTTTCATATTATCAACAGAGCCGGTCACCACAACAGTTTTACCAACATTACCGCCAATACCCAAACAATGTAAACTTTATCTTAGCAGAACTGTTGCTGAAAATCATAGAAGACGAATTGGACGTATAAGAAATAGATGATTTTGATTTTCTAACATCACAAGCAATTATTTACAATTTATTACTAAATGCTACAACTTAATAAAATTTATAATTTCGACATTTTTCAATCAAATAAAGTTTTGAATCAACTTGTGATTTTCGTGCTTATTTACTATAAACAATATTTTATTCAAAATTAATATTTAAATATAGTATAAAACATTACAAATGTTACAAAATCCAGGATTCTGGAACAAGAGTTAGACTCTTATGTTAATAAAAAACAAACGCACCAATCCATGTCCGAAGCACAATCCAGAAGCAAAGTAAAAACTTTGGAAATGACAGTTAGGCTTGACACTGAACTATTCATAAATACATTCGTCCATGCATATATAAATACTTAAATTGAAAGTCAGTCCGACTAATCAGTCCACTAAACCCCTATTTTAATTTTTTGACTTTTGAATGTTTGTGGTCTGACAGCTTCCATTATTGAAATTGTGAAATTTCTGGCAAAAACGACAAAAACGAAAACACGCATTGAAAACTTCCAGTATGTCCTTACCTTGCTCTTGCTGGCAACATGGAACACTTCTACAGATCCACGCTTAGCTTTTAATTAAAATCTATTGATATCAGTAGAAATACAAGGTTTTCTGGTGTTTCTTCAGCTCTATGTCACTTTTGCATCATGGAAGTGAAAAACAAGTCAAAAATTAAAATGGGGTTTAGTGGACTGATCAGTCGGACTAATTGAAGGTCAATCGTGTAAGTCAATGTTGCATGCCTATACGTACCTCCTGTTTTGCTTTAATACATGCCAAGTACACTGAGAGCAGAATTGTAATTTTGGCCGTTTTACCCAATTTTAATCTTTCTCATTGTATTTTGTATTGAGATAAACATATCATGTTTAATTAAATGTGACAAAAGTCATAAGGGTTTTACATATTACACGAATTTTTCAAGGGTAAAATGGAAAGCAGATTTCTGAAACGACAAAATATTCGTTGCTTTACTGACAAAATCCGTAGATTGCGTTTGTAACTGGCTAACAGGAGGTGCTTGCCTTTTTGGAACACTCGGTCTAACTTTCCTGTTGAAAAAAATCACATGTTTCATTAAATCTGCCGTTTTTCAAAGTTTTAACTGTTTTTGGATTGTGATTTGAACATGGACTGGTATTATGTTTGTTTTTATTTAATATTCCATCTTGGTCTCTTTTTTTGCATTTATCCAAAGCAATTTCCCCTTTCGATCATATCCTTTGCTGTTACCTCAAACCAGTATTCTAGTAATCGTTTGTAAAGATAAATAAAAGCAGCAAGATATTCGCCTCTAAACAAGGTGATTTACAGCCACACAATCATATTTTTCTTGCATACAACAGATGTACATGTATAGACGTACAAAACACTTAAACCTTCACCAGGAACGTGAGGTCGGGTGCCCCGGAAGAGTAAGCACCTCTTGTGGAGCTAGATACACCCGCCACGTGTGAAATCAAACTTGAGAATAAAAAGAAACATGGAACCATGGTATGTCAAATTTATGCAAGATAACTTTTGATACAGAGAAGACAATTTAATACACAGAAAACATATCTCTAATTGCAAAGCATATACATGTATTAAATTGTCAAAATGTCATTCAGTGGTGTAAGCATTTTATGTAGAACCCTTTCCAATCGATATGGTTTATAAATCATAGATCCAACAATGCAAATATTTCAAAACAAAAGTGTACATGTTCTAATTCGATTCACTGGTTGTTTACCCTTATGAAAATCATGACAAACATGAAATTCAGAAACATATTTAAACAACGTAAAAGATAAAATCAAGCACAAACATACCAAACTGTGCTCTAATCACAATCCCCAAAACAAAGCAAACACTTTGAAATTTGGCAAAACACGTGGAATTCCACCAGGGAAGAGAGGCCAATGCTCCGAAAGGTAAGCACCTTGCGTTAGGTAGCTGCATCTACCACGTGTAAAAAAATAATATAAAAAAACACCTGCAAAATACTAAAATATGCCCACAAAACAAAACAAAATGCAGTGTAAAACTGAGAAATTGAATTGAAAGATAAAAAAAACTTGAAATACAATAATTCAAAATGAAATATATAAATGTGCAACTGAATACTAGTAATATACACACTCAAAAGCCAACGATTGAGATTTGTCGCTGTATCACGTGATACCCTATAATGTTTGTGCGGAGCTTTTATTCCATTGGATATGGAATCATATCAGTTCATGTTTCCCAATAAAAATGTTGTTTTTTCCAGGAATTTGCGGCGTAAACATTTTTCCAAAGCACAACTGTTAAGGGGTAATGGTCACGTTATACATCGGTTTACTTCATTAAGAATTACACTTTGTGGATAAGAAACAAGACATAATGATAACAAGCTATAACTGAAATGGGATGACATTTCAAAAGTGTCCCCAAACGAACTTCAACTGGGAATCCCCAACCATGTAAATGATAAAAATATGAAAGATGATAGCACATCTACTCCATCCAAAATTTCTTCTTTCTAATTCTATTCACTGGTTGTTTTCCCTTATGAAAATCATGACAAACATGAAATTCCGAAACATATTTAAACAATGTAAAAGATAAAATCAAGCACAAACATACCAAACTATGTTCTAATCACAATCCCCAAAACAAAGCAAACACTTTGAAATTTGGCAAAACACGTGGAATTCCACCAGGGAAGAGAGGCCAATGCTCCGAAAGGTAAGCACCTTGCGTTAGGTAGCTGCATCTACCACGTGTAAAAAAATAATATAAAAAACACCTGCAAAATACTAAAATATGTCCACAAAACAAAATGCAGTGTAAAACTGAGAAATTGAATTGAAAGATAACAGACCTTGGAATACAATTATTCAAAATGAAATATATAAATGTGCAACTGAATACTAGTGTCATGTGCTACTTTTGAATTTTTATAAAATAATACATTCAAAAGTAGCATTATTTCATAAAAATTCAAAAGTAGCAAATGACAGTAGTATACACACTCAAAAACCAACCAATGGGATTTGTCGCTGAACCATGTGATACCCCATAACGTTTGTGTGGAACTATTATTTCCATTGGTGGTGGAATCATATCAATTCATGTTCCCAAGAAAAATGGCGTTATTCCGGGAATTTGCGGCGTAAACGTTTTTCCAAAGCGTGCCGCACAACTGTTAAGGGTTAATGATCACGCAATGCAGCGGTTTCCTTTGTGGATAGGAAACAAGACATAAAGGAAACAAGCTATAACTGAAATGGGATGACATTTCAAAAGTGATCTCAAAACGAACTTCAACTGGGAATCCACAACCATGTAAACGATCAAAAGAAAGATAATAGCACATCTACTCCATCCAAAGTTTCTTCTTTTGAAATTTTATAAAAATTTGTTAAATAGTTTTCGAGAAAAATTGCGGACAAAATGCTGGCGGGAGAAATGGAGTAAATATATGTCCCAACTTCGTTGGGAGTCATAATAACTGATTTTAGATGGGAATAAACAATTATATTATGTAGTATAGTTTAAGTACTTCTTTAGAGACCTAAAACCATACCAATTGATCCTGATGTACATGAGACCATTACTATATATATTCCACTATAAAATACCTGACACCAAGAATTTGAGTTCATTGAATGTAATTTCATTTGTAGCCGAGAAACATGCACAAGCGAACGAAGCAAGAACATCAAACACAAACATACCAATTCATGTTCAATCAAGATAATAAATAAATAAATAAATAAATAAATAAATAAATAAATAGAAAATTGGCAAATTGGATTAAACACGTGAACTTTCACCGGGAAAGTGAGACAAGGGTATGCTGCTCTTGTCTAGCTAGTTACTCTCGTAAAGACAAAAATAACAACCGAACGAAACAAAATCATGCCGGGCTATGTTTGTATCACAATCCTAAAAGCAAAATACAAACTTTGGAAACTGGCAAATTAATTAAGTCAACATGAGGACTTCCACGAAAGTGAGGCCGGGTGTTCCAAAAGGGAAAGAGTCTCCTGTCTTGTCAATGCTACTCCCATTAAATAATTGCATTAAGCCGTGATGCATGGCATTTTCGTCTTTCTAATATTTGAATAAAATCCACAATTTACGTGGTATAAAAGGATGTGTGCATGTTGTGTCATCAGTTCCAGTCTTGGATTATTAAATTGCATTAATTAATCAACATGAAAATGGCTGGCCCCGCTTTCACAATCATTTTTTAAGTTAAGCAACTTATGACAATGCTTTTTATAAATTATGAAGAAACATTTTTGACAAAACTAAATAAAGGTTTTATATTCTTGAAGTGATCTTCAAAATGAGACCTTAAATTCCTGGATATCTTAAACATTAACAAAATTATTATGATATGGATATTGCCAGATTTAACTTAAGGAAAATCTTAGCTAATTTGAATGATTGTGAAAATCAGGGCCTGTTCTCATGTATCATGTCCCTTACAACACAATTCCTGAACTTATTATTTATTTTTTGCTATTTGCTAAATCTTTGAAAATATTACTCAATCAAACTTCAACCAATTGATTTACCATTCATTTAAGTAAAATTCTTTACAGTATTGCATATGACCATGCATACATCCATATGCAAAAAGGGCTTTTAAGTAAAAGATTCTGATTTTCAATTTTTGTTTTATTTTTGAAGCACCAAACACTGGGTTATACAAAAATAATAATAAAAGAGAAATCCTCTCAGTATTTGTGAAGAAATTGTGAAAAATACAAAGACATGTTTTTGTAACAGACTTTATTTATTGCATGCATCCAAAATCTGTTTCCTGCATTACAATTGTTCATTCCCACTTAGCCAACATTTTGAAATTTTGAAAGAATGGCAACACATTCACCGTATTGTTATATAGAACAAAAAGAACACTCTGGTATCATAATGTGAAAATCTATTTCTCTCTCTCTCTCTCTCTCTCTCTCTTCTCTCTCTAAAAACTATTCAATATATATGTTAATCAAAATATTTGTAATGTTGTATTATCGTCTTTTTGTGTTATGTATATATTGAATATGAAATAAAGAAAATAAATATAAAAAAACATTTTGAAATTTTGTACCTATAGGTAAGTGGGAATTGGTGCTCATTGTTAACATTAACTTTATAGTAAAATATTTAATTTTGAACTAATTGTAGAATGACATTCTACTTAAAATACCAGTTACAGTTTTGCAGAAAAAGACTATAGCAAAAATTTTCCAGGTGATATCTTAAATGTCTATTTAACCATGTTGGCTGAGTGGGAAGACACCGTTTTAGGAACCCTTTTAGCTTATGGACCGTCATATAAATGTATTTAGTTTTTCACCAAAACTTTGAATTTTTGATTCCACGATAAACATTAGACAAGGTTAATTGTCTTGAAAAATTTTACATAATATTTTCGACATTTTAAGTGATCTTTACACTACCTTTGAAGTACAGATATGGATGTCCGTCTGAAAGCCCATTATCGATTTCTTGATCAGAAATTAAATTAATTTACACGTTTCAAGAACACCAGTACAAACATGCCGACCTCAGTCAACCGTTTCTTAACCAGGGTATATATTTCCGAATTTTAATTTTAAGTTCACACTCAAAAGTTTTCTAAGAAATTGTACATCGAAATAGTTGTCCAGAGCATTGTAAGTATTTTCTATGAAAATGTTAAAATTATTTTTTGTCCTGTTGTTTTTTATTATTTTTTAATTTTGATATTTACTGAAATTTTATTTCATTTACTTTTTTACAAAATTTTTCATTTGTCTTAGTAAATGCAAATATTATAAATTTGGATATTATTTGAATTTATTAGAAGAATAGTTCTGTTGTTCTCAAAAATAAATAAACAAATAAATAAATAAATAGATATAAATTGGAAAAAAAACAAGATTTTAATTTGGTGTCATTTTTCCGAGCAAATGAAAGCAATTTATTTCACCTTACCGTTTTTTAAATGCTATTTTTCACGAGTATATCAATATTGTTTTAAGTTAACAAAATAAGTTTGGTTTTTTACACGAACTACGATGATTGTTTTGCTGATGGTAATATCCTTCTAGCAAAGTTACGCTAGTATTATTTTTTTGAACGTGAAGAAATATTTCCCTTCCGGCAGTCAATGCTTTTAACGGCGATCCTTATAGCAATGTACCGTTCCTATAATTGTTAATGCATTTACCGGAATGAAACAACTTTATTCATCGGAACAATTAAATTAATACGTAAGAACTGCATCATATTTATTTTCATTCACTTAAATTTAATATAAATTTGGATTACGAAAAAAATTGTTAGTTTTTACAGAAACGTCTTTGGAATTTAAGACATTCATTAAAGCGTTATTTGAAGCTCTTTATTTTTATGCTAGTTTTGTCAAAAATAAATAAATAAATAAATAAATAAATAAAATAAACGAATGAATGAATAAATAAATAAATAGAAATTAATGAAATATAAATAAATAAATAAATAAATAAATAAATAAATTAATAAATAAATAAATAAATAAATAAATAAATAAATAAATATTTGCTAAAATCAAGTTAAAGAAAATGGACATGTATGTCTATTATCAAACAAATGTTTTTAAGTTTGGACAATTTGTAGTTACTAGTACTTATCATTTTATTAAATAAATATTGCGTACTGCAACTGAAATGCTATGATTCATTCCCATAACTTTAGTTCTCATTAACTGTTTTTTTACAGCTCTAGGGACAGAAACAGAAATTTCTACTAAAGAAAGCTAGACAAATTACAAATAATAAGAAGACACTTCATAAGAGACATGGGCAGATATGGGCGTATTTTGTTTGTCATACATGGTAATGGTTATTAGCTCTCAAGGCAGATAGTACTTGATTTGATAGTGAGTATGCACAAACCTTCATGTCGGTCATGTACTATCTTCCTTTTGATGCACCATCTTACCACAGATCCACGGTACAAGTATGCATATACTTTTTGAAGAAAAGTGGGAAGCAGATATTTAAAACACTCAAAGTTTCTGAGTGACAATATTTACTTTAAATATTCGTCGTTTGCTAGACGCCGGTACCTGTTTTTGCTGAATATTTGGGTACAAACATTTGGGTCATTTGTACTTCAATTTGGTAATTTCTTGCCAACAAAGGTTTGTTAATTTAAATACCCATCGTTAGCAGTACCTTTTCGCAGAATAGTGAAACCCTCAAATATTTATGACATTTGCACTTTAAGTAAGTAGTTTCTGGCCGGCGACAGTGGGTGTATTTATTAATCCCTCGGTTGGTACTTTTTAGTCGAATACATGTACTAGACGCAAACATTTGGGACATTTGCACTTCAAGTTGGTAGTTTCTGGGCGACAGCGAGTATATTTATTTATCCCTCGTCGGCTAGACTCAGCCGGTTTGGACGTACGAATAACAACACAACGTTTTGCTGAAGGAAATCAGACAAATTGATATATTTAAATGTGGCCTGTCGGCCTATTGCAATGTGCAAACAGTTTATTTAAAAGATGATTATGAAGAAAAACTGTTGCCTGGGTCAAAACAACATCACAGCTTATAAAGTTAATCAAAAAGCAAACTTATTGTCTCCGGTTTGATCGGATGCATGTGTACATTTTTATGGATGTTTTTTTGTTTTGTTTTTCTTTTGTTTTGTTTTTTTTTCTTTATTTTAAAATGCATTATGTATGTCATATAATATATATATATATATATATATATATATATATATATATATATATATATATATATGTACCACGATTAATTCCCAATGTGCTTATATTTCGCACAGTTCCCATCATGTGTGAAGTTATGAAGTTTCACTTTCCAGTCAAGATTCTTTCACTTACATCAAGGCGATCGGTTCAGAGGTGATGGAAGGAATCGGAGTGTCCGGAAAAAACACCTACCTTCGACTTCGACAGGCGAAATGACAAAACTTTCCCACTTTAGGGGCTCTCCCGAATGAGATTCGAAACTATGAGGTGAGATGCACTGTGATCCGTAAACTCGCACTTTAGCCCTCTTTGTCACTGCCCTTTTCCCATTATAATCTTTTCCAATCATCTTCGTGCTGGGGTGGCAATTTATGAGGTCGTAACTATATCATGGGTTGCGATTATACATGCATTTTCAATACATTTCCAATATATTTCCACTTTTATTTGCACACAAATTCTTCATAGAATGGTGGAGGAACTAGAAATGCCGGGTGAAACCAGCGAAATTTGGCAAGCTAAACTTCAACTTTGTACCTAGGTCAACTTATTTATATTAATGCCTCAATTTCTTCCATTATTCATCGGGATGAGTGAAAATGTTTACTCAGCAAGTCACTATGAATCACCAATAAACAAAGCGCATCTAGACACAACTTAGCCTTTCGGTTACAGGTTAGCAATCGCTGTGTAATCTTCAATATACCTTAAGTTCGTCTGACAGTAAAAGACTAGACACAACTAAAACTTGCAATTATAGGTTAAGCAGAACCTTGCAATTACAGGTTAAGCAGCCACCATGGAACCTTGAGTGCATCTTACGTACGATACTAGACAAGCCTTTGAGACGCAGATCAGGCAGTATTTATAATAAAAAAAAAAAATGTTTTCTGAACATTTTCTTATATAACAAACTGCAAGTACTGTACAGACCTGTCGAAAGTTTGATACCAAGCTAACAAATCAGTGCTAATTGGCAGTTCATTTCGGCTTCTCGTAAGCTATAACTCGGTGTCTTTTCCGGTCATTACCGTGTCTATTCACATCTCGGCCACTCGACAGCCGACATAAAACCCTTTCGTTAGTTCAGTATTAAACTTTCGACAGGTCGGTACTGTAATGCACCAACGATTCAAGAAGAAGCAGGCTAACACTAACTGCGAAGGGCATATTGAAATAAACTTGATGGGGCGATTGAAAACTAAGTATTATTTTGAAATTCAAACATGAACAAATTGGCATATGTCCAAATCACAATCCCAAGAGCAATGTAAAACTGGCGAATTAAGTTAAACGCGCGAACTTCCATCTAGAAAGTGGAGCCGGGTAACCCGGAAGTGCAAGGAACTCAGGTGTCGAGCTAGCTACAGCCACACCGCGTGTAAAATCAAAAATTGAAAATAAAAAGGTACATGGAACTATGGGCTGATTTTGGATACACTACAGATAAAAGACACCTTGTTTATCAGCAATATTGTGATGACGGCCATAAAACTTTTTGATGGTCTAGATAAACCTAGGAATTGCAATATCCTTGAGACAACCATAATTATTTTAGGACCAGGATAATCTTGCTTAACCCGAAACATTCAGAAAATTAAATTATAACCTTGGTTATCACTTAGATAATGGAGTTTTTGTATAGCATACAGGTCAGAAGTCTCGAAATTTTGACACTAAGGTAACGAGTCATTGCCAAATCGACAGCTCATCTCAGCCCTCGGTAGCTATATCTCGACGGTTTTCGACACCAGCTATCTATCTTCGACAACTTTTCGATGACTAGCTATTCATATCTCAGTCACTTGGCAGCAACACTTCGACTCCTTTCCGTAAGTTGAGTGTTTTACTTTCAACAGGTCTGCATTGTACTGTAAACGTATTTAATTTCGCGTGTATTTATTTTCGCTGTATAGGAAATTAAGACATATCCGCGTAATTAAATTTTCACGTTTTTGAAACATGCACTATAGCACAATGAGTATAATATAATTTTTGTTCGTAATTTATTTCGCGCGAAACAAACGACCGCGAAATAAGTGGAAATTAGTACACTGCGGAAATTAGCACATCGCGTTTACATAAATACGTTTTCAATATATTATGGTTTCTTACATGTATGTTCATCTATTTAGAACAAATGTGGCAACACAAAACAAAAGGCAGACAAAACAAATATGTATTTATTAAAATTTAATCATAAAAAACAATAATTAATGATGATAAAAATAATGTAGCAAAAATAAACAACCTTTTAAAATATCACAACCTTATTGATTGGTGAATCTATGATTCTGTGCGGATTTGGATATTCTATTTTAAAATGGATATTCATTAAAACACATAACAAGAAATTCCAAAATTTGCAATTGGTCATTTCAACAAAATTGAGATCAATGATATGCTATTTCTATGGAGACGGAATCGTCTTAAATAATACTGCACATTCCACAATTTAATTTATAACTGCAATGGGATGCCATTACAAAAGTGTCCTTAAAACAAACTGGGAAACCCATGTTTTCTCAACCATATGCATGTAAGAGTATATTACAAAATAGCACTGTGTATAGCAGGCTTATCCTTATGAAAATTTGTCTTTTTAAAATGACAATCTATTACTATTGATTAAAGAGAATTGGATTGACTAATCTTATCTGCATGCATGAAACGTTTTATATTGCCAAAATGATAAAGCATCTCCAAGAGCGGAAACGCATGCACAATTGTATGTTTGAAGTATCCGAGAGTTTTGGGATTCATTTTAAGTTGAGTATTTTATGAGTTTCATACAAGTTTTGTGTTATGTCATAAACAGGTTTTCCAACTTCCTGTGCTTCATCAATCAGTCCTAACACTTGGTCGTAACTTTGTTTACACATTGTCTCTATCAAATGCTGTCGGCTTGGCAACAGGTACATAACAACGGACGCCATTTTCTGCACTAACCATGGATGGTACTTCCCTAATGTTACTTTGTATACATCAGCAGCCATATGGGAGGTTTTATCACAATCATTACTCTGTCCCAATCTTTCCATAAACTTAAGTATAAACTCCAATGCTCTGTGTAACCTTAGCAACGTTCGTGACCCGGATGGCAATTCACCTTTGACACTTGTGATGTCATTGTTCATTTCATAGTAAATCATGGACTGGATAGTTTCATAATGGTTTCCTTTTTCAGATTGTCTATGACACTCCAGAATTTTTATCTTTTCTTCTAAATCATTGGCGACAAAAGCAAACATCCGGCCCATCAATTTGAAAAATCTGAAAATATAAAAGTCATAATAAAAAGTAATGTTCTATAGATGAGAAACAAAAGCAGGTACAGCCTGTTCTGTAGTTTATAAAAACAATGGGCACCGTGTATTTTTCAAAGATTTTTCTGTCACTTATTCTCTTCAAAAAATGTATGCGGTAGACAAAAATGGTTCATTATGTCATATAACATTTTAAAAAAATTCATAATAAAATACATTGCGAAAATGCACTCAATTTTCAATTAAGAATGGGTTGGTTTTTGGGTTGTTGTTGTTGTTGTTGGTCTTATGTTTTCACAGAAGTTGAACAATATACTTGGGTTCTTCAATTTCGTTATTCGACACGATAAATAAATAAATAAATAAATAAATATAAATAAATAAATAAATAAATAAATAAATAAATAAATAAATAAATGACATACCGAATCAGTTCGTAAAATGCGGAATATATTCATCTAGAAGTAAGCCGTTTTTGGACACACATTTCTCAAAAGCGTTATATACAATGGTGACATCAAAGTCATGTTTAACAGAGGTAATGGTGTCCATTATAAATTATATTTCGTGTATAGAATGAAATATCAATACTTGGTATTTATATATATACATATTTAAAATCACGTCACTGTTGATGATGTTGTTCCGGATTACATCAAATCTGAAGCTTTTCCGTTTCCGTACGCGTCTGATATGATGTACTTGATGGCTTGTGACATTTCATTTTATAACCAATGTTGTTAAACGTTTTACAAGTGGCTTGGGTGTTTCTGATACCGGGTTTTAAAAGATAGACATATATGGACATATTTCAATCACTAAAGGGTCTTTAAAGATAAAACTGTTTAATGTATTCTCGGATTGTAGAAAGTCGAAAACATGGATCGAAAAAAATAAACTGGCGAAACAACCAAAAAACAAAGCTAAAGTAAAACAAATATTTTATAAATCTGGCACAAATCTGACACAGCAGTTTGTTTGGTTGGTTTTCAAGTTTGTTACTGTGGATTCTCCAATCCGCAATTGAACTAAATGATATAACGGAAAAAAGACTCCATTATTTCAGCCAAGAGATTGAAATAATTGATAATTTTCGCGATAACATCAATTCAATCGTCCTAGCTCGCACAGAAATAAAAGTCTTCATATTGAGTCATAGTGCTTCATTTCCCTGGTCTCAACAAGAGGCCGCGGTGACCTAATGGATAAGACACCAGTCTACAAATCCAGGGTCTCTCACCGCTGTGAGTTCGAGCCCGCTCAGACCACATGCGGGAAAGTGAATGTTCTTGTTGTTGGCCTTTACTGGTTCACCTGGTATCAGTATAATGGACTGGGGGAGTGGTACGCTTGTATGCGGCGTACTGACTATGTGAGCTAGCACGTTAAAGTCGTCCTGAGTGCGCGCTAGTAAAAGGAAGACCATAAAACACACTCGCACTTCACATGCAAACACAAACTTGTTCATAGATTAATCCATGGAGATTAATTATATAGTTCTCGTCGCCAATAGCTGAAAAGTTGCTGATGCGAATGATAAGCAACATTCAACCAACCAACTTAACCCTAATCTCAACAGGCTAGTTGTGGTCGAGTTTAAACATTGACTTAATCTTTGTTTTTTGTCATAGAATGTAGGATGTGTTGAAAAGTCAATATTGCAAACTAAGTCTCTCAGTATGCTTTGCTGCTAAAATCATGTTTGATCGAACAAGACTTGAAAAACTTGAGGCACTTGATAACAACAACAACAACAACAACAACAATAATAATAGTAGTAATAATAAACAAAGTAATTAATAAGTTGATAAATAAATACTACAACGATAATGCTATCTGGTTTTTTTAAAAGTCGGACGATATTATTGTTGTACTCATTGAGTGCTTTCGTTTTTGTTGTTTATCAAGGAACCAAATACAAATCATAATCATACGATATACATATTACGATAGTACTAAATTATGACTTGTAACATCCGTTTAACTTATCAACTTATAATATGAACTCGTACTAGAGGAGTATTCATCGGGTTTTCTTAGTACGTATGTACCAGCTTTTCTTAGTACGTATGTACCAGAGTTTAACATCACCATACACACGAGTCAGTTACTATAAGCATATTATTGCAATTTTCTTATCATTTACTTGTGTACAGCCTTAACCACAATGGTTATGAGCCGGTATGTTTGTGTTTGCTTCCGAGTGATTTTTTCATTAATTTTGAAAACAATTTTCTAATATAAGAATATAAATAATCCGCCAGAAAAAACCCAAAGATTTAAAACAATAAAATAAAATAAAAACTTTCACTGATAAAATTTTACGTCAGCAAATGACTCCAAGCTTGTAATGACATAAACAATGGCATTCATAGCTTATGCAAATGTATTCATACAATCATGAACGTCTTTGATCTAAAAGATTCACTGGCAATAAAAGGTTCGTAAAACTCTTTTTTAGACCAAAACCATAGCAAGACAAACCAAATAGCTTACCATTCCCTGTTTGATTGGAGATGTTCATCTAGTCGACCTCACTATGTAATCGTTAATATATTCCTGAGTTCATTTTATAGCAAGCGCCTAAATCGATGCCCACACGTTATGCAAATTAAACAGTATTGTTAGGGTAAAATTAACAAACTAATGATACATCGGGTTCCAGTTTTTACACAGTCTCCGTTGGCTAAGATTTTTTTCTCTGACTTTAATCAGTAGCTTTTCGTAATACAGTCCAACCTTCCTTAAAGGCCACCTCTATATATAGGTCACCTGCTTATAAAGGCCAGTAGAATATATCCCAATCGTTCTTTATACATACTATTTCAATCTGTATATAAAACAACCTGCCCATAAAGGCCACTTTTACTGGTTCCCGTAGCTGGTCTTTATAGACAGGTTTGACTGTATTTTATTCGTCACGCGGATTTTTTCTAATTGTCTCTTCCGACCCCGTGATTCCCATCTAAATCCCTTGGGCTTATCCAAAGAATAGTTAGTACATATTTTCAGGTTTGGGTCAGAAACGGTCAGGACTTGAACCAGACCCCTCCCCCCATATACAGAACGAGCACTCTTCCAACTGAACTACCCTATTGGTCAAATGTCTGTTAATATGTCCAGTACGCATACGATTTGGAAGGGCACTGCAAAACCACAGATATAACATGTATCCGTCACAAAAATAGATACTGATTAAGTGAAAGAGGGTCATAGTCAATATAATGTCACTTATGATGAGACGTCACCAGTCCTATTGACAGTAGTTTTGCCAAATCGAAACAGAGACATAAATTCATTGTCTCTGATCGAAACGAAATATTCTTATACAAGTTGCTTCACGGATATTCGAGTCTTGGCGAGACCAGCGACATTTCGCTGGCGGGACATAAACTGGGGTTCGACCCCCTTACTTTCCACTTAACCACTCAGAACCTAAATACAACCTCTATAAATTGACTACCTCTTTGTGATGGCAAGTTTTAAAACTTATTGTGGCCTTTTATGCAGATCTCGCATGTTTACAAGTTATATATATTAAAAAATATGGACAGCATGGCTATAAACGTGCTTAGTTTCATAACACCAGTACACGACTACGGCCACGCTACACACCAGACAACATGCCATAGTTCTGAAAAAACAAACATTGTTTACAACTAAAATCATAAAATATTTTGTTTACGTCTGGAATATCGAGTTTTAAGAATTACGTAACATTTCAATCTTACCAATACACACATGCATGTATTTTTGAAAACTGTCGCACGTACCTGCATAATTCGTGATATGCTGTTATATAGTGGTCCATTAGTAACTGTTTGTCTTCCCTTTGGCATTGTTTAAATGATTTTATGACAATTTCTATATCAAAATCGCTGTTTTTGTCAGCTTCTAGCTCGGCCATTGTAAACGTGAGAATCGTATATCCGTAATAGCGGTTAAAACTTATATGTATACACATGATATATACATGTGTTGTTTACACCTGCTTCTATTTTTAGTACCGTTGTAAAGGTTGTTAGGACATGTATATATAGGGAAACAACACTAACCTGTCAGTTTGACATTTCGTTAGGAATAGTCATATAGGATGGTCCACTCAATACAAGGGTGGTGCTAGGGTTACCAGTTAATACATAAACACTATGTGTTTCCTATGGTGTAGACGAAATAATCACCTATGTTCCCTACACGCAAATGTAATGCCTTTTTATAAATATTTAATTAAAGGTCAAGCGGACAGTTTAACGTTAAACTAGTAAGGTTTAAGTACAGGTGTACTGGGGATTAAGATCATCCACTTTATAATCGCATGATATTTTCACGTTTTTGAATCATGCAGTCTCAAGTCTGTTATTGTTGTAAATTAAAGTTCAATAGCAAATTTGAATATTGTGTTTATTGTTATCTTAACTAATTATAGCCTTTCTGAGGGCTGTTTAATTACGAACATCATGAGCTAATCAAAACAAACATACTTATCCATGTCCGAATCAACGTGAATCCAGAAGCAAAGTAAAAACTTTGGGACTGACAAGTCAGGTAATTAGACACGCGAACTTCCACCAGGGAAGTGAGCATCCTAAAAAACCCAGTGTAATAAAATGGGACAGCTATATGCAGATGCATATAGGCGTATTGGAATGGGGTTAATGTACCTGTGGAAAAGGAGATCGAAAAGCGAGCTACATTTTTTTGTAAAAATGATAAGTATGAAAAACACCATTCACACACAAATTAAATACAACTACATGTAATTACAAAATTTTAATATGCGTGACAATATTTTGACGGTATTTCACCCTCACCCGAACATTTCTCGTTTTTTGTTTTTAAGGACGGGATATATTTTCAGGTGTAACCAGAACACTTTCCATTGCCTAATTTTAAGGGCGAGCAGTACGTACGTTACAGGTTCCTTGGTATAACTGTGTCCTTACCCCGAACTCACTGCTTACTGGTTTTAAGGTTGGACGGTATTGAACATTGTGAGAGCTATTTTCCTTTCTTAATGATGAGTGCTTGGCGAAAGAACAGTCACTGCCCATTTTAAGTCTTGGGTCAGACCCGGTCGGGTTTTAAAACCACGACCTCCCTCTTACGGAGCGAGCACTCTACCAACTGAGATACCGCAGTGGTAGGGTTGTTGTTGGTTAGCTTCCTTAATGCTTGAGTTCTTCAATTCCGTTATCCGACACGATAAATAAACAAATCAATAAATAAATAAATGAATGAATGAAAAACCAATTTTTGAGCGAGTATAGTACGTTATGGGATCCTTGGTATAACTGTGCCCTTACCCTGAACTCACCGTCATAGCGGCTTCCTGATTTTAAGGTTTGACGGTATTGGGCATTATGAGAGCTATTTTGGTATAGTCCGTGGGCTAGGTGGACCCACCGTGCATCCCCCAGGATCCTCCGACACCATTTTTTTCTGGTACCTTAGGGTGTCTAGTAATGGAATCGGGATGTTTCCCAGAAATAAGTTGGGATGCTCTTCATGAAAAACTTCAATATTTAAGAGTACCTGAAAGTTTTCAGTAAATTTCTCTATTAGGGGTAGGGGAACGTTTTTATCTTTGTTTTCAATATTATCATGTAGATACAGATCATATTTGGTACCATTGTAAAGGGAACATGTTCAGCTTTTATAAAATACAAAGTTGGTTGATGTAGCTGCTTCTATGTCGTCACCATGACGTCATAAACACAAGTTTTGAGGAAAAACGCTATAAAATCGTGTCAATTTATCCTTTATAAAATTATTTCTGTACAGCATAATAAAACACATTAAGACAAAGTATGTTTTCCATTTACTTAATGAATTTTAGTTATAAATGATCATATATTCTCATCTTCGATAAAATACACCACTCTTTTATAAAAAATATATTAAAGATAGCCATTTTTTAAAAAATGATCGAAACGGGGTAGGGGAACGTTTTTATCTTTGTTGTCGATGATATTATGTAGATATAGATCACATTTGGTATCATTGTAAAGGGAACAGCTTCAGCTTTTATAAAGTACAAACTTGATTGGTGTAGCTATTACTGTGACGTTTCTATGACGTCATAAACTGAATTTTTGAAGAAAAACGCTATAGAATCATTTGAAATTATACTATATGATTTTAATTCTGTACCACCCAATAAAACACCTTGAGACACTGTATGCTTTTCATTTACTTCATAAATTGTTGTTATAGATGATCATAATTCTCATTTTAAAGAAAAGACGCCACTCTGTTATGAAAAATATATTGATTTAAAGATACCCTTTTATTTAAAGTTGATCTAATCTTAAGATTAATAGTTTTCACGATTAAAGTGACCCAGTATGTTTCTTTGTATAAATAATAATATCATCATCATCATCATCATGGCATCATCATCATCAACATCATCATGATTAAAAGTAATCTACGTAACATCATCAGGTAGTATACGGTCAATCAACAAACATCTGATGTAGCCACAGGTTGATGATGTCATCCAGAAATGTTCAGAAAAAGATATAAAGATTTGTACCATACTAGAGAGTGTGACATTGGTTAACAGCATTCGGAAAACGCCAATGCACAAACCTTTGACAACTTTGTAGATTTGCAGATAGAACAAAATGTCATTTCAGGAATAGTGATAGAGTAGATGTTTTGTTTGATTGACATTTTGAGCATTCTATAATGTCTGAACAGAAAAAAAATAAATCAAAAACACAACAATCCATCCACTTACCACAATCATAGAGCATTAAAATCAGTAAGAACTGGTGAGAATAATTCGATTTAAAGAATAATACATGTACTGCAGAATAGAGATGGAAAGTTTAAAAATGGAATAATTTAATATACGTACATATGGACGAGAATAAAGAATGAATCTGATTCTTTTAGTTTTATATCAAATCAGATAAACAAAAAGGTACATGTATATGGCAAGCAGTTAATGTTTTAGTTTGGGTTTTTGGGATGCGAATACTACATTCTCGAGTACTGGCCGGGGTAAATCAGGTCTTTGAGCAAATCATAAAGAAGCAGACATAAGAATTGTTCTTTTTGCCAAAGAAGCCAAAGAAACAGATAATGGTCAAACGCTTATCCTTTGTAGCCATGCAGATATTTTGCTATGGTCTTGGTTTTTGTTTTACAATTAATATTTTGGAAATAAAAGATTGTTATTCAATCCTATATTTATAGCTGTTGAATTGTTGAACCGGGGAAATATGTTATATTCTGATCATATTTATATAATAAATATAAGGGATATACGTATAGAATATATTGCTGCACGGTGCTTGTGGATGTTAATCATGTTGCTGTTGGACCTATTTGAATGTTTGAATAAGCGAGAGGACTATGTTTTATTGCAGACATCAAAAGTCATAGCTATTAAATTAATTCAAATGAAATTTATTGAAAACTTGAAAAATGTTTCGGCTTCGTTATTAAAATTATTTAATTCACATAAAATAAGTTTAAAGAGCAGTACTGATAATATTTTCACATAATATGTAACATACACACATTAGTTTTATGTCATAAAATAATGACATCCTTTGTTGTATTTGATTCAAAATGCAGCGCGATGATTACAAGTCGGCCATCTTAAAAACGGCGGCTATATTGAATTTTACAACCAATATTCATTCATGAAAATTAGTATAAATATTTAATTGATCAAATACAAAATTTCAACTCAAAAGGTTAAGTGGTTGATTTGATATTGAATTTTTATACTTAAATTATCTTTTTGGGTAGCCATCTTGGATTTGGCAGCCATATTTTCATTAAACAGAAAAAAGTCAAGGTGGAAAAAAACCTAGCTTATCTTAGTACATATATATTAAATACAATTCATTGGTTTTATGTCATAAAATAATGACATCCTTTGTCGTTTTTGATTTAAAATACAGCGCGATGATTATAAGTCGGCCATCTTGAAAATGGCGGCCATATTGAATTTTACAACCAATATTTATTCATGAAAAATTAGTATAAATATTTAATTGATAAAATACCAAATTCAAATAAAAAGATTTAGTGGTTGATTTGATATTAAATTTTTATACTTAAATTATCTTTTTTGGCGGCCATCTTGGATTGGCAGCCATATTTTCATTAAACGGAAAAAGTCAAGGTGGAAACATACCTAGCGTGACTAAGTACATATAGGGCAATGAGATCCACCATGTTTCCTGCTTTTAACAAAAAAGTTTAGGGGTGTCACATTTTTGGGATCTGCCCCCTGACTATTAGTTTTTAAGAACTTTCTCTTTTATTATTTCCCCCCCCCCCCCAAAAAAAAATCATCCCGTTTTTGTCTCTATTCCGGTTACGCTTTTGATATTACAATCAATTCATACTTCCGGTTTTTGAGAATGAGTTTTTAAAAGTTCGACTGATCCGGAAAATCCACAGGTACTTGGGGACAGGAATTTATTTATTATTTATTATATTTAAGGTATATTTTACCTATCGGGATATGAATTATGTGCGAGAATTCTATAAAACTCGTTTTTAAAAAAATCCCCTTACGACTGGTATATAAAAAAGACAAGGTAAGTACCTCTCGGTGAAATCTGAAGGTACCGTCCGGGGAAATCCCTGTGAATTTTATTTCAAAAATGACTTGCCTTTAATACTAACGTCATATTTCAACTCCAAACATATTTTTCTTCCAAATAAATCATATCTCGTCATATCAATATCCACATAAACGATCATAAATCACACAAATCCAACAACAATGTCATTATTTTCCACCATGTCTAACTTCGATCAACGGAAGTTGGGAAATTAACGCCGCCTATCGGAAACCGTTTACACGTAGAGATCCCATTTAACTTGTTGGCGGTATTTTTGAATTGGAAAATACCGCCAACAAGTTAAATCGGACCTTTCGTACTTGTTCGTATTGTGATACACATTCGGAACATTTCTACGTGTAAACGGTTTCCGATAGGCGGCGTTAATTTTCCAACTTCCGTTGATCGAAGTTAGACATGGTGGAAAATAATGACATTGTTGTTGGATTTGTGTGATTTATGATCGTTTATGTGGATATTGATATGACGAGATATGATTTATTTGGAAGAAAAATATGTTTGGAGTTGAAATATGACGTTAGTATTAAAGGCAAGTCATTTTTGAAATAAAATTCACAGGGATTTCCCCGGACGGTACCTTCAGATTTCACCGAGAGGTACTTACCTTGTCTTTTTAGCTCACCTGAGCCAAAGGCTCAAGTGAGCTTTTCTGATCACAATTTGTCCGTTGTCTGTCGTCGTCGTCGTCGTCGTCGTTGTCGTCGTAAACTTTTACATTTTCATCTTCTTCTCACGAACCACTGGGCAGATTTCAACGAGACTTGGTCAGATGCATGTCTTGGTCGGTGCAATTCAAATTTGTTCGTGGTGTTGCCATGGCTACCATAACTAGGTCAAGGTGACCTAGGGGTGCAAAAATCTTAAAAAATCTTCTTCTCCGAAAGTATTGATTAGAGAAAAAATCTGATGTGATATTTGGCTTCTCTAGGGTCTTTAGCCTATAGTTTGTTCATTTTGTGAAATTCGGACAAAAAATAGGTTACGCGTTTTTGCGTTTAATTTTGAAAAAATCGTAAAATAGCTTCAAATTGTTATAACTTGACTATTTGGCCAGATAATGACATGGGGTTTTCAGTTTTGACATCTTCTTGTTAGTATCTTCAAATTGAGGTCAAGGTCAATTATGAAGGTCGTGACCTAATTTTTTTTACCTCTGATTATAATTATTATCTCGAAAACTATAAACTTTTTGTATAGGCATGTATATTAGAATGTTGTAGGTATTGATACAACAATCATTTTGGTGTATAGAAAAAGGTCATGGGTTCAAAGGTCAAGGTCACAGATGTAAAACAATACCAAAATGGTTACTTATCTCGAAAACTATAAACTTTTTGTATAGGCATTTATATTAGAATGTTGTAGGTATTGATACAACGATCATTTTGATATATAGAAAAAGGTCATGGGTTCAAAGGTCAAGGTCACAGATGCGAAACAATACGGAAATGTTTAATTATCTCGAAAACTATAAACTTTTTGTATAGGCATGTATATTAGAATGCTGTAGGTATTGATACAACGATCATTTTGATGTACAGAAAGAGGTCATGGGTTCAAAGGTCAAGGTCACAGATGCGAAACAATACGGAAATGTTTAATTATCTCGAAAACTATAAACTTTTTGTATAGGCATGTATATTAGAATGTTGTAGGTATTGATACAATGATCATTTTGATGTATAGAAAAAGGTCATGGGTTCAAAGGTCAAGGTCACAGATGCGAGACAATACCGAAATGGTTAATTATCTCGAAAACTATAAACTTTTTGTATAGGCATGTATATTAGAATGTTGTAGGTATTGATACAACAATCATTTTGATGTATAGAAAAAGGTCATGGGTTCAAAGGTCAAGGTCACAGATGCGAATCAATACCGAAATGGTTAATTATCTCGAAAACTATAAACTTTCTGTATAGGCATGTATATTAGAATGTTGTAGGTATTGATACAATGATCATTTTGATGTATAGAAAAAGGTCATGGGTTCAAAGGTCAAGGTCACAGATGCGAATCAATACCGAAATGGTTAATTATCTCGAAAACTATAAACTTTTTGTATAGGCATGTATATTAGAATGTTGTAGGTATTGATACAATGATCATTTTGAGGTATAGAAAAAGGTCATGGGTTCAAAGGTCAAGGTCACAGATGCGAAAACAATACTGAAATGGTTAATTATCTTGAAAACTATAAAAGTTTTGTATAGGCATGTATATTAGAATGTTGTAGGTATTGATGCAATGATCACTTTGATGTAAAGAAAAAATTCATTGGGGTTTAGTATTTATGTTTTCTTTAAATCTATCAGCTAGCCATTAGTTATCAGGTGAGCGTATAAGGCCCATGGGCCTCTTGTTTATATACCAGTCGTAAGGGGATTTTTTTAAAAACGAGTTTTATTGAATTCTCGCACATAATTCATATCCCGATAGATAAAATATACCTTAAATATAATAAATAATAAATAAATTCCTGTCCCCAAGTACCTGTGGAAAATCAAGATATCCGAGTTCAAGATAACGCGATCCATATGTATTTCATTGTTATAATGAAGTACAAGTTTACTCAAAACATACATTATAATTATGTTTTACTTTGTTTTACAGATGATAACAGTCTGCACATTGATCGACAGGTAACAAACTCAAACATTTGTTGTTGTTGTTGTTTAACATACCAAAGAAAGGGTTCACTTATTCAATTTGTATATCCGCCATATTTGATGATGATTTGCCATTTTTCTCAATGACTCGTTATAGTAAATATTTTAAATTTGGCGCCATACAGAACTTGCACCAAGTGGCGGAACTTATCGCTGCTATATTATTTAACCTTACACCGGTACAGAAACCATAGTAAATATTTTAAATTTTCAAGGTTCCTATTAACTTTCAATTTACGAAGCGACGTCGTTCTATATATAGCTATGTAACAGATATTCAGTTTTGACAAAATTGCAAATTCTGCTAACTTTGGCTCTATTTTTCAAACCATAACCACATGATCCATATCGATTGTTCGCCTTGATCATGGCGACCTTGTTAATTTTATCCGTCACATGTCAACTTTTTCACCCTAGATTTCAATTTTAGGGTTGCTTTTAATATTAAAAATAACAAAAATCGAAAAAGTGAAGAATTTTGAAACTTTAGGGGAAAATGCTGAAAACCACATACAAATTGTCGGAATAAAATAAACTCGATAGCAACATTCATAAGGAAACCGGTTATTAATTGTATAGGTGGTAAAAGAAGGGGTTAAACTGTCAAACTAACTTATTTGGCGATAGATGTGTTTTACACCTCTGGTTTTCTTATCTCCCCGAGCAAAACTTCGCGATCACGTGACCAAAAAAAAAAATATAAAAACGAACTGCCTTTTCGACATGACAAACCCCTTTGAGGGGATCATACTTGTTGTATAATACGAGGTATGCATGCTTCATATAGGGCCTTCAAAAGTGCTTATAAATTCTCGACATACAGGTTATATTATTACAATTATTCATGATGCTCATCCAAAGTCAGGCGTCTATATCTTGAACACAGTTTATTTTGTGGTGGCAATGATGTGATGGAAAAATTTAGGAAACTGTTAATGTTCTTGAACCATCTCGACTCGCTGATTACATTTTAATTATTATGTCAGATGCGCATACAAAGTCAGGGATCTATTTTCACTATTCCCTGTGCAACAGAAGCTCTTTGCTGTACACTACTGAATGAAATAAACAAAAGCAACATGAACGCTTTTATTTTATAATGGTGACAAATAGTATCTTAGATTTAATATTCTGATATCATTGATTTTCGTTGTGTTCCAATATTCATTGTTTTGTGGACACCCTGACAAACAAATTAACATGCCAGAGAAATATTATACGAATAAATAAATTAATGTAATATAATGAACTACTTATAAATATGTATTAGCATATTATTACTGGTTACACGACAAAATAATCACCCAACAAAATAGTATCTTGTCAATACGAAAATAAATCATTCCACAATAGAGTTTGAAGATGCAATATTTTAATGTGACAAGACTTACTCTTTAGCTATATGGAGACAAAAGCTAGTAAACTGAATTTTATAGCAGATTTCCCAATCACGTGTAACAATATCGTAGTCAAAATAAGTAATTGGTTTATTTTGTGTAGGTAATGGTGGAGTAGAGCAAGTTTTGGAGTCTAAAATATTACAATACGGTTTAAGTTAAAGGTTTGGTGATTTTCTTATTTATTTAGTTTGTTCTTTGCGACTCTCAACCTTTGTCAATTACAAGTGTTTCAGTTATCATTGGACCTATTAAATCGTGTTGCAAATTATTTTTCAAACAATTGAATAATACTGGAAAATGCGAAAAATACGAACAGACCGCTCTGAATGCTTGTATCATATTTCCAAATACACGGAGTTGTGGTGGCCCAGTGGTCTGAGGTCCCGGATTACCGACCACAACGCCTCTCTGTCTAGGAACCGTTCGATTCCCGCTCGGACATATCTATAGTGGGAGATAGTGTATTATTTTGCTTGCCGAAGGTCGTTGGTATTCACCAGACACTACGGCTTCCCCTACCATTCCAAAACTGACCATATCGTAAGTGAAAAAAACTTTGAGAACTAAAAACAATTACTACATTCCACTCTATATATAACAGTAAAGGCTATTTATGAAATTGAATTAAATAAAATTTAAAAGAAATTACAATGTAATTGACTATCAATTCAACTCTAAATTTAAACGTCATGAGGCCACCTAGAGTCTTTTATGAAATTGTAGATGAAATCGAAAATTAAATAAAATTTAAAAGAAATTACAATGTAGTTAACTATTAATTGAACAAAGTACTACTACGCTAAACGTCACGTAGGCCATCCAGAGTAACCTTGAGAGAAGTTAAAAAAAATATGGGACAAAGGTTACACTGGTGCCGCACCATGTGTTCTTGTCTCAGCATCTTATAAATCAGCTGATTCCTCACACATACATAATGGTTATCTTGACAGGTCACGGCCACAGTGTGCAGGAAAAAAACTTTAAAAAATTACCATCAGACTAAAAAAAAGATAAAAAGTACATATCAATTTACCACGAAAGCACATTATGATATCGTTTTCACGTCAAAACTGCTCCAAATTCCGACCTCTGAATTCTACGTTGCACAATGAAACATCTGGTTCTTATCACATACTTCCAAACCTTGGACATAATTAATGCATATGGTGTACTCTTCTGACTTTACAGAAAATTGGAGACGAGAATCACAAAAAAACCTAATTTATTGTTTAATCTGGTATATTTCAATTTAATTAAGAGATAAATGATAGGAGGATGAGAATAATGGTGTTTTATACCCCAGTCAAGAATATTTTTTTTTACTTATATCGAGGCGTTCAGCTCTGGGATGATGAAGAAAATCCGAGTATTCAAAAAAGCCACCAACCTACTACAGCGTACTGGAACTTTCTCACACTAGAGATCTGTCCGAGACAGATCCGAACCTAGGAGACGAGAGGCGATGTGATCCGCCTACTACCCCCCCCCCCCCCCGAAAAAAGCAAAAATGTATACAACTGTGATAATTACTGATGTTCACAGTAAAGGGGAGATAATAAGTAAGGCTTTCCTTAGCAATTGATAACCACATTATAACTGCTACCACAAGATATCGAAATTAAAAAGTACGTATCTCAACTTTTAACGTCTGATCGATTTGAAGTAACGTAATACATGTATGTCACTAAATATGTTTTGCACAGAATAATTTCAGAGTTAAAAAATTCTAGCAATACTTGGACATAAAAGTACATGTGCTTACTAATACAAAATTAAATATACGTACTTATTTTCGTAATGTATTATAGTGCATATTTAAATATTATACGCGAAAAGTTAACTTCGCGGATATTTCTAAATTTCATATACCTCGAAAATAAATACACGCGAAATTAAATAGTTTGGGGAAGAGAATTACGCAAAAGTGTGGACATCCTCCATTCAAGTTATTTCTCAATGACTCGAATAGAAAACAAATTTAAACCTTAGGTTTAGAATAAAATACCCGATTAGAAACGACACATTGTATAGCATTTTGAAAACTTCAATTATTATTTTGCAAATAATTAAAACAAAAAATAAATGCATAATGCGGTTAGCCAGCCTATCGCATGATACACCGTCACGTTTGTGCGGAACAATAATTTCCATTGAATATTGAATCAAGTCGGTTCATTTTCACGTAAAACGATTTTATTCTGGAAATTAGCGACGTAAACGTTTTCTAAACGTCCTGCACACACATTAAGGGACGTTGATCACATGGTTCAGCGGGAAATCCGATTGTTCTTTTACTACGCCACCCGCCATAAAAAACGTCAGTGATAATGCACTGTCTTTGATTACGTCACTTGACACGTGCTTGGGCGTGACTAATTAGCGTTGGTGTTATTTAGAAATAACCTGAAGGTTTCTAACCTTTCAACCAATGAAATCACAAGACGTATGGTTCGCTGCTGTACCACGTGACACCCTTACGGTTAAGCTGAACAATTATTTATATAGGTATGTACTGATACCAGTTCACGTTCTCCGGGAATTCTTGACGTAAAATGTTTACAAAAACATCCCGCAAAAACGTTAAGGAGTATTGACCACGAATATTATAACGGCGAACTCTCTGTTATTCTTTTTCTACGCCAATAGCCCGAGAGAAACGTCGGCAGTAATCGCAAAACTTTATCAAGCGCTACATAGCCCCTATGCTACTGAAAGCATGACTTGAACCAAAGTCATATCGGAAAGGTCAAGTAACAATAAAGTTTTTATATATTCAACGGTATTAAATTGTGTTCAATAATGGGGCTTTGGTGGCCATTGTACTACATTAGCCGTCTTGTGGATCACAGTACAACCGAAGTTTAAACGTCCTTCTTTAGTGTCAGAAAATGTGTTAATTCCCTTTCCGTTGCTCGGTCGCTTCGAGTTGAGAGTTGAGTACTAGTGTTTTACGTCCCGGTCAAGAGTATTTCGCGAATATCGAGGCGTCGCCAGTCAAAGGCGAAAGTGCATAAATTTTGCTTGTGCGTTGCACTGATGGCATTATACAGCAGGGTTCTTTACCGTGTCATGCCTACTGTGACGCTAGACCTCGTTTATTTTGACTAATGCAATTCTAGATCCTTCAGCTAGTACTACTGCTATCATTGCTGATGATTCCACAGCTACACTAATATTGATGCTAATTTTGAAAATTTTCTCTCCACAGTAACCACAGCAAGTATGGTTGTAAGTTCCCATCCGAAAGAACCACGACTTACATTTCTAAACGCCAATTGCTTGGCAAAAGAACAGGCACTACCCACTTTCAAGTCTTTGGTCAGACCCGGCGGGGGATCGAATCCACAAACCCCCCCCCCCTTTATGGAGCAAGCACTTTATCCAAAGAGCTACCGCAGTGGTGTTAGGTCGCTTCGATGTAATCAGTGAAATAGTGTTGGCTTCATTACAACTAACCATTTTGCTCATTCAGTTATTAAAAGGTGTATTTTTGTGATTCGGCTAATCTTAAATCTTTTGTTGGAAAGGAAATGTAAAAAAAAATCACCATTTTGATAGCATATGTTCATATTGTTTGTCAAAAATTTAAACAAATTTTAAAATTTCACCAATATATTGGTTAAGCGAACGAATCTGCAAACAACTAGACACATTACATGACCACTTGAAATATACACAGCGAATCAATCTACTTGCAAATGAATATTTGTCTCAGGAATATTACGATTTAAGGCTTATCAGGGTGTTCTAAATGGTCATTATCACAATATCGTTGATAAATATGGTGTCTATGTATCCAACATTATCCTGGATATATTTTTGACGTTCCATATTCCTTTCATTATTATTTTTACACATGTATGGTGTAGCTAGCTAGACTTATACTTCTGGAGCACCTGGTCTCACACACACGTATCTGGTGGAATTACACGTGTTTAACTTAATTTGTCAGTTATCGAAATTTTACTTTGTTTTGGGAATTGTAATTTGGATACAGACTGGTATGTTTATTAGAATCAAGTAGTTAGCATCAGTGAAAATGAAATACGTGTGGTGAATTTAGAATGGAAAGGCTACAGTCTACACCATTTAAGAAGCAAGTCCAGCATTTAACTAGTAAGAATAGTTGTATCATAATTAAATCAGTTTTGGAAGAGATGTATACAAAATACTAGTACTTGCCGAGAGTGCAGCATATGTAAAATATACACGGACGTGTTTTTAAACCATCCTCAAGCATTTGTATAAACATGCATGCACGACAAAAATCCCTGATTATATAATAAATCTTGACATGATGTGATTAGACATAGAAATTTCTTTTAAGAAATTAATTACAAGTACTGCATAATTTCGAAAATAAAAATGGTAAAAAGTAAAATTGAAAAATTAAAAAATTATTAATTAAATAAAAATTTAATTACTGATTTCTGATTTATAGATAGCTAGAAGTGCAATAATAAATAATACATTGTATCTTGTGTCTGTCTGGAAACTGGATCTGGAAAAGGTCGATGTGATGCGCATGCGCATGGGTCTACGTTTTTTAATTTAAAATATGCTGTTTGAGCAAAAAACTCGTTTATGTAATCACGTGTACTTTTTTTGGAAGAAATCGTTTGACTATAAATACTGAGGTTTTGGGGCAATCATCCTTCTCCTCCTTGGCAGCTACAGGACAGAGATTGCAAACCCTTACCGAGCCTTCACAGATACAACGGTTTTTAAGTTTTTAACTTAGTTTCTTAAGTTAAAAAGTAAAAATGTTTATCTTAAAAGAACTTTCACTATTAATATTAATTTTAGTTATTAATTCAGTATTAAGTGCACCCAACGCTGGAGTTGAAAAATCACTAGGTAAGTACAAAATGAAATCTCTCTCTCTCTCTCTCTCTCTCTCTCTCGTTTTTGTATGTTAATAGTAACGTAATTTCTATTTCTAAGATTCAGTGCTTTAATTGTAGACTAATAATACGAATATTCCCTCTCTCTCTCATAATAACTCGAATGTGTGTGTGTCTCTCTCTCTCTCTTCCTCTCGTTCTCTTAACATTGTAGGAACAAGTGAGATAAATATTGGGGACAATGTGAGATTCATAAGAAATATGTTGGTTGTGAGGAAACTTCCAGTATTTAAATGTGGGAATATTCAAATGTCCCCATCTAGCCCTAACCATATTCTGTTGTAAATTTTAGAGTATTTCAACTAGCCTCACATAGATCTGGGGACACAAAATTTGTCCCCACATTGTAGGGGGTGTCATCACTAATGGTGCCAGTAATTATCCCCAGATCAACGGTTGCAACATCTCTCTCTCTCTCTCTCTCTCTCTCCGGGACTCTTTTTTCTTATGCGTTTTCTATTAAAGTTAAATAAAATTTTATTTTTTATTAAGAATAAATTTAAGATGCTATATATATGAGCCGTTCTCCAGGAAAACCGAATTTAATGACAGAATTTTTGAGTTTCAGTTTTTGATATTTTTAAAAGTATTGGTATTGAATTAGATTTTTTTAGAAAATTTTGTGAACTGTTACAGTCATTCCTGCGTTAAAGGCCACCTCTATATAAGGGTCACCTGTTCTAAAGGCCAGTAAAATTTTATCCCAATTTCTCTTTATTTATATAATTTTAACCTGCCCATATAGACCTCTTTCGCTGGTTCTCTTTGGTTGCCTTGATAAACTTTATACAGGGTTGAATGTACTTTAAAATGTTGGCAATATTATTTTTAAAATTATATTTTATTAACATTTCAATCAGCGTTTAAATGATTATTTTTTACATACGCAATGTACACTGGCTGAACTTTGCATGAATTATAAAAAAGTACTAAGTAGTTACTGGCCAGCATAAGAACCTTGCGTACCACTATCAATATAATAGGTGAGCAAAGAATCGTGCAGAATAGTGACCTGCGTCACATTCGATCTATTATTTCAATGTCTGATATTTTTTGGGGTGGGTTTCGTTTTATGATAGTCATTACCCGCTGGAGACAATATTTTACACGAAGCACAATTACTAGTATATAGCAGATGTGAAATTTTGCCTTCCGTTGAATTTTGGCAGTGCGAATAGCTAAAGAGCTACATTTTTAATAAGTTATGCAAAATCAGCTACTGTAGGAACCACATTGAATACTCTTTATATCCATAGAAAATCAAATAAATTTGAATAAAGTTTGATATTTTTCACTTACTTGTACCAAGTCGTAATAGGAAATCTGTATGCACATCCGCGATTGTCATAAAGTATGTCTCAGTCTGTAGAAGGAAAATGTTGGCGGTATGGGGATTTTACACATGCAAAAATGACGATGTTTACACCGGAAGTGATCATGATGTCCTTGGTGACGTTTTACGTCATATGCGAAACAGAATCTGCCATTTGCCTGGTTTTTCAACATGTTAAATCCCCATAGCACCAACGTTTTACCCTGTGCAGATATATTTTGGGCTAATCGCGGATGAGCATACAGATTTTCTGTTACGACTAGGTACATACCGATCTTTATTCAAATTTATTCGATTTTCTATGGATATAAAGAGTATTTCACTGTCACAGTCACAGTGGTTCCTACAGTAGTTTTACTCCGTAATATTTTACATTATTCATTGTTTTGTCCTACTTAAAAATCTAATGACTTAGTCAATGGTGTTTAACGCCCATAATAAGATTATTTCACTTATATCGGGGCGATCAGTTCTGGGATGATGGAGAAATCCGGAGTCCTTAGAGAGAGAAAATCACTGACGTTTGTTAAGTAAATTGACAAACTAGAATCTATCCAAGTAAAATTCGAACTAGCTGGTAAGAGTTGAGTTGAGTAAGGGTGTTTAACGTCCCAGTCAAGAATATTTTACTTATATCGAGGCGTCGCCAGTTATAGACGAGGGTGCAGAGATTTCCCCCGTGTGTTGCGCTAATAGCATTATACAGCAGGGTTCTTTATCGTGCCACGCCTACGGTGAAACGAGACCTCGTTTATTTTAAGTTCTCATCCGAAAGAACCGTGGCTTTCATTTTGTAATGCCGAGTGTTTGGCGAAATGACAGTCACTACTCACTTTCAAGTCTTGGGTCAGACCCGGTCGGAGCTCAAACCCACGACCTCCCACTGACTCGCGAGCACTCTACCAACTGAGCTACCGCAGTGGTTTAATATTGCTATTGATAATAGTCTCAAAGGAGTTTGTTAATCAAGTATTACGCCAAATCGTAGAGATTCTTTTACTTATATCGAGATGGCCAGTTCAGGGATGATTAAGAAAACCGGAGTGCTCGCAGGATAAATATATATAGCTTTCTGTCTCTTGGCAGTTTTTGGCCACTAGGTACCAATATTTCAGTTACTCGGCAGTCGAGGTTTGACTCTTTTTCGTTAGCTCAGTGTAAAGCACTTTCGACAGGTATGTACTGTATCTCTCGAGCAAAGTTTTGACTATTTTTGTGAGCTCAGTGTTAAACGTTCGACAGGTCTTTACTGTATTTCTCGAGCGGTATCTTTTCGTTCACTAGTTATCCATATCTAAGCCACTCAGCATTCGAGCTTATTTTTTGTTAGCATAGTCTTACACTTTCGATAGGTCTGTGCTGTAGCTGGTGACATTCCGATACAAGTGAAACAATCTTGCTTAAGACAATAACCTCTCTGTTACAATGTTCGAGCACAATACATTTTGGCATTTAGTCTAATTGGGTTTCATATTTTTTCTCTCCATAGCAAATAGAGAGAAACGATCCAGATACAGATCTAGAAGTAATGACCTTGAAGAAGAAATTGATCACTTGAGAGACGATTTACGTGCTTTGAAAAGCAAAGTCCGAGATGCAGACGGTGGCGTGCACATACATATGCACGACGGCGGTGAGGCAGAGAGTAACCATGGAAGCCATCCCGGCGACAAAAATATCCATTTGTACATGCATCTAGGAGGAGAACAAGACTCAAACGGTAAGTGAATATTTACATTTGGTTACTATGGAAACAAATTTTTGTGGTGATCCAACTTTTGTTGTTTCATGGACATCCTCGAATTTATATTTGGTAACTACGGAATTTTTTTGTGGTGATCTAACTTTCGTTGTTTCGTGGACATCCTCGAATTTAGATTTGGTATTTACGGAATTTTTTTTGTGGTGATCCAACTTTCGTTGTTGCGTGGACATCCTCGAATTTTGCATTAGGGATTTTCTCGAGTAGGATTCGAACCTATGTGGTGAGGGGCGCTGTAATCCTAAGAGCGCTTTCGACAACTCGAAAAAGGTAATTTACAGGATATATTTATTGACAATCTTATTTCAGAACATGTATACGCCCACTGTGAGATGGTTGATATTGACCCAGAGGCACATGGTGAAGAACACGTACATGGAGAAATTTCTTTGGAACAACAAGTAAGATACTAATGTTCTATTTAATTTGTGTAATTCAACGCAATTAGTTATGTGAACTTTTGGTTACCTTACTCCGGAAGGTTAAGTAGCTCCTGTAGCTATAAATATATCTATATACAGGTCATACCTGTCAACAAAGTCCGTTTTGGACAGATAACCTTTATATATAGGTTCAAATAGCATACATGAACTGATGGTATTTAAAAGTCAATGACCCTTATATGGTGTTGGTCTTGATAGCAGGAACGACTGTATCCTTATTATTGCTTCAACTACTACAGTAGTTCAGGAGGTAGGGTGTTGGCTGCGTATGCAAGAAACTGGGGTTCGAACACTTGTCTGGTCAATACAAGACTTTAAAAAAACAATGTATGTATATTAGATATAATTATTTGCTAAATTAGATAAACACGCGAACTTCGTGAGACCGGGTGCTCTGGAAGGGTAAGCGCCTCCTGTTTAGCTAGTTACACTCGCCACGTGTGTAATCAAAATTGGGGAAAAAAAGAAACATGGTACTATGGGACGTGAAATATATTCAAGATAATTATGGTAACCCAAGACTGACTCTAAAAACCTTCTGTTATACCGAAATTTTTCCAAATGTTCACTCTGTCTGTGAAAACAACAATATATTACCTCTTTCTTTAAACAGGGAAGCCATGGAGCTGTTCATATATCTGTAGACCTTCGCGGATTTGAACACCATGCTGGAGACCATGCTTTTGAAGTTCATGTTGAGGGAGATCTTTCAGACCATTGCAGACATCTTGGGGCAGAGTATGATGACTCATCCGTCGATCATTCACGTGACCACAGGTTTGTGCAAAACACATACACACATACACGCACGAATGCACGCCCACAGACATAAATGCACGCGCGTGCCCGATACGCCAATCGTCAATTATGTACATGTATTTTGCTTGAAAAATAGTCTACTTTTAACGGATATTCACAAATGGTAATATATGTGTAAGGAAATATACAGTCAAACCTGTCTATAAAGGTCACCCAAGAGAAGCAGTAAAAGTGGCCTTTATAGGCAGGTGGTCTTTATATACAGGTTCAAATAGTATAAATAAAGAACAAATGGGATACAAGTCTATTGGCCTTTATAAGCAGGTGACCTTTATATAGAGGTGGGCCTTTAAGGCAGGTTTGACTGTATATGAAATCAAAAATCAAATAAATGTTACCCTGAGCAAGACTCGTAGATTCCATGAATCGGATATCTATAATAATTTGGTTACTTTGATAAGTGTAAAATATTGCTGACCCAATGGATCAGTAAAAACAAAATTAATGAATTAGTTAATTAATTAATTAATCATGTATCTTAGTGATTTCATTTATTTATTCGAATTATTTTTATTAATTTATTCATTCTATTTATTCAATATATTTACTTTTTCATTTACATGTATTTCTTTATTTATTTATTTATTTGTTTATTTTCAGTAAAACTGGAGACTTTGGTGACTTACATGCTAACAAAAACGGTATCGTTAGACAGTCATTCGACAACAACAGGACCACTCTCATAGGCAGTCACTCCATTATCGGACGATCCTTAGCCGTGAGTATATCCCATTACTACTATCTTTCAATCACATATCGTACTGGCAATATACCGTACAGACCTGTCGAAAGTTTAACACCGAGCTAATGTAAAAAGTCGAATCCCGGATTTTCAAGTGGCCGAGATATGGATACCATATCGAACTTAAAGGGGTAATTTTTACAATACAGACCTGTCGAAAGTTTAACACCGAGCTAATATAAAAAGTCGAATCCCGGGTATCAGGTGGTCGAAGTACCCGAGAAGGTGACCAGAGATACAGTACGGACCTGTCAAAATTTAGATAACGAAACAGAGTAGGTGGTTTGACTACTGATTGACCGAGATAGGGATAGCTAATGACTGAAAAGCTGGTGACAGATAGATACCAGCTACCGAAAACCGTCGAAATATGACCGAGACGAGCGGTCGATTGGGAACTAATTCATTAGATCAGTGTTAAACTTTCAACAGGTTTTTACTGTATATAGAAGCTACCGAAAGCTGTCGAGCTAACAAAAGACAGAGACAAGCTGCAGATTTGGCACCAATAAATCAACTCATGGTTAAACTCTCGACAGTTCTGTACCGTAGTTTACCTATATAGGCTAACAACATTGACCTGTCATTTTGACCTTTAATACAAATATTCATAATAAACCAGTGCATTTATATGTTGTGTACACACGTATTTATTTCATCCACGTCAAAAAAAAACAAAAAAAAAAAAAAAACATGAATTGCGTGGGTATTAACTACGAATTCTAGTATTATCCCTGTATTTGGTGGATCCTCCTAATGAAAGGTCAAGCGGACAGGTCAATATTATTATATGTTGTTTGTCTATATAGAATATAACATACCGGTTCAGGTTGAAACCTCAATCCTCCAAAAAAATGCAAAGTAAAAAGTTTGAAAAGCAGCAAATGAAATTACACACGTGAATTTCCACCAGGTCAGTGAGACCGGGTGCTATGGGAGGGTAAGCACTTTCTGTCTAGCTAGATACAACCGCCACGTTTGAAATAAAAATTTAGAATGAATATAATTAAAAACAAACATACCTGTTCAGGTTGAAACCTCAATCCTCCAAAAAAAAAAAAAAAATGCAAAGTAAAAAGTTGGAAAAGTAGCAAATAAAATTACACACGTGAATTTTCGCCAGGTCAGTGAGACCGGGTGCTATGGGAGGGTAAGCACTACCTGTCTAGCTAGATACAACCACCACGTTTGAAATAAAAATTTAGAATGAATACATGTATAATTTAATACAAACATACCGATTCATGTTGAAATCACAATCCCCTAATAAAAGCAAAGTAAAAACTTTAAAAACTAAAAAATGAAATTCCACACGTGAATTTTCACCAGGTCAGTGAGACCGGGTGCTATGGGAGGGTAAGCACTTTCTGTCTAGCTAGATACAACCGCGGCGTTTGAAATGAAAATTTAGAATTTAGAATGAATTTAATTAAAAATAAACATACCGATTCATGTTAAAATCACAATCCTCCAATAAATGCAAAGTAACAAGTTTGAAAAGTAGCACGTGAATTTCCACCAGGTCAGCAAGACCGGGTGCTATGGGTGGGTAAGCACTTCCCGTCTAGCTAGATACAACCGCGACGTTTGAAATCAAAATTTAGAATGAATAGAACATGGGGAGTCAAATATAATAATATAAATATAAAAAATGAAAACATTGAAAATAAGAAATATTTAAATAAGAGAAGATATGATGAGAATTGATATAAACACTATCATAATTATTTATTGTTTTATGTTTGTAAGATAAATAGTATTCCAATAAATTATTATTATTTATTTTATTATTATTATTATTATCCCCGCTAGTATTTTTAGGAGGGGTATGTCTGTCTGTGTCCGCCTGTCCGTGTAAAAAACGTGTCCGGACTATGTCTCATAATTTCTTTGGACGACTGTCATAAAACTTAACATGAATAATCTTCATGGTTCAAAGGTGTATAATGACCTTGAACCAAGGTCACATCGGAAAGGTGGCGGGGAAACATTGAAAGTTCGGGATGGGGGTATTTGTCTCCAAAGAAACAAATCTAGTTTTTTTATGATGATGATGATGATGATGATGATGATGATGATGATGATGATGATAATTCTTATTATTATTTTACCTTCTAATTTTAGGTTCATCATTCAGCCCATGATCATTCCGGCTCAGACATTGTTGGATGTTGTATTATCGGACGCACAAGTCATGCTACTTATAGTAAGCTTTACATAAATACAGTCAATCCTGTGTTAAAGACCACATCTATATAAGGACCACCTCGTTATAAAGACCAGTAATTTCTTTATCCCAATTGCCTACAAAGGCCACTTTTATTGGTTCCCTTAAGTGGTCTTTATACACAGGTTTGAGTGTATGTAGAAATACAGTAAGTCATGTCCAAATTTTACGCTAAGGTAACGAATTAGTGCCGAATCGACAGCTTGTCTCAAGAAGTGCATGTTCTTTAGCCAAGCACTCAGGATTTTGAAAGAAATAAAATTAACGATATTTTTGAATGAATGGGAACTTAAAATAAATTAGACGGCGTGGCATGATAAACAACCCTGTTGTAGAAT
The DNA here is from genome assembly GCA_021292105.1 of Anadara kagoshimensis. Taxonomy (NCBI): domain Eukaryota; kingdom Metazoa; phylum Mollusca; class Bivalvia; order Arcoida; family Arcidae; genus Anadara; species Anadara kagoshimensis. Next base: position 19,021,140 of record CM037862.1, on the reverse strand, counting down.
TCCATCAGCAACACAAAAGCAAAATTTCTGCATCTTTGCCAATAGCTGGTGACGTCTTGATATAAGTGAATTATTGACTGAGACGTTAATCACCATTACTCAAATCAACTCAACTCGCTGATACTATTAACCAGACTGACAAGCGAAAACTAGAAAAATATCTCAAGGTCAACTCAACTCGCTGATACTATTAACCAGACTGACAAGCAAAAACTAGAAAAATATCTCAAGGTCAACAGATAAATGGGGTTCGTCGCTGTACCTCGTGATTAATACCTCTTATTGAACCCCATTCTCATGATTCTTCAACTTGTAAATTTGTAAAAGACACTGGCTCAACATAATATATCAGAACTGTCCTGCTGTCCGAATCAAAATTTCAGTGACTGAATTATGCTGAATTCCCATAGAAAATCCAATGACTGAATAATATATATGCTTGCTATTGTTCACTTACTTATGCCAAGTCATTTACTTAAATCGGTATGCACACCAGCAAAAGTAATAAAGTATATCTGTAGAAAGGAAAGTTGGCGCTATGCTGAATTAACATGTCAAAAAATGGCGATGTTTAAGTAACCGGATGCAACGTCATTGGTGACGTTTTTACAATTCACATGCACGAAAGGACCCGCTATTTGTCTGGTTTTTAAACACGCTTAATTCCCATGGCGGCAATATTTAACTCTATGAAGCTTACTTTTTATACTTTACAAATTTTACCCTGATCATGGTAGAACTAGTTCTAAAGCAACTTTCTATTCATTTTGATATTAATTCTATTTTGCAGGACGTGTCCATCATTATGCCCATTGTGAAATGCAAGATATTGATCCAGCACACGGAACAGAACACGTGCATGGAAGCATCGACTTTGACCAAGTATGTAGCTAAAAATATCTTGAAATTCAATTCTTCTATGTTTCAATAATTCTATTGGTCAGATCTTTGTTTTTACGTTTGCATGAATGGATTGGGTCTCCGTGACGTCATCTGATTATGGCCGACGCACAGAAACATTTGAATTCCTACTTCATAACGATGCTATTTTTTTTACTTTATACGGCTTTCTTGTTTGTTAAACTTGTTGACTTGTTGATGAAAAATTTCCATAAATTGAATTTAAAGACATAAAACTTATTTTTCTTTTTGTTATGGAAGTATGCAGGAATTGGACAATTTGCACACGTAAAATAATTCGCTACAGGAATTATTCAGTATTCATTTCTATAATAAAAAAGGTTTATTTTTGTAATCATAAAAAACAGAAAACGAGAAAAAATTGTAACATAAAAAATAAATAAACAAACAAATAAATAAATAGATAAATAAATAAATAAGTCAGAAGACTTAATACACGGTGAATTTAAATGGTGCTTTACTAATATGTAATTATTTTCTTGAATTTCAGACCGACAATGGACCAGTTTACGTCAGTGTATCACTTTCAGGATTCGAACACCATGAAGGTGACCATGCCTTTGAAATCCACGGAAATGGCGATTTATCTAACCACTGTGCCAATCTTGGACCAGCAAGGTAGGTGTTTATTGTATATGCATATCAAGATTTTCCCATGAATTTATACCAGGTGTTACATCGAGAAAAAATCTCGATATCATATCAAAGATGTACCATTTATCATTCTTCATTATATATATATATTTACAATATGAATGTAAACATGCAGAAGCAATTGTACATTGTATTTCAATTCCCGTTGAAAGACAATAGGGGTCATGACCTTTGATGCGACCACGTGGATTTGTTTACAAACAGTATATTACTTGCAGTATTATCCATTGCAATTTTAATCTTAACATGAAGATATATATTTGTTGTAAAATTATATGACTATAAATAAAAAATAGCATGGAATACTTCGGATTATTTTTTCTTTGACAGCTGTCGGAAATCGGAGGCGGAGTCAAACTGTCAATCAGCAACAGTTTTGAACATCGGATCAACAAATATTGGTACAAAATACTTATTTAAACAAAAAAATATAAATAAACAAAAATTGTAAATATAAAAAAATGACATTTCTGATCATGGTATTTCAAGGGGCAATGAAAGATAGTGTGGCGCGTGCCAAATTCAATATGAATGGCTTCGCCCTTTACCGAATTTGGCACGCGTCACACTATCTTTCATTACCCCTTGAAATACCATAATCAGAATGTCATTTCTGTTAAAAGTTTAACACTTAAGCTACGGTTAAGTTTGAATGTCTAAATTATTCTGTTTCAGTAACCATGGAGACCTTGGAGATTTACATACTAATGCACAAGGTGTTGGAAAGTCATCATTCAGATCAACCGCTTTTTCATTGGCTGGTCGGGATTCAATTGTAGGACAGAGTATTGCCGTAAGTAATTCAGAATTACCATTGGTTTTTATCATCCACCCATGCCAGTATCAATCAAAATTTTAGCTCAAAATACATTGCTACTGCTGAATTTGGGCTTTTTTACCTTATTTAATTTTTATTTTTGTATTTACATTTATAAAATACATATATACATTACAATGTATATAGGTAAACAACATCGACCTGTCCGCTTAACCTTTATATATTTATTATGGACGAGTCTATTTATATGCACCTGTTTATTTTGTCTGCATAATAAGAAACACTTAACATGAACACTGTTCATATATTAACTGCAAATCCTAATACAACCTTTGAATTGGATGGACCCTCCCATGTGAATATTCCTAATGAAAGGTCAAGTGGACAGGTCAATATTGTTTGCCTATATGATATTTTAATATGTTCGTTACATAGGCAACCAAGGCTAACGCCGTATCATAAGCTGTTTTGTAATTTGCAAGTTTAGAGAAAAAAATTACAAAGAGAAGAGAAAAAAAAAAGATTTTTTATATGTCAAATTTCTGACTATTTAGATTCATCATTCAGCCCATGGACAAGCAGGATCAACTGATATCATTGGGTGCTGTGTTATTGGTGCTGATGACGATGATCACGCAGAAGACGACTCTACAGGTTTGTATTAATTTGGCAGTTTTCAAAGTTTTATACTTTATTTTAGGATTTTGATTTACACATAGATTGGTATGTATGTTTTTGAATATTATTCAGAAACCATTAATTCACAAGTTTTATGTTATGTTTGTAAAGAGCTTGTTGTTGTCGTTGATGATCATATATACACATGTTTGTTTGTTTTAGTTTGTTTGTTTCTCATCTTTTCATTTGTCTTTACTCTTAAAATTATCGAATCGAGAAAGCATTAAATTTTCGAAACAAAAACCAAGTGTGTGTTTAAAATTTATAAATGCAATTTGTTTTCTGATGCAAGCATGTCCGTCAAATTTTCAATTTGTATTTGTACAGAAACTCATTATGGACATTGTGAAATGATTGATATTGACCCAGAACACGGATTAAACCACGTACATGGTGATGTTAACTTCATCCAGGTAAGAATAAAATAAATGCAGTAATTTTCAAATTTATTACGAATAATTCGTAAAACCTCAAAACTCAAACGAAAAGACTGACTTGAAGCTGAACACATTTTTTTTAAAATTATGCTGTAATTTTTAGGACACAACGCATTGCATATTTTCCCATGGAGTCTTATTCTGAAGAATCAACAATTTACAATCGCATCTTCGATCAAACTATTTGAAAATTCATCCCACCACGTGGCCAGCATGGGGCAACAGAATTAAATATACAACGGAAGAGGAAATCCGTAAATTGCGGCCCAGAACGAAGGAAATTATAAATAAATAAAACAATGCGGCGGAAAAATCATGCGAAAAAGTATTTTAGCGAAAATGTATGAAATTGCGAAATTGAAATGCATTGAATTTCAAAACTTTGAAAAGAAAAAAGAAATGTAGCGTAAAAAAAAAGAAAAGAAAATCACCAATTGACCTTAGCTGAGTAAATGCAAGGGTTTCAACGGTATACTGTTTCGTGCATATTACAGGCTGTTCGGCTTCCTCCATAGCAACAACATTTTAATTTTAAAAATTTATGTCATCAACAAAAATGAATAAACTATTTAGTATTATAAAATTATAAAACGCTTGCCTTGTGAGTCAGGTTATATTTGGAAATCGTTTAAAATTATTTATTGTCAAATTGTTTTGTTTAGACTGGTAACGATGCCACACGCGTATATGTAGACTTGGAAGGATTCGAACATCACGCTGGAGACCACGCCTTTGAAGTCCATGTCAACGGTGACATATCTGACCACTGTCGCCACGTTGGAGCTCAGTACGACGATCCAACTGAAGATCATTCCAGTTACCACAGGTAAGCATAAATGTCTAATTAGGTGCTAGTTTATTTATTTTTTTAAGAACAGGGTTCTTGCTGGATCGTTTTTTTTCTCAATCACTTTACCAATTTCGACAATTTTGGAAATTTTAGTGTTTAAACAAGTATGTTTGAAGTTTTCTTTATCAGAATTTGGTACATAGCCTATTTTTACAATTTTAAGGGGCCCTTCCCCATTTAAATAAGGGTGACTGAGAGCCCCGAAGATGCAAGATTTGTGTGATTGTTGATGCTAACGTAAATCTTTAAAATATAAAGATTGCTAATAAAAGATTCTTTTCGAAAAGATTTGCAACATATAAGACATAATCATCATCAAATAATTTTATGACATCCTAGCAAGTAAGACTATACCATGGAATTCAATTGTCTCCATGATAACACGCCGTCATTGGGAGTCAATACTTTCATACAAAAATAAAGGAAATGCTCTGACCAATTTAAAAGCTTGAAATAAATCAAAGTTAAATTAATTGCCATAATATGTGATTAGCTAATGCATACATTACCATACTTAACTTTCATTATTGCAGCCCAACCGGACACTTTGATAACATTCACTCAAATGACGCTGGTATTGCTAGACAGAACTTCACTGATGGAAGAATTGGTCTTCACGAGCTCACTCAATCATTGGCAAGAGCTTGGCTGTAAAGTTACAAAATGTTTGATACTATAAATAACCAGAAAAACTTTCGCATAAATTAGTTTTTAATTCAAGATACTTTCTATGTTTCCACCGATTTAAAATCAGTAGTGGCTAAATTTCCAAATTTGTGAAAAATGGTCTTTTTTGAACTATTTTTTTTAAAACCAATTTTCTTAAAATATGTTATTGAATGAAAAAATATTAGCAAATGACGATTTTGGTTATTAAATGGATACATATCATTTGTATTAGTGTATTTTATATTTTACCATCGTCAGATGATGGCCAGTCATATCAAGATTAAACAAAAATCGCGAAATTTTATTTTCGTGTTTTGTTGCTCTCATGAATTTCGTTTGTTGTGAGCCTCTTGTATTGCTTTGTAAAAAAGATACTAAATGCCGTCTAGCACCATGATATGGCCATAATTTGGCCAAAACTTGGTTTGAAACAGTAAAATACCAAATATAAATACTTGCATTTAAAAAAAAAATAATTCGGTCCATGCCTTTTTTGGTTCCGAAAAATTGGTTTGCATAATATAAATGCATACACATATTTTATTGTGGGTCGATGCCTGTCTTCGGTCAGAATACCCTAGTTTAAACACTTAAAATATAAATACTTGTTTTTGTTACTTTTGGGTCCTTTCGAAAACCCTAGCCTTTGAAAATTTAAATGCTAAATACGCATACATGTGGTCCCACTGCCCTCTTTGGTCCGAAACCCCTAGTTTGGGAAATATAAATGCAGAATGTATCTTATTAATTTTAGGTCCATGCTTCTACCGCTGGTTCAAATAACACAGATATTATTGGATGTTGTGTTGTTGGCAAAGCTAATGCACCACACCACCACGTTCCTGCTCAAGAAGGTTGGTACTGTGATATTTACATGTGTCTTGATGTTGAGTAACACAGTAAAACCTCGATTCATTGGCATCATCACATGTATGGCGAGTGCACACAAAACCATACTCAAACAATAATTTTAACAACTTTCACTCTACACTGTAGACACACGATTGGGTTTGTTCACACATGACGTCACAGCGTGTTCTTCTCACCTTGAACACAAAAGGGCTGCGGCGATGATTTTGGCAATAGCGGAATTTATATCTTACTGGAATATTTTTTTTTTATTTTATCATTAACATTGTACTTATAACTATCGATTTTGGTCATAATCAGACAGACTTCAGTATCCCTAAAAACATGAGATGCTTACTTTTCTGGAGCATCCAGCCTTCTGAAAGGACAATATACTATTTTATTTTGTTTTATTCAACTTTTAATGGTTTATTTTTTAATTGTACAATTGGCAATATATTTAAAATGTTCCTCGGGTTACACATAAAAATCTCTTTTGTTACCTAAAAAGAACACAACTTGACTGGGTTTTTTTGACCTGTGCTCCATTGAAATATATTGGCAATGTATTTAAAATGTTCCTCGGGTTACACATAAAAATCTCTTTTGTTGCCTAAAAAGAACACAATTTGACTGTTTTTTTTTACCTGTGCTCCATTGAAAATTTTGCTGGAGAAATTATGCAAATGACTTTACGTTCATGGGCGTTTGACCTGTTTCTGGGGTCAACTTTGGACTCGTAAGGATCTTGTTTGACCTTGTTCAGAATTGTTTCTCAGTAGAATATCAATATTATGAAATATAAACCGAACAAACAATGATGGTATGTAAGAGCTTTTTAAAATACCAATTTGCAGACTTAAAACAACCATAAAAGTAAGATAAACAATGTTTTTTTACTATTAAAAAACCCCAAAAGTTTGCTCTTGTTTCAGAATCTCATTTGTTGGTAATTTTAACTTATGCAATTTGTGAATATGCAATTTGTGAAAATAAATATCGTTTATACTAAATAATTATATATATATTTATATTATTTCTGACTAGAGTTTAGGATTATGTTAAGTTTAAATATTCAGAAATTAAAAAAAATACAACATAATGTATGACAAATAGTTATCAGTTCATACAACACATAATTTTTTGTTTTTGTAGTGTTTGTATATGCCGGATGTCACTTGGTTGAGGGTCATGGTAAAACTGGTGAACATGTCCATGGAGATATCACTCTTAAACAAAACGTACGTATTAAGGTTCATAAACATTGTTAAATAAAGAACAGTCAATTAAAGGGGACCAGTAAAATTGGTCTTTTGGCCTTTATATACAGGTTAAAAAAATATGGATAAAGAACAATTGGGATACAATTTTACTGGCCTTTATACTGAAGCAGACGGCCCTTATATAGAGGTGGCTTTAAAGGCAGGTTGGACTTTAATTTGACTCTGATATATAGCATTGAGGTTATGAGGTCTTATTTAAACCAAAAGGCAAATGTCATAGGTCAAGGTTCACGAAATGGGTTGACAGTGATTTCCAACATTGAAAAAAGAATAGTTTATCATGGGCTATGCTTTTGAGAGATTAAGGTTACCACGTGAACTTTAACCCGGAAGTGAGGATGGCTGCTCCGGAATGGTAAGCACCTCCTGTAATAGAACTTGGAAACTTTCAACCAGTTTCCAGACAATTTCATTTTTAAGTGTAGAGGGGAAGATGTTTGAAAATGACGTGATAGATGGCTGGTTAAGAATAAATATGTGGACACATCAGTACAAAAAAGTGGAATAATGGGCTACCCAGGGTGCATAGAACGCACTAGTATTAAAGCACAGCCGGTCCCGGTTTCAAAATTATTCCTTAACTTAAATTTTGCAAATTTTGTCAGTTCCAAAGTTTTTACTTTGCTTCAAGATTGTGATTCGCATTAGCATGTTTGTTTTTGATTAGTTAGGAACCGATTGTGAAGCTTGGACCACGAACCTGATCCCAGGAAGCTAAAGCCAACAATAAGTTGATATGAAGTTATGCTGATTTTAATCATTTTTGTTGCTATGACAATCGCACAATGTATGCTTTGAGTTAAGTCAATGTATTAATTCTGTTATTAGGTACGCGGCGGCGCTGTAAATCTCGAAGTTGAAATTGCGGGATTTAATGCCCATGCTGGTGATCACGCCTTTGAAGTCCACACTCATGGAGATACATCCCAACATTGCGACAATATTGGCGAACCATTTGATGACACAGACGAAGACCACTCCAATTTTATTACGTAAGTTATGACGTCATTAACCTAATTATAAGCCTACATGATTGACAAGTCACACACTTACGTACCATGACACCTTGTCATGGCCGGATAATGCGCAACCAAATAAAAATAAAAAATTGGTACAGTGTGCTTATGTATGGAAGCGTAGTTATGATTAAAAAAGTTAGAGGTCCTAACTGGGCTTCCGTACTTATGTGCCTACGAGTCTATACGTTTTTATGTGTAATTTTAACATTACTTGGCCATGGGTGAATGATAGCAGTGAACATTTTGTCAAACATGCAAGCATTTTGTATTTCATTAAGTCAGGAGAAGTGTTTATTAGTGGCCATAATGATATGGACCTAATTAGATATAATTACACAATTACTGATTAGTGTGGCTTTCAAAAGAAAAATAGTATCGCCGATAAATATCAGTGGTTTATGTTCGATTTTTGTGAAATAGAATAAACGAGACGCATTTTGTGCGCAAGTATAACAGGGATGGATTATGTAATTACCAACGTTCAGCGGCAAAATACTGTCTATTGAAATTATGACGAAATGACGTCATTAGTTATATACATTTTGCAGTTTTTTTGGGGGGAAACATAAGTTTAACTTCGATCCCGTTTTGAGATTGATTCGCGTCAAATGTTTTTCATTTTGAGACTACAATTTTGATGCTTTTATTGTAGACGAACTGGTGATTTAGGACAGATACACTCTGATGACAGTGGTCAAGCCCACCAGAACTTAACTAGTTCAAGAATAACCTTACTCGGATCTCATTCCGTCATGGGAATGAGCATAGGTGTAAGTACATTTATATTGACTTTCGCCCCCCCCCCCCTCCAAAAAAAATTATAGCCACACAACATTGATCCTGTCCACTTGACCTTTCATTAAACATTTTCATGTAGAAGGATCCACCCAATAAATGGGTAGTGTTTGGATTCACGAATAAAATCTATATATAAAACATGAACGTTTTAGTCTTTGAAATTTGCACTTGTGACCCCTTTACATAATTGCGCTCGTCCATAATAAATTTATGAATAAAAAGGACAAATCCTAGTGTGAGAAATTTTAATGTTGTCAGATCGTTTGCTAAAGGTTGTTGGTTTGTCTTGACATTGCGGTTTCCTCCATTTATACTAAACTAACCGCCTCGATATAAGTGAAAAAAAGTCTCGACTGGGGCGTAAGACACCATCAAAAATCTATTAACACTGTGTGGTTATTACAGTAATGAAAATAAGAACATGGTGTAAGTGTGTAGTTCGCAACAAGAGTGGTGCTGTTGTCTGAATGTTTGCATTCTGAAGACTACACATAAGCTTTCAAATATTTATTATGTCTATTCGATATTACTTACTTACTTTGCTAAGTCTGTTTCAACCGCTTGTAGTTGTAAGCGTCCTCTAAAGCGACCACAGGTGGTCTACTTTTACAGAGGTGTCTTAAGCGTGCACTGAGACACAGGACCTCGGTTTAAGTCTCATCCGAAAGACCCTCCAAGTATTGCGCTTTCTACAGCTCTAGTATGGGTAGGAGATGAAAATCATATCTCAGAAAATTTCCAAGCCCCGAGTGAGATTTGAACCCTGGGCCCTTGACAACGAAAGACACTCATAAATTTTTTATGTTTATGCTAAATAATGATTGTTGATTTTATTTTATTTATTTATTTATTTTTTGCAGATTCATCATTTTGACCATGATCATGCCACATCGAAAGACATAATCGGATGCTGCGTGATTGGAAAAATAGGAGCACCAGCACATTAACCGTTTTTGTTTTAGAAAAAAATCCACAATTTTACAATGTATTTATATAGAAAAAATAAATGTGTCATTCCTGTGTCAAATATTCGTTAACTGTTTTGTCATTGTTTAATGGGGTTCGCCGCTTTACCACGTGATCAATACCTCTTAAAGTTTGTGCGGAACATTTTGGAAAACGTTAACGTAGCAAATTTCCGGAATAACGTCATTTTACGGGACACGTCACCCTATGCAATTCCATATCCGTTGGAAATAAGTGTTCCGCACAAACGTTATAGGAGACCTTGTACAGCGGCGAACCACATTGAAACCTGTTCTCAGGTTTGGCAATAAATAAAAAAATAAACAAAATGAATAAATAAATTAATTTAAAAAGCAAATTGTTCTGTTAGTTTGAGTTTTTGTGTGTCTTTTAAAGCTTTGACATGTCGTCAAATATAATGAATTTTTATAGAAATCGGAAAAATGGTTGGTCGATTGATTGATTAATTTTTACGTTCCAGTCAAGAATATTGCATTTATATCGAGACATCATTATGCCAGATGTAGGCGATTTGGCAGAAAGTTTTTACTTTTAATTTTGTGGTGCGTTCGAGGCAACTAAAAGGAGGATTCTTCAGCATTCCACGCCTACCATGACGATGGGCATCGGTTTTTCAGGTCTCTTCCTAAGAACCCCGTCGCTTTCATTTGTAAATGCCGAGTATTTGGTGAAAGATTAGTCCCTCCTTTATTTACAGTTCCTGGTCAGTGCCCATCCAGGGTTTGAACCCAGATCTCTCACATACTAAGCGACCACCCTACCAATCTAACTACTATAGTACAGTCAAACCTGCTTAAAGTCCACGTCTATATAAGGGCCACCTGTTAATAAAGGCCAGTAGAATTGTATCCCAATTGTTCTTTATTCATATTATTTGAACGTGTATATAAAGGCCACCTGCCCATTAAGGCAACTTTTACTGGTTCCCTTGGGTGGCCTTTATAATCTTTAACTAGTTGACATATACTTGCAATAGCTGGAGAACACCACACAACCTACAACTTAAATGATAAAGAGGATCCAATTGTTCAAAGATTGATTAGTTCAAAACCAAAAATTAATAGCTTGAAAACGATTGGTTTTTTTTTTTTTTTTTTTGCATTAAAACCCGTTGACAAAAATACATAGTATACGAGAAGTAACTTTTGACAAATCAACTGATTAAACTAATCAAGTTTCGAACAACTGAGTCCAGCTACCAAAGTTTTTTCCCATTATACCGAATAATTTCATTGAAATGGACTTGCTTAAATAGAAAAACATGCTTCATAAATCATACAATGGGTATGCATCAGTATCTATTTAATCGGCATGCGTGAGTTTTTATCCAATTGGTATGCGTCATTTCGTATCCAAACGGCATGTGCAGTTCGTTTTCAATGGACATGCGTCAATTTTTATCCAATGGGCATACGTCTGTATCTAGACAAACATGACTGGCTGGTTCTGCATCTAGATTTCGGAACAAAATGTTGTTGGGTGTAAAAAAAATCGACGAGAGTACCATGTCCAAACTCCAAGTCTTTAACACTACCGACTTTCTATTACAATGACTAATTGACCAGTGATGATTCTTGGGTCCTTCAGAGCGTATTCTTAATAGAATCTTGAAATGAGAGAAATTCTTGAGAATAAAAATATTTTGGAATCTGGACTAAAACACTAAACCAGTAGTAGATTTGGAACCCTGCAATCTTAAAACTATCGTAAAACATAAACATACAGCCAAATCTGTCTATAAAGGCCACCCAAGGAAACCACTTAAAGTGGCCTTTGTGGGCAAGTGGTCTTTATATACAGGTTCAAATAATATAAAAAGAACGATTGGGCTAAAATTTTACTGGCCTTTATAAGCAGGTGACCCTTATATAGAGGCGGTCCTTAAGGTAAGGTCGACTGTAGATGTTTTATTTAGTCATGATGAAAGTGGCACCATTATGCTGCTATTGTAAACGTAATTTTGTTCCGACATGAAAAAGTTCCCAGGTACCGTGCAGACCAGTCGAAAGTGAAACACGCAGCCAACAAAAAGAGACAAAACGCTACTGTCGTGTGGCAGAGGTATGGGTAGCTTGGGAACATAAAGCTGCCGGAAGCGATATATAGATAACAGCTGTGGAGATGTTAGGAACCAAGGGCCAATCTGAGGTGCCGATTTGGTACTAATTCGTTAGCTTTCTATTAAACTTTAGACAGGCCTGTACTGAAACATGAAACCCTTTGTTATTTTGAACTAAGCATGAAGTGCAGTATAGGTCTAAAGTTTGGAACTGTACTGGCATCGGTAGCTCAATTGAGTCCCTCGTTAGCTATAATTCAAAAGCTTTTCGGTCAGTGGCTACCCATGTCATGGCCACTCGATAGCCGAGCTTGCACTGATTTTCGTTAGCTCTGTGATTACCTTTCGATAGGTCCGTAATGTAATAATCACTAGTACTTTTATTATACCCCCCCCCTCTGCAAACGAAGTTTAGGGGGTATATAAGAATCAACATGTCCGTCTGTTTTTAGCTCACCTGAGCCAAAGGCTCAAGTGAGCTTTTCTGATCACAATTTGTCCGTTGTCTGTCGTCGTCGTCGTCGTCGTCGTCGTCGTCGTCGTCGTAAACTTTTCACATTTTCATCTTCTTCTCACGAACCACTGGGCAGATTTCAACCAAATTTGGCACAAAGCACCACTAGGTGAAGGGGATTCAAGTTTGTTCAAATGAAGGGCCACACCCTCTTTAAAGGGGAGATAATTGAGAATTATTGAAACTTTGTTGGTATTTTTCAAAAATCTTCTTCTCAAAAACTATTCGGCCTGTAAAGCTTAAACTTTTGTGGAGGCATCCTTAGGAAGTGTAGATTCAAGTTTGTTCAAATCATGGTCCCCGGGGGTAGGGAGGGGCCACAAGAGGGGGATCAAGTTTTACATAGGAGTATATAGAGAAAATCTTTAAAAATCTTCTTCTCAAAAACTATTAGGCCTGAAAAGCTCAAATTAAAATGGAAGCATCCTGAGGTAGTGTAGATTCAAGTTTGTTCAAATCATGGTCCCCGGGGGTAGGGAGGGGTCACAAGAGGGGGATCAAGTTTTACATAGGAATATATAAAGAAAATTTTTAAAAATCTTTTTCTCAAAAACTATTAGGCCAGAAAAGCTCAAATTAAAATGGAAGCATCCTCAGGTAGTGTAGATTCAAGTTTGTTCAAATCATAGTCCCTGGGGGTAGGGTGGGGCCACAAGAGGGGGGTCAAGTTTTACACAGGAATATATAGAGAGAATCTTTAAAAATCTTCTCCTCAAAAACTATTAGGCCAGGAAAGCTCAAATTAAAATGGAAGCATCCTCAGGTAGTGTAGATTCAAGTTTGTTCAAATCATGGTCCCCGGGGGTAGGAGGGGCCACAAGAGGGGGATCAAGTTTTACATAGGAGTATATAGAGAAAATCTTTAAAAATCTTCTTCTCAAAAACTATTAGGCCTGAAAAGCTCAAATTAAAATGGAAGCATCCTCAGGTAGTGTAGATTCAAGTTTGTTCAAATCATGGTCCCCGGGGTAGGGAGGGGTCACAAGAGGGGGATCAAGTTTTACATAGGAATATATAAAGAAAATTTTTTAAAATCTTTTTCTCAAAAACTATTAGGCCAGAAAAGCTCAAATTAAAATGGAAGCATCCTCAGGTAGTGTAGATTCAAGTTTGTTCAAATCATAGTCCCTGGGGGTAGGGTGGGGCCACAAGAGGGGGGTCAAGTTTTACACAGGAATATATAGAGAGAATCTTTAAAAATCTTCTCCTCAAAAACTATTAGGCCAGGAAAGCTCAAATTAAAATGGAAGCATCCTCAGGTAGTGTAGATTCAAGTTTGTTCAAATCATGGTTAAATAATAGTGTATTTTCCATGCTGTATTCTTTTATATAAGTATTTTGATATAAAGTTAATATATTGTTCATGAGAAATATATTAATTGTACTTGTATTTAAAAGCTAATTTTAATGTAAATCCTGCTGTATTCTATAATTTCTATTTGCCATTTCCCGATTACAGTATTCGGCCTATGCATTTTCTCTCTTTTGAGATTGGTAGATTGCATGATGAAATTTTTTTTTAAATTATTTCATTGGTTGAAATGCTGTAAGAAAAAGGTAACGGAATAAGCCGAGGCTTGTCGAAACATCAACCTTTTACGGTACATAGAAATACTTACAAATTGTTTAGTGAAAAGCATCGGTAGGAAGTATAGATTTCAGTTTGTACAAAACCTCCCTCCCCTGCACTCACTTCAATACTGAACTCATTTCGGCTTCTACCTAGCAAGTTGCTCAGGTGAGCGATGTGGCCCCTGGGCCTCTTGTTTATCTATCTGCCCGTCCGTCTGGTTGTCCGTCCCAATATCATGTCCGCTCCATATCTTCCGTGTCTATGGATTGTTTTTGATCGAACTTGACACAAATGTAAACCAACATCAGAGGATGTGTCTCATGCATACCGAATTTATGTGTACGTCAAAGCTCAAGGTCAGGAGGTCAATGTTGGGGGTGGGGGTACTTGGCTCTCAAGAGACAGTACTAGTTTTGTTTGTACCTACATTGTAAATCGATATTGAAAACAATCCTTTGTAACAATTACACCATAAACACTGAAGAACCTTAATACTGCTGTAGAAAATTGAAAGGGAAGAAAAACTAAAATTTATTCTTTGATGAAATATGGATACCCAGTATTTAAAATCTTGTTACAAAGTTTCGACGTTTGAAATAAACTAGACCTGTCTCTTGATAGTCAAATCCCCCCACCCCCAACATTAACCTCCTGACCTTGACCTTTGACTTATGTTCAACGCCTAATGAAGTCTGGAATGCATTAGGCGTCGAAATTGTCGACTTCATTAGGCGTCGGACTACATTAGGATTTGTTACGCTGCTGTATAATGCCATCAGCGAACAAAATGTCTGCACCTTAGCATATATAGCTGGCTACGTCTTGATATAACTGAAATATAATGAAGTCTGGAATGCATTAGGCGTCGAAATTGTCAACGCTTAATAAAGTCCGGACTTCATTAGGCGTCGGACTTTATTAGGGTTTGTTACGCTGCTGTATAATGCTATCAGCGAACAAAATGTCTGCACCTTAGCATATATAGCTGGCTACGTCTTGATATAACTGAAATATTCTTGACAGGGACATTAAACACCATAACTCAACTCTTACGAATAACATTTTACATTCGTGCAAGAATTTGATTAGAAAGAAAACATAAAATTCTTAATCCTTGATAACATATTTTAAAAATGTCATAGTTTAAAATCAAAGATTGAAATCGGTGCTTTTCTAGACGGGATCGCAGAGGAAATGGATACCACAGTATCCGTCAAAGATTCCAGCTGTTTATAATAATTTCGTTTAGACTTCAGTTATGTCATCTATCAAGATTGGCGTATCCATATTTTATGCCATATTTTGAGATTGTTTCACTTATATCGAGACAGTCAGCTCAGGGAAAGTGGAGGAAGTAAGAGTTTTCAAAGAAAACATGAGTTCTGCACGAGAAACACTGTGATCCTAAAGAATGTGCTTAGATCTTAGATAGACCGTGAAGTCAATCACCAAGACCCCTCATATTTTTTTGCTTTAGTCTGTAAATCTGCCCTTTATTACTAAAATAAACGGGGTCGCAGACCGTACGCAGACGAAATGGACACCGCAGTATCTGATTTAACTGTCTCTAGTTAAAAATTCCAGCTGTGAAAAACGGTTTCGTTTAACCTTGAGTTATGCAATCCATCATGTAATCTGACATTTTTATCATAAACATCGCATTACAGACTAAAAACTTGCATATTGCTGCATTTTGTCAAGGTTTTATGGTTTAGATGTAATTGAGACAAATGGTAACCTTGGCCGGAGACCAGAACGTGTATGTCCCAGTTTAATGGCAAAATGTAAAATGTTGATTGGGTTGACTCTTGGATTGAATAGGACTCTTGAATTGGATTAGACTCTTAGACTGGACTCAAGAATTGTATTTGACTCTTGGATTGGGCTGGACTCTTGGATTAGGTTTGTGGACTGGACTCATGGATTTGGCTTAATTTTTTTTTAATAATTTACAATGTATCTACTACCGATGTCTGCATCCCACAGCTACCGACGGATAATAAGAATTTATTTCATATTGATTTTTTTATCTAGAAAACGACACAAGTCTCAAAGGTCGCATATTTTTCTCCTATTGACGTATAGCCGGCCACGCCCACAATGTTTCGACAATGGCCGCCATCATGGTACCAAAGCAGCGTCAAGGCAACTAATGACGTACATGTGTCAGTGACGTCATTAAACGGCGCAATTCAGGCCGAGTTTTCATTCTTTTTGCGTGTAATTCTTTGTCGGAACATTGTGGACGTGGTCAGCGATACGTCAATTGTAGAAAAAGAATAAGAGCTCGGTTCAAGAATCTACCAGTCCAATCTAAGAGTCCAGACAGTCGATGAGTCCAATCCAAGAATCCAATCCAATGCAAGGGTCCAATCCTGTCCAAGAGTCTAATCCAGTCCAAATTTTTACACCAAGCGTCCAATCTAATGCAGGAGTCCAATCCAGCCTAAGGGTCGAATTCTGCCACATTTTACGCTTTGCTACAGCGAAGTAGTACACGACACACTTATTTTTTTTATACATTATTTTAAAGTGCTACACGACCCAAGTCTGACGGCATTTTATCTTATGAAATACGAAAATCGTGTTTTGTATAACTTTGAAGTTGGTTATTTGAAAATAACAATCGAAAATGACCTTAGGTCAGGTAAGAAAAATGAAAAGACGAATAAATGAATGAATGAATAAATAAATAAATATAATTATATGTTTTTTAAAGACATCTTTGATGCCATTTGATCTGTAATAAAATGTTTCGAATAAAATGTTTCAAGGTAAAATTGAATAAGGCTCATAAAATGATTATCATTTTCCGTTTTATTGGATATATTCATCTAATTGGTAACTATGAAATCTTCCATCCACAAAAATATTGGAAATTAGACGATCTAACCTTACAAATGACGGGGCATTTCAACAAACTATATTTTTATTGGAGATTCTAATTGGTCACCGTGAAATTTTCATTCCACATTTAACAACCATAGACGCCTTAGTCTGGCAAATTAAAGGAAAGTCCGCCCAGAAAACATGAAACATCGATCTCTTTCTGTTAGTTTCACGCTCTGTAACAACTCCTAATGAAGTCCGGACTTCATCATTACAGTAGGCGTCGGACTTCATAAGGAGTTGTTACAACGCTCGTCATTTCTAAATGCAGTGACAACCTATTTTCAAATCTTGCTCATAGCCGGCGGGGGTTCAAATCCACTTTCTTCCATCTTCCTATGTTTCAGAAAGAGATTTCCGTTTGAAAAAACGATGGAAGAAATTTCTATCTTCACCTCCACGTGCTTATCTTCACCTCCACGTGCGGCTTTCAGTGACGTCACAATCAAATGACAATTGAATGACGTCATATTGTGGAGACATGACGTCGTCTTGCGGGAAAATGACACCAGAGTCCCCAAAATTTAGATATTTTCAATACGTTTCAACTGTTTATTTTGGGAGATTAGAATAAATGGCTTTGTTTTCTAGTTTATAACACATCTTGTATAAATCAAAATCAGGTACATTCTGTCCGATGGTCATATTTATTTTTATGTAAAACGTTAAATAACAAAGTTAGATTTACAAAGATGGCGTCGATGTCGATGTGACTGATACTTTAAGCAAAAAATTGTTATCAAAATGGAAGAAAAAGAATCAACCATGAGTTTATCCATGTAGGATAGGGAAATCTCACCTGAGGAGTTGAATATTTCTGTCAGAGACTCGGCATGCCTCGTCTCCGACTAAAATATTCAACCCCTCAGGTGAGATTTCCCTATCCTACATGGATACTCATGATAGATTCTATTAATCCCCAAAATGCGGTGATTTACTAATCTGAAGTTAAAAACTGTACGGACCTGTCGAAAGTTTAACACTTGAAGAACGAAACATAGTATTTAGTTTGACTGCCGATTGACTGAAAAGCTGGTGACAGATAGATACCAACTGCCAAAAAACCCGTCAGGATATGACCGAGATGAGCTGTCGATTAGTCACTAATTCGTTACATTAGTGTTAAACTTTCGACAGGACTGTACTGTAAATTACTCAGTTTACTTCAAACTCTAAAAATCAGAATCATTGAAAAAAAAAATGAAATGCAGTTATCTTTCCATGTAAAATTGTATTCTTAAAAGAATAAATAGGAAAGAGTTTCTTTTGTTATTTAAACCTGCATATATAGACAACCTGTCCATAAAGGGCGATTTTCCTTTTTTTTTCCTTGTGTGGCTTTTATAAACCTACGAAAGCCTATTAAGCTCATAAATAAAAAAAAAATTAAAAGGCGTAATAACGCGAAATAAAGGCGTTATAATGCGAAAAAAGGCGTTATAACGCCTTTAGAAAGGCGTAATAACGCGAATTGAAAGGCGTAATAACGCGAAATAAAGGCGTTATAATGCGAAAAAAGGCGTTATAACGCCTTTAAAAAGGCGTAATAACGCGAATTGAAAGGCGTTATAACGCGAAATAAAGGCGTTATAACGCGAATTGAAAGGCGTTATAACGCGAAATAAAGGCGTAATAACGCGAATTGAAAGGCGTTATAACGCGAAGTAAAGATGCCCTCCATAATGATGTGGAGGTCCTGGGGTTTAATCTCTACCCCCACCCCCGCCCCCACACTTTACATACATATTAAAAATGTGTGTGTGTGTGTGTGTGTGTGTGTTTCCTGCACAACTATATGTAATGTAATAAGCTGTTTTATGTGTATTTATTCTATGAAAATTAAAAAAAAAACGGCACATCATCCGATCCTGTGCTGAAATGAACATACTATTTCAGTAAAACAGAAAGCAAGGTTTCTTTTCAATGTTGAAGTGTTGTTTTTTCATAAAGAGTATCATTTTATATATGGGGATGGAAATCTTTTTAAGTAATCTGAAATATAAACATTGATAAACATTGGCAATGTACACATGGCTATTTATTAAAAAGTTCCTGTCCAATTGTCAATCGCTAACTTTTAACAATGATTAAATGACACCTGTGACATCTTAGTATGAATAGATCTACAGTTGCCTTAAGCTTTTCAAACTAAAACCAATCTGTTTGTGGTGAGGGTTGTCACTCAAGTGACTGCTCTATATATAGACAAAAAGGCGTTATTACGCCTTTCTAAAGGCGTTATAATGCCTTTCGATTCGCGTTATTACGCCTTTCTAAAGGCGTTATAACGCCTTTATTTCGCGTTATAACGCCTTTCAATTCGCGTTATTACGCCTTTATTTCGCGTTATAACGCCTTTCAATTCGCGTTATTACGCCTTTCTAAAGGCGTTATAACGCCTTTTTTCGCATTATAACGCCTTTATTTCGCGTTATTACGCCTTTTAATTTTTTTTATTCATGAGCTTAATAGGCTTTCGTAATAAACAGCTTTAATGTCTAGATTCTTTCTCACTATTTCCACCAAGAACTGAGCATTCAACACGTTTTAATACTTTCCGTACCATGAAGACGAGGACACCGTGTACCGCATATCGAAAGACAAACAATGAAGCTTGTTTAAGTCAGTAATTATTATTAATAAATGCTAAATAATAAACTTAAGACATTTAAGACCGCGGTGGCCTAATGGATAAGACGTCAGTCGTCAAATCCAGGGTCTCTCACCGCTGTGAGTTCGAGCCCCGCTCAGACCACATGTGGGAAAGTGAATTATCCTTGCTTTTGGACTTTACTCGGTACGCTTGTCTGTGGCGTACTGACTCTGTGAGATAGCACGTTAAAGTCGTCCTGAGTGAGCGCTAACTAGTACAAAGCAGACCATACAACACACTCGCACTTCACATGCATACATGTAATTGTTCATAGATTAATACATAGAGATTAATAAAATAGTTCTCACCGCGAATAGCTAAAAAATTGCTGATGCGACGTTAAGCAACATTCAATCAACCAACCAATATTTTAACGAGTCGAAACTACGAACTTCAGGAAAAGAGAAAGGGGAACAACTCCTATAGATATGTCAAATTTAATCATAGAATACATTCAAAAAGTGGTATAGTCACAAACCACTTTTTAAATGTATTTTATGATTAAATTAAAAAAGTGGTATATGACAAATACATTAACTAAACAAACAGAAGTACATTGCACGACATGCAGCCATGGTCAAGTGCAAGTAGGTCACACTATCACCACGTTTTTCGCAAGTTTGCTTACTGGCCGAAAAGTCCATTGGTTAATCAAATTGTTAGTGAAAATTCAAAATACAAATATTTACTGACAAACTGTTCAAGTTAACAAAACTTTGAACAACCGGTCACTTTTATTTATTCAACGCGATCCTTTAGACAAATAAAGAACAGGATTCTGAAGTAGATGTTCAAGGAATACAAATACTTCAGAACATCGCAAATATTATAATAGTTAATAATTTATTAGTTTTACGGATTAAAAATTAAAATTTTATTTCTATATAATAAAGTGTTACTAGAGCACACATGGCATACGCCAATACCAAATTAATGAACGTCACTAAACTAAAAAAACACCAAAATCGTCTTAAAACGAGTTCATATTGGAAAGAAAAAAAACCCAAAAGAAATTCATAAATGACAAAAAAACGCATACATGTAAAAGAACATACGTGTCCTTAATGTAACCATTTAATTTTCAGCAGCTGAACAATCATCATCATCATCATTATCATCATCATCATCATCATCATCATCCGAAGGGAGTATATGTTGGATAACATTTTACAGCTAAGTCAAGATTCTTTCACTTTTATCAATGCGCCCAGTCAATGGATCATGGGGGAAACCAGAGTGCCCGGAGGAAACCCGTAATAATCGGCAAGTCAACTGACAAAGTTTTCTTTCTTGGGTCTTCTCCGAGCCAAATGTCATATACCGTTTTTTGCAAGTATTGAATGATGAAAAATAGTACATGACACACAACTGAAACATTCATACAATTGTCAGCTCTTGTTTGTTGTTGACCAATCAATTATTTTTATTAGTTCAGATCGGCAAGTTTTTAGTGCGCCAGGTTGCCATTTAGGTACTTTTTTATCGTTAAGTTTTTGATTTTGATACAATTTCCATACAAAAATTCAGAATTTTTAGTACTTTTAATTAAAAAAACCCGTCAAATGCGGAAAATTCTTCTAACTTGACCTTTTCATTTTATCCGTCCGTTTATCCGTTTTATGGTACAAATCCGCCAAAGCCGGTTTTTTCCAGTTCAGATTAGAGTGAATTCGAAATAACCCTTGAATATATTAATTATGTTTTAGATAGCCATCGTAATTTATGTTAATATTGTGTTAGTTATATTTGTTTATCTCCCCTAATCTCAAACCTTATCAGGAAAAAACAACAACAAACACAAAATATATACAACTTAATTAGAAACCAAGGTCATTATCCTTGACTTAAAACAAAGCCAGTGAGATAATTCAGTCAGTGTTTTGTTGCACTTGGGACTTTTGATAAACAGTTTTACCAAAGATATTTTTGTTTTAGTTCTTATTGACCAGGAAAACGCGATTCTTTGAGATTAAAATAAAATAAGGAAATGTTTTGCTAATTTGTTTCAGGGGAGCATCCTGGATCCATTGTTGGACGCCCTGGGGTGCCAGAGGAGGGTAATGTCGGAGGATCCTGGGGGGGGGGGGGGGGGGTGCATGGTGGGTTCACCTAGCCCACAGACTATATATGCTACTTGCTCTACTTTCCCTTATCCTTAATTATATTTTGTACATATAACTGTTTAATTAAGTTATTTTTTGTATAATTACATACTTGTATATCCCTATAATAGAAATTAAACAAAAAAATAAATGATGATGATGATGATGATGATGATGATGATGATATAAAATATATTTTATTACAGTCTCATCTAATTTTTTTTGTAAATATCAAAATATAATAAAACATTAAATATTCTGAGCCACTCTTAAAATAGTCACACACACACACACACACACACACACACACACACACACACACACCAAAATAACATCATAGTTAATTCTACGTAGACTATTAATAGTAAGTGAATTGTTTATTTCTGTGTCACGTGTAATTTAAAATAATATACCAATATCATAAAAATATAATAAAATTTAAAATTACACCCAGCCTAAGAGACCTATGAGACACAATTAAAATCAGTAAAATATGACGTCCCATAGTTCCATGTTCCTTTCACACAATTTTGATAACAAACTTGGCGGGTGTAGCTAGCTAAACAGAAGGTGCTTACCTTTCCGGAGCACCCGGCCTCACTCTCATGGTGGAGGTTCACGTGACTAACCTAACTTGTCAGTTGCAAAGTTTTTACTTTGCTTCTGGATTGTGATTCGGACATGGATTAGTATGTTTATTTTTTATTCTATGTCTATACATATCATAAAAAACTTTTGTTTAAATAGTTAGTACACATTCGTTTTCTAAAATATTACAAAATTTATCACTATCATTTAATTTTGATAAACAATTTTATCTAAGGTATAATTTTTGTTTTAGTTTTTCGTTGACCAAGGACGGTATGGTTCTTTGTGTTTGACCGGTCGTAGATAAGATTCTGTTTACTTATATGTAAATGTATTCTTTATTTGTGAAACCCTAAAGTTGTGAGATTAAAATGAATCACTACAGCAAATTAAACAATAAACTCGGGAGATAAAACAGGTAATCTGATATTCAATTAAAATCGCGTGATGTTTTGAAGTTAATTTTGGCGATAAATAAGAAAGAACCTTCTAGAAGATTTAGTTGTTTATTTCGGACATACAGGAAGAGGCATCATGAGGGTGGCTATGCTTTTCTGTGTTGCGGTACTGGTTTTGGCTGATTTTGCTGCAGCAAAGAAACCAAAAAGGCCAAAACCGCCGAAAAAGATACCACCACACAGTAAGTCATATATATTTTTTTTATATTAGTATTTATTTTTCAAATTAACTGTTTTAATTCAGTTTATAAAAAATCCGTGCATACCGAATAAAAAAGTGACAATGGATTTAAAAATCCCTGGATCTAGTTGTTAAAGGCTTGATTGGCTTTCGACAGGCCTGTACTACAGTTTAATTAATAATTAACAAAAAATTAATACACATAAAAAAAAATTATAAAAGTTTACAAAACAGTACTAGTGAACTTTTTTGTATTTAAATTGTTTTTATATAAAACAATATAGCAAAATATTTCGTAATATGGAAAAAAAAATCGAGGCCATAGTAAGCTACGCGAATTATTCAGTGTGCAAAATGTCTAATTTTTAATTTCTTTTACAAAAAGAAACATTGATTTCATTTCTAACGTATTCACAATGGTGATTGCAAAGTTTGGTTCAAAAGTATTACAAAAGGCATTTTCAGAACTTTTTTTTTAATTTTTAACACTTACCCATTTTTTATATTGCAGTTATTGCCAAATTTGAATATTTGTCCGGTGCTATCGGTCAATTACAACAAAATGTGTCCGCATTGTGGGCCAAACTTGATGAGATGTCCGGAATGGACAGACAAAGTTCAGGAGGTGTTCACATTCACGCCAGAGATGGTCACGTGGATACCGTACACGGGGACGATGGACAACACTTACATATGCATATGCACATCGATAGCGGATGTGATGATCACCATGGTCACGGCCATGACGGTAGGAGGCATGATAGAATGCATGCGCATGCTAATACCCGAGGTAACAAAATTCATTTTTATATGAAAGACAAACGCAGATGTATAAAAACCTAATATTCAATTTATATTTGAATTGTTTTAATTTTGCTTGTTTTTCTGGAAAAAATAGGAAGTTGATGGTTAATTTAAGTATCAATGCGCTTGGCATCAACCACAGTAACAAATTAAACTAGAGATTGTAACTGGGATACCAGTTACGTATGATTCCCCACCATCCATAAATAATTTATGGCATATATCTGGTGAAAAGACCATTGCAGGGTTGTAAAAGTCTGTCGTCAAGGAAATCGCCAGTTGTAAAATTTTGTTGCCAATTTCATTACTGTGTCGCCAAAAAGGGTAAATCTTGTGATTTTTACGTCACATGCGTTTTTAATGTTGTGTATATATTGCCTTGATGAACAATTACATTTTAAAGGCAGTTATGTATAAAGTACATTTGTACCGCGCCGACCTGGTAAACTAAAAATCATACCTTGATTGCTTTTTAAAATTTCTTTGAAAGTTAAAGTAGATTTGAATTAAAGTTTTCGGTTGAAAAAAATCGTATATTGGAAGGCCTTCTCGGCATAGGATGTGACGTTTTCAATGAATTTTATTGAATAAGAAAACTCGTAGAATCCCTCTCAGGCCTCTGATTTGGCGTCGCCGCGTGTTACAATGAATGAACACGTATGGGAGGGTTTGCGTTGGGCATCGCTAACTGCGATTTTTTTCCTTAACTTACGACGAAACACGGCGCTTTGCGATTTTTCTGGCCACAAGTTTTCAAAGTTCACCGGTATCTTGGTCACCAGTAATTAAAAGGTGATAACACATTGAAGCCAGTGACGGGTTGGCGAGTGTCACTGAATAAACACAGTAATTAACGACTGAGTTGATTAAGATCGTTGTCTTATATATTAGGTGCGAATGTAAGACCTTCTAATGATGGGCAGGTAGATCCAAGTAATATTGGAGCGTGTCGACACTGCCTGAGGATATACCCAGGTGCCCTCCCGATGTCGTCAGACAGTATAAGATTCAAAATTTAAATAAGTACTTTTGTCATTGGCCAAATATATGTAAATTTACTCTACTTCAGTAACAAAAATATTATAAATTTATCAAAATTCATACATTTTGCGTTTAAACATCGGGAAAAATTGTTAAAAAATTTATAAATTGTCAAATGTCCATTAATATAATGATTTACTTGTATAATATATTATGATATAAATATATATATATATATTATAATATATTTATATCTTAATTTATTAGTATGTGCTATATGACTACGGTAATCAATTATAATAACAGTATTTATTAATAATACTTTTACATGAATATGTATTATATATTTGTAATAAGTTATTATATAATATGTTTACTACTACTATATGTAATAACTTTTCGGTCCTTCCGACCAGATTATTTATTTTCATATTTCGACTATTATAATGTCTTGCCATGTGGCATATGCATGTATTTGTTTATGTGCTATAAGTATTATTTGTATACTTTATGCAAATAAAGTTTATTATTATTTATTATTTATTAAACACCGATGGACTCGGAATTATTGTAAAATCCAAAATAAAATATAATAAAAGTTACCCTTTGTGATGTTTATTTAATATTTTTTCTAAAAAGTTTATTGATTAATAATCGTGATTCAATGCACAATACACATCATATATAGGAGGCCATCTGTTTGTATTTTAATTACGCGGTTTGAGGTTGATGATCATAACGATACATCTACTCAGAGACGGACAATTTTATAAGAAGCATGTATGTTAACTCTGTGTATAGTGTGTTGAAATTGTTTGACGCTGTATATATAGTCCGATTTAAAAGATAGAAAAATATTGAAAAAACGTACTTTTCAACACGTTGAGGTACACATTAGTCTAGGTGTATTATACGGAATAAATCTCATATTGTTATTTCCAGCATCTAAAAGACTCAGATCTTCATTGCTCTTTAGATTATTTTGGTGTTTTTGATGCAAAAGAAATAAAGTCGACTCTCGTTAATTCGAAATCGGTTGAATCACAATTTCCCTTAAATCGAAATGATACAAATGGTCCCGTCAGATCGCTATGTATTTCTATGTAAATTTGTTAGTTAATTCGATATGCCGAATTTGAAGCGAATTTTCAGTCCAAATTACGAAATATTACGAAAATTCCCATGTTTAAATCGAATAAAAAAGACACAAAAATATTTTATCTTAAACTTGAACAATACCTGAAATAATTGTCCATCTGTTATTTGAAAAGTGTTAATAGTAACAGAGTGGCGGCTTACTCGGAAGATTCATTTCCGACTAAAACTACAAATTTTTGTACTCTACATACCGGTCATTAGGAAAGTGTCAGTCAGTAAAAGGAGACATTTCATTGGTGTAAACTTAAAAAAGTGGGCAGTCTTCTACTTCCACAGTCAGTGATTAACAGAAAACCCCAAAGCCATTTGATCTATCAAGGCAAATTGTATACACCATTCAGCTCATTGTGTAAGGTTTTAATAACAGGCGTGTGACGTGACAAGCTGTGGTTTTAAAAATCGCGAAGTTTTTGATGGTCACTAATCGGATTAACTCATAGGTTAAAGCATTTGCTTGGTATGATTAAAGTGTCATTCAGAATTAGTTTCCCCGGGTATTTTACTACGTATTCAATTAAGCAATGTACACCCACCCACCCACCTTCAAGATAACGAAAATGAACACGTCTTGATTATCTACACAGGCAACAGATTATTGGTACCAAATTTCATCTAAATCCATCAAGCCGTTCCCGAGATATTCTACAGCATATGGCAGAATAATAATAATAATAATAAAAAAAATAATAATAATAAGAAGAAACAGAACGAAAACAATATGATTCCCCACCTTCGGTGGTGGGGAATCATAATAACAAACCACAAGATTCACTAAAATCTTAACATATAAATGCTATTGATTTAATTTTGGCAGCGTTTGTAAGTAATATCCTCTTATATATTGTTATGTTGCGATTATCTACTTATGTAATACCAATACGATAGCTGAGTTTGTTTCGCTGCGTAAGTTGGAGGTCGTGGGTTCGAACCCGACTGAGGTCTGACCAAAACTTCAAAATAGTAGGTAGTGACTGTTCTTTCGACAATAACTCGACAGTTAGCAATAAAAGAACCTCGGAATTGACGTTAAAAACGATATATCGTGTCAGGCAGGCGTGGCACATTAACGAGACCTCCCTGTGCATTGGCCTGATATGAGCTCACTGCAAAGGTAAAACATTCTGCCACATCACCTATAGCTGGTGACGTTTCGTTATAAGTGGAATAATCTTGACTAGAATGTAAAACCCCATTCAACCAATGTATTATACAGTTATAAGCAAACAACATTGACCTGTCCGCTTGACATTTCACCAGAATAGTCAGAAATGAAGGACCTTCTCGATACACAAGCTAAGCATACACAGAAAGGCCTAATGCATACAAAACGCACACATTTACACCTACATCACCTTTAGGTAAATATTTTCTAAACTGACTTGGCAATTGGAGCATTGATTCGACATATAGGTTATTTGTTTGAAATACATACCCACAGTGTAGACGAAACAAACACTTGTGTTCGAAATACATAAATGTACTGGTCTAAAATAAATATTTGAATGAAAGGTCAAGCGGACAGGTCAATGGTGTTTGCCCAATCTTGTCTTTAATAAATATTTGAATGAAAGGTCAAGCGGACAGGTCAATGGTGTTTGCCCAATCTTGTCTTTAATAAATTTTGAATGAAAGGTCAAGCGGACAGGTCAATGGTGTTTGCCTAATCTGGTCTTTAATAAATATTTGAATGAAAGGTCAAGCGGACAGGTCAATATGGTGTTTGCCTAATCTGGTCTTTAATAAATATTTGAATGAAAGGTCAAGTGGACAGGTCAATATGGTGTTTGCCTAATCTGGTCTAAAATAAATATTTGAATGAAAGGTCAAACGGACAGGTCAATAGTGTTTGCCTATACCTCTTACGCCACCTCCAAATGAATTTGAACCTAATCAAAGTAATTCAGTAGTATATTAAATAGTGTACTTAATTAATAAAAAGACAAAAGACACCAAGATAAAGAAACGGAAGAGAATAATCACAGCGAGACCATAAAAAAAGAACTTAAAAACTTAATACTGTGAAATCGCAAATAATCATAATATCTTGAGCAACGAATTCGCATGTCAACGAAATAGTGCTGGCGACAAGCTATCTCTCGACCATCGGTAAACCATCTGGGGAAACCATGGAGACCTACTACCGCCACCGGAGAAATTAAAGACCTTCTCTCGGCAATAGTATTTGTATAATAACTTAACTTATACAGAAAGCACAAAGCACGAATTTACCCCCCTCTAGAGATGGTATTATTTCTTAGAACAATAAAGATTGGACAACACGAAAAATAAATAAGGTCTTTCAGTTATGTTTCTCACTGGTTACTTTGGACATAAAGAATATATTGTCAATTCATGTTTGATGTCAAAGATTCTAAGGTTATCCTAAAGCATCGACCGCACTGTCTCCAACTGCTTAGTATTGTCTGACATTGTCTCACCTCTATATAAATAATACCACTGCGGTAGTTCAGTTGGTAGAGTGCTCGCTCCGTAAGTGGGAGGTCGTGGGTTCGAACCCCGACCGTGTCTGAACCAAGACTTGAGAGTGGGTAATGACTGTTCTTTCACCAAGCACTTGACATTATAAAATGAAAGTCACGGTTTTTTGGATGAGAACTTTAAATAAACGAGGTCCCGTGTCACTGTGGGGTTGGCACGCTAAAGAACCCTGCTGTGTAATGCCATAAGCGCAACGCACAGGCGACGTCTCGATATAAATGAAATATTCTTGGCTGAGACGTTAAACACCATTACTCAACTCAACTCTTTAGATGACTCCACTACGGTAGCTCAGTTGGTAGCACAAATGGCTAATTATGTAGCAGGTTGGGGTTCGAACTCCAGTCGTGTCTGACAAGATTTAAAAATAAGTGATGACTGTTCTGTCGCCAAACACTCCTGATTGTCTTTCGGAAGAATCCTAAAGTGTTTCATGTCACGGCAGGCGTGACACTCTAAAGAAACATCAATGCACATTGCCCTGAGAGCACTGCAACGGTAATTTCTGCCATTTCATCTGTACTGTAGATATTTTTTTATCGCGAGAGATTTATTAAAACATAATTTCGCGAGGATTCTCGGTCGCGAATTCATATATCACACGAATAATCTCAGAATGACGAAAGTTAAAAAGCCAAACTGCAAAACATGCCGGCAATCAAATATGACAAAATAAGTTATATAAAACATGACAAAACGTCTTAGGAAAGAGATAATTGCCTATCAATCGAATATTTTGTATCATCATGGAATGTGGTCGCGAATTTACATACTTGCGAAATGACGTCTAGGAAACGACACGCGAAATGTGAAATTCGCCAATTCAAAGTGATCTACAGTAACTAGTGACGTGGTGATATTATTGAACCTTTCTTTACTAGGACGTTAAAATCAATCAATTAATAATTTTATAATTTATTGTTGCAATGTTGTTTTTAAATGTAATGTTTGGTTTATTTACAGAGGAGATTCACGCCCATTGTGAGATGAAACCCAACCCAACCTTATCTCCGGATTATACGACACGTGTTACAGGACATGTTCATCTACACCAACAAGTAACTCTCTCTCTCTCTCTCTCTTTTTCTCTCTTTCTCTCTCTGGCAACTCCGGTTTAGACCTCTCGAAAGTTTAACACTTAGCTAAAAATAAGAATCGAATCTGGTAGGGAGAACGCTTATTTTTGCGCATTTAGTCCTGTAGTGCCGCTTTGAAACGGCCAATACCGTCTAATGTGACGATCTTGACTGGTAGTTGATTCCAGTTTTGATTCAAGTCTTCTACAGTTTTGACAAAAAGAGAATTTTGAAGCTGTTGGTTTTACTAATCCGCAGCTGTTATTTACTTCGTGCGTATGTTCAGTCAATGAGAGTTTACATTGTGGAACATTTATGAAAACAAATCTAACTTCTAGGGCATGATTATGCAAAGAATAAATGTAAACTGTATAATGTCCCTGTAAACAGTTATATCATCAATCGCTATGGTGCACATTGCTCGCTCTGTAACTAGGAGGTCTTGTGTTCGAACCCCGACCGTGTCTGACACAAGACTTGAAAGTGGGTAGTGGTTGTTCTTTCGCCAAACACTCGACATTACGAAATGGAAGTCACGGTTCTTTCGGATGGGAACTTGAAATAAACGAGATCTTGTGTCACGGTAAGCGTTGCAAGATGAAAAAACACTGCCGAATAATGCTATAAGCGCAACGCACAGGCAATATTTCTGCATCTTCGTCTATAGCTGGCGACATCTCGCTGTAAGTGAAATATTCTTGACTGGGACGTAAAATACCATTACTCAAATTAACTCGCTACGTTGTGCAATATGTAATGACGTTGCGTTTTAGATGAAGTCCTTATGAGTATACCCCTCAATTATGTTTATCCACCGTCTTTCGAAAGGGGGAGGGGCTTATAATATGCGAGCTTCTTGTCCAGACACTACTTATTTGAAGTAATTCTATGTGTCATTTTTTTAAATAAAACTTAGTACAAAGCATAAACATTGATAGGTAATGTGCATATCATTAACCCAAGCTGGTTTGCTCATTTTCGTGGGAGTTATGGCCCTTTGATACAAGTGAAAATCACAAAAAAGTTCCTACTGATGGGGATCCTAATTCACTGAATTTGCTCGTTTCTATAAAAGAGCGTCCGTTTGTTATATATATGTAATGCCTTTTTCATATTATTACTTTATACGTTTTGCAGGCGAACGGAGGTCCTCTACATGTTGATGTCAATCTGAGTGGTTTTGATGTATCCGGTGACCATGCTCATCACGTGCACGGTTTCCATATCCACGAGTTCGGTGATTTGACTGACGGATGTGGCTCTCTTGGTGGTCATTATGACGTGTCCGGAAGCGACCATGGGTCACCTAATTCGGATAGCAGGTACATGTGATTTTCTTTTTATAAGAGAACATCGATTTACCATAATATGAGAGATCAACTGGATGTCTGGTTTTCCTACGGCGCCCGTAAGGTGACACGTTGAAAAAGTTATGTCGTGATTTCGAAATACTTATTTTGTATTTTATTCAATAGTTATTTCGTATTTTCAAAATAGTTATTTCATTAATTCGCAGTAGTTATTTCAATTATTCGCAATACAGTCCAACCTGCCTTCAAAGCCATCTCTATATAAGGGGAACCTGCTTATAAAGGCCAGTAGACAGGTTTGACTGTAGTTATTTTGTATTTTCAAATAAGAATTTCTTATACAAATGTATTTGAAATACGAAAAAACTATTGCAGATATAAGAAATATTTTGTATTTATAAAATAACTTTTACACACGTCACTTTACGCGCTCGGGCTCCGTGTAGGTTTGTATCCAATGCCAGCAAAACCAAGTCATGTCATCATGCCTTGTAGATTCAAATGAATTCCTGAACAACGTGACTTGGCATGATTTTGGTTTGTGTTCATTCTTTATTTGATTTGAGATGATAGCTTTTGTGCTAAATCATTTATCTGTAAAGTGTAAATAGATCAGGATTTGCAGACCCGTGTCCCCCAGAACTGTATCTGGTCTCAGTTTTACAATCATTCCTTTACTAAGCTTTTCCTTAACTAAAATCTTGTATCCTTTTGATGCTGTTATAATTTTGTTAATTTTTTAAGACATTCAAAAATTTAAGGTGTCATTTTGAAGATCAGCTAAAGCTTATTACAACTATATTAATTTAATAATTTTGTCAAAAAGGCTTTTTTTGACAAAAAAAACTTTATTTGTAGTACAATAAAATATTGCAAAATTTTGCAAGATTTATTTTAAGGAAAATCTTAGTTAAGGAATGATTGTGAAATTGGAGCCAGTTAACTTAAAAATTGTATAATTAAATCTACTACTCACGATAGATCTTGGAATTGGATTGATTCATTGATTGAATGGGGTTTTATGCCCTGGAAAGTCAAGAATATTTTAATTACATCGAGCCGTCAACAGCTAAAATGAAGTTGAAACGGTTCCCCCTAAAAGTGTAACAAATATTGGAAACTAGTACACAAGAAAAGGTCGTGAAATTGGATCATTCGGAGCGAGACAATAATAAAACGACATGATTAAAACATAAAAAACAAGGATTTTTCTCTTGGATGTTGTATTTATCAACCATGATGAAGATGCTTTTTTATGCTGTTTCGTAGGTAATTGTATCTCCTATACAACGTAAGAGATGTGTTGAGTTTATTAGTAATGGTGTTTTACGTCCCAGTCAATATTTCATTTATATCGAGACGTCGTCAGCTATAGGCAAAGATGTAGAAACTTTGCCTGTGCTTTGCGCTGATGGCATTATACAGCAGGGTTCTTTATTGTGCCAAACCTACTGTGACACGGGAGCTCGTTTATTTTAAGTTCCCATCCGAAAGATCCGTGGCTGTCATTCGTAAAATCGAGTGCTTGGCGAAAGAACAGTCACTGCTCACTTTCAAGTCATGGTTCACACCTGGTCGGGGTTCGAACCCACGGCTTCCCACTTACGGAGCGAGCACTCTTTCAACTGAGCTACCGCTGTATACAAAGTAAGAGTACATATGGTTTCAAAAGTTGCACTAAACATAGCGCCAAAATTGAATGTTGCATTTACAAATTTAATTGACTTCATTGATTAATTTATTCGTTCGTGCATTCATTCATTCATTCATTTCTCATTTTAAATTGACTTCATTCATTCATTCATTTACAATTGATTGATTAATTCATCCATGCATTTTTCAGACACACTGGTGACTTTGGTAACATAATGTGTAATGATGAGGGTATTGTCGAGAAACACTTCACAGACCATCATGCTTCGTTAGTTGGCAGTAACTCTATCATCGGTAGATCTATTGTGGTAAGTAGCAATAACCCTAATAAGTCCTAATGTCAGTCGAGATCTTGGGTTATTTTCTTGTTTTGGCCTTTTACGGGTTTAGCACGTTTACAATTTGTGTTTCTTATTTTTGTTTGGTCCTTTACTGATCGGTCCGATACCAGTATAATGAATTAAGTATTATGTAGTGCATGTACTCATCTGCAATATTCTAGATCGTCGTATATCAATACTGGTAAATTCGCAATGCTGGACAACAAACAACGACTTATAACACGTATTGCATCCGCTAACTTACTAAAATCTAAACAAAACAAATATAATAAAAACAACAAACATACTTATCCATGTCCGAATCACAATCCAGAAGCAAAGTAAAAACTTTGGGACGGACAAGTCAGGTTAGACACGTGAACTTCCACCAGGGAAGTGAGACCGGATACTTGACTTACACATGCGCACTGCAGTACTACAGGCATCAGAGGGGACCTTGGCATTCATTTAATCAGAACAAATTGACAACATCTAATTTAAAAAATGGCTGATAAAATGTCTTTGTTTTTCTTTTTTTGTTTAGATACATCGACACGAAGACGACATGGGGATGAATGATACCCCTGCCAGCAAATCAAGCGGCGACGCCGGTCCACGTATAGCCTGCTGTGTGATTGGACGGTCAAGGTCAAATGGTAATGCAACAATAGCGGAAGAACATCACAGACAGTTTCATCATGGCGACCATCATCACGATGATCACGACCACAACGATCATGATAACCACGACCATGGTAACCACAATCATAGTGAACATGACCATGGCAACCACAATCATGGTGAACATGACCATGGCAACCACAATCATGGTGAACATGACCATGGCAACCACAATCATGGTGAACATGACCATGGCAACGATGACGATCATGAAGATGATGACGAGGGCCGTTTTATTAATTAAAAATCCAACAATTTGAGCGACAAAGGGTCAAAATAAACACTAACTTGACTGTTATAAAAAGATGATTAAAGGGAAAAAGAAAAATAAGACTTTTAATGGTGTAGAATAAGTAAAAGTTGAGTTCCCGATGACACCTCTTATCAAAGTAAAGCATCGAACAAAACATATAGGTGTAAAATAAAATGAAAGTGTTGCAAATTTATATAGGTTGCAATAGATGCAATTTAATTTGTATTTTTATTTATATAAGTTGGAAATTAAGAAATATATTTTAACTTTAGAAATTAATAGCAGTATCAAGAAAATATGTATGGGAAATTGGAAACAACAGTAAGAATCAGTTTCACAACGAATTGCAAGGCTTTGTATTCGGGTTTTGTCTGAAGATTTGAAAATTTTGTCGATTTTACATGCACTGTCTATAATAACATAAGAATTGTAAAAAATATTAAATATTTGTTATTGTAAATAAAATTGTGCTTTGTAATTATTATCTTTTAAATCGATGACCTCAATACATGTCAATCCGAAATATTATCTAATACATATATTGGTTTAATTGTTCCGTTTTCTTTTTATTCTCATTTTTGATTTCACGCGTGGCGAATGCAACTTGTTGAACAGAAGGTGCTTACTCTTCCGGAGCACCCAGTCTCGCTACTGTAAACGTATTTAATTTCATTTATGTTTATTTTCGCGGTTTAGGAAATTTAAACATGTCTGCGTACTTTTGAAATATGCACTATAACACAATAAGCATAATATATATTTTTTTTTGCGGAAAACAAACGACCGCGAAATAAGCGAAACATTAGTACAGCGCGAAAATAAATACGTTTACGGTATCTTGATGGAATTTTCGAAGTTCACGGTTTTTACTGAATTATCCAGTTTTTTAAGTTTTACATTTGCATTTTAATATTGTGATTTGGAGAGAAACCGGATAGTTTGTGTTTGATTTTAATTAATGGTAATTAAATTGTAAAAACAACACAGTTTTGTTAGGGTATAGTTGTTATTTAATAACAGGTGGAACTTTAAATAACAGGTGTTCTTTGTGATATCAATGCAATCAGCTTCACTGTGTCAACGCACTGACTACCTTCGAGGCCATCGATAATGATCAGTTTTGAAATTAATCTGGATATTTATTTTATGTAATTTACAAAATAATCAAATGTTGCCCATCAAATTTTGTGAATAAATATCTATCAGTCAAGTTTTACATATACATGTACAATACAGACGTGTCGAAAGTTTAACATAAGCGAAAAGGAGTCGAAGCTTCGACGCTTGGCTGCTGAGTGACCGAAATATGAATAGCTTGCGACAGAAACGCTGCCGGGAGATAGAAAACGGATACCGATTAGGTGACTATTTATAAATAACGAGTTGTCGATTCGACACTTATAATTCGTTAGCTTAGAGTTATATTTTCGACAGGTCTGTAATGTACGTTATGTCGCTTTGCGGTTTGTACACGATAGACAGACTACGTTGCCTGCAAGAATCTGGGGGAGGGAAGGGCTGTGGAGTTTTATGAATATTTAAAACAACGTTTGTGCCATAGATAAAGTGTGTATGAGATACCCAGTATCTATTCGTAAGGTAATTAAAAGTTATTAGTATAAAATGGATGCGGTAGAATTTATGGGATTTCACATCATTAGTTTTACAAACAGGTGTTTACCTAGATACATTGCTGTATTTGACTGACATTTAGGTCTGAATGTCACACTTAATTATTAATAATCGGAACAACAGCATCGTGTTATAATTTTAACAAAATGCAGTTAGTTTTATTTCAATGCTTTATGTCTTTAAGTGTTATCGGAGTATGGAGTTTTACTTTGAGAGGTGCATCACAGAGTAAGTGTTTTTTCTTTCAGTTTTGTGTTTGTATCAGCCATCGATTTAACATAACCATATACATGTATATAATTCGCGTACTAATCATTGATTACAATGCCTCTTGTCACATAGGTTCGGATCTTAATCGGGACAGATCCAAGTGCGAGAAAGTTTTTCAGATCGCTTGCCGAAGATCGGTGGTTTTCTCCGTTCTATCCGGTTTCCTCTACCATTTCTAAAATGAAAACCGGGATATCACTAAAAACAAACAACCACATGCGCTTACAGACGCCGTGGTCTGTAAAAATGCGCTTTAGACTATTCCATCGTGACCTAAATTTGGACAGTACAGACCTGTCGAAAGTTTAACACTAAACTGATGAATTAATGTCGAGTTGAAAGCTAATCTCGGTACCTCGTAAGCTATATCTTTTCGGAAGATGCTATCTATCTCCCCGCTGCGGTAACTTAGTATTCAGACCTCGATCATTAGGCAACAGAGTTTGAGTCATTTCATTAGCGCAGTGTTAAACTTTCAACAGGCCTGTACTTTGGATGTCTTTAATATACTGGATAAAATTTGAGAACCGAAAGATCCATGTTCCTTTCATTCACAATTTTGATTTCACATGTGGTGGTTGTAGCTAGCTAAACAGGAGGTGCTTATCCTTCCGGAGCACCCAGTCTAACTTCCTGGTTGAATATCGCGTGTTTAAACTATTTGTCATTTTTAGCTCACCTGACCATAGGTCATATGAGCTTATGGCATAGCGCAGCGTGTGTATGTGCGTGCGTGCGTGCGTGCGTCGTTAACACACATTTTCGACTTCTCCTCTGAAACTACTGGACAGATTTCAATGAAACTTGGTAAGAAGTATATATGGGCGTTGCCATGGCTACCATATCTAGGTCAAGGTGACCTAGGGTTGCAAAAATCGTCCTCTCCAAAACCAATGATTGGAGAAAAAAAATCTGATGTGATATTTAGCTTCTCTAGGGTCTTAAGCCTATAGTTTGTTCATTTTTTGAAATTCGGACAAAAAATAGGTTACGCGTTTTTGCGTTTAATTTTGAAAAAATTGTAAAATAGCTTCAAATTGTTAAAACTTGGCTATTTGACCAGATAATGACATGGGGTTTTCAGTTTTGACATATTCTTGTAATTACCTTCAAAATGGTGTCAAGGTCAATTATGAAGGTCATGACCTAATTTTTTACCCTTCTAATATTATTTATTATCTGGAAAACTATAAACTTTTTATATAGGCATGTAAATTAAAATATTGTTGGTATTGATGTAACGATCATTTTGATATATAGATTAAGGTCATTGGTTCAAAGGTCAAGTTCACAGATGCGAAAGAATACTAAAATGGTCCATTATCTTGAAAACTATGAACTTTTTGTATAAGCATGTATATTATATGTTGTAGGTATTGATACAACGATTATTTTGATGTATAGAAAAAGGTCATGGGTCCAAAGGTCAAGGTCACAGTAGCAAAACAATACTAAAATCGTTAATAATCTCAAAAACTATAAACTTTTTGTATAGGCATGTATATTGGAATGTTGTTGGTTTTGATGTAACGATCATTTTGATATATAGATAAAGGTCATTGGTTCAAAGGTCAAGGTCACAGATGCGAAAGAATACTGAAATGGTTCATTATAATTATCTTAAAAACTATTAACTTTTTGTACAGGCATGTATATTAGAATGTTGTAGATATTGATACAATGATCATTTTGATGTATAGAGAAAGGTCATGGGTCCAAAGGTCAAGGTCACAGTAGCAAAACAATACCAAAATTGTTAATTATCTCGAAAACTATAAACTTTTTGTATGGGCATGTATATTGGAATGTTGTTGATTTTGATGTAACGATCATTTTGATATATAGATTTAGGTCATTGGTATAAAGGTCAAGGTCACAGATGTGAAAGAATACTGAAATGGTTCCTTATCTTGAAAACTATAAACTTTTTGTACAGACATGTATATTAGAATGTTGTAGATATTGATACAATGATCATTTTGATGTATAGAGAAAGGTCATGGGTCCAAAGGTCAAGGTCACAGTAGCAAAACAATACCAAAATTGTTAATTATCTCGAAAACTATAAACTTTTTGTATGGGCATGTATATTGGAATGTTGTTGATTTTGATGTAACGATCATTTTGATATATAGATTCAGGTCATTGGTATAAAGGTCAAGGTCACAGATGTGAAAGAATACTGAAATGGTTCCTTATCTTGAAAACTATAAACTTTTTGTATAGGCATGTATATTAGAATATTGTTGGTATTGATGTAACGATCATTTTGATATATAGATTAAGGTCATTGGTTCAAGGTCAAGGTCATAGATGCGTAAGAATACTAAAATGGTCCATTATCTTGAAAACTATGAACTTTTTGTATAAGCTTGTATATTAGAATGTTGTAGGTATATATTGATACAACGATTATTTTGATGTATAGAAAAAGGACATGGGTCCAAAGGTCTAGGTCACAGTAGCAAAACAATACTAAAATCGTTAATTATCTCAAAAACTATAAACTTTTTGTATAGGCATGTATATTGGAATGTTGTTGGTTTTGATGTAACAATCATTTTGATATATATATTAAGGTCGTTGGTTTAAAGGTCAAGGTCACAGATGCAAAAGGAAAACTGAAATAGTTCATTATCTTGAAAACTATTAACTTTTTGTATAAGCATGTATATTAGAATGTTGTAGGTATTAATACAACGATAATTTTGACGTAAAGAAAAAGGTCAAGGGTCCAAAGGTCAAGGTCACAGTAGCAAAACAATACCAAAATCATTAATTATCTCGAAAACTATAAACTTTTTATATATACATGTATATTAGAATATTGTAGGTATTGATACAACGATCATTTTGATGTATAGGAAAAGGTCATTGGTCCAAAGGTCAAGGTCACGGTTGCATAACAATACCAAAAAGGTTAATTTTCTCGAAAACTATGAACTTTTTGTATAGGCATGTATATTAGATTATTGTTGGTATTGATGCAATGATCATTTTAATATATAGATTATGGTCATTAGTTCGAAGGTCAAGGTCACAGATGCGAGTAGCAAGTTTCATAACTATCTAAATATCCACATCAGAGTTATTGCTCCTTAAATGTAGTATTTATTGTCTTTTTGTGCTGTTAACGGCCCAGGTGAGCGATACAGGCCCTATTGGGCCTCTTGTTATCTTTTTACTTGGCTTTTTGGGATTTTTATTTGTACATAGATTAGTATGTTTGTGTTTGATGTTATTGTTTATCTGCAATTCAAAATCACTTTGACACAGCGTATACGGGATACTGCGGAAAAACGTGAGCCAAGCAGCTCGTGTAAACAACACAAGCGTACTTTTTACTTTTTTACCTAATAAAATCTTCGTCTTTGGCGGGGTGAACATGATTGTTCAATTGATTAGACTGTTGTTTGGCCTCTGGGGTGAAATGATAGACCAACGTTCAATACATTGTATCAAATCTCTAAAGTTAGCAAGCTAGAAAGCGTGTTTATGATTAACTGTCAGATGTCTTGGTAAATTGGTACCCAACGGACTGAAAGCTTTTTCATTGCAAGATTTTGAGATTAATTTAGTGAAACATACATATCTTTGTATGCACCATGCATACAAATTTTATCAATTATACATAACCACCAATTTCTTTTAAAAATAAAGCTTGAAATAATGTTATACACGATTCCCGGTAAACAGTGCTCTTAATCTACACTCAAACGTTGATGAGAATCAATTCCCAATACACCTCGTAGATCTTTAAACGTTTCCTGCTCTTTTATTTGAAAATACATTGAGCTCATATTTCATGTATTTAGTTGATTTGTAGTTTTCAAAAACCTCGAATAATTGTACGCTTCAGAAATTTTATTTTTGATTATGAGGTGAAAGTCAAAATATTGAAAAGAAACTTCCAGCAACGTCAAAATTACAGCTGAGAACTTTCGTTTCATCAATTTATTCAATGTTTAAACAGTATATCAGATGCAATTAACTATTTCAAAAGAATCATTTATGTGTCCGATTTATGAATTAATACACCATCTCATAATAAAATAAAGAGGAAAGTAAAAAAAAAACTGCTTTCGACTTACGCTGGTTTTTTACTCGGATTGTTTGGCTCACTTTATGCTGCAATATCCCATGTACGCTGTACAAGGTGAAATACAGACATGCAATATCCTGTGTACGCTGTACTACATTGATGATATTTATCTGCTATTTATTTTGGATAAAGCATGTATTACCAACTGTGATGGCTTGTTATATGGTAACTACCAATCCTGCTTAGGTTGCAATGTGTTTGCGACATGTGGTCCAAGCGGTCTTCTTGACAACAGAACGTGCCCGGCAACATTATTATGGGATGACGTAAAGAAGAGGTGTGATTATACTTCCAGCACCTGCACTGCAAGCAGTCAACTGGTAAAACAACAAGGTAGCGTTATTTTCAATAAAAGGTACCAATCGAACACTATCGTTTAACTAATTGTAATCTAAGAATTTTACGGATGCAACTTGATTGATTGAATGGGTTTTTTAGTTCTAGTCAAGAATATTTACTTATATCCTACCTCTCACTAGTTTCTGTGAATTTCATTCGACAATTTCGGTCACGTGGTGACCTAATATAATCCATGTCGGGCAGGTCTGTTCATATCCAGTCAGTATGAGAGTTATTTCACCTGACCAACGTCAATGGCGCCCGCCTCGTAGTAAACACGTCATATTTATCACAAATATTTACGGCACATACAGACACTAGAAAAGTTGTTGTGAAATTGAAACAAAATATTTGATGTCCAAGGATAATAGTGCAATTGATTTCTTTGACGGAAGTTGCTAGTAAGTCAAATTCATTATTATTTTCAATATTTTGTCAGACAGAATGCCAAACGACGGTATTTATAACTCAGTCACCAGTCACTTGTCGCTGTGTGGATTCATTTAAATTGGTTTTGTAAATGATTTATTGATATGATCGGTATGATATAATAGTTACACGGTGTTTTAGTGACATTATATGATATATAAAGAGTTTGTTTGGAGCTATAGGTTACTAAAACATACAGCAGTGTCTCATCCTGGACTTCTCTCAGGTCTCCGTATCCGTGTACTGTATGTTTGTTTAAAGGTATCCATCGTGGGTCTTCAGGGTGATCGGTAGGATATAATCGTTACACAGTCTGTTGGTGACCTAATATGGTTTATACAGGGTCTCGCCCTCGCCCGATATGAAATTTACTGACCCTGTATAAACCATATTAGGTCACAAACAGACTGTGTAACTAATAATATCGAGACGTCACCAGCTATAGATGAAATATTTAAAGTTTTTACCTTTGCGGTGCGTACAGTGTACAGAGATGGTCTCCAAAGAGCCATACTTTCTGTGATACATTGTTATCATGTGATGCATTGGTTTATCAGGTCTTTTCCGAAGGACCCTGTGACTTTCATTGCTAAATGTCGAGCTGCACGTGTAAATTACATTAGCAACACTCTGCTATATTGTTTTGCATTTTACAATATTTTAATCTTGCGTGCATTACCATGCATGTAATAAGGTGCCCAAAATATAATAATAATTATTTATTTATTCTTATTTTTATCTTTCTTCTCCGCTAAATTTCTCAACAAGGTTTCTTAGAATCCATCATACGTACATGTATATGAAATCAAATGTGATTTTTTCCCCAAACTCCCATGCTTACTTTATCATGTGATGGATTTCATTAAGCTTCGAGGCAACAAAACGGCTAACGATGTCCCATACCATTTCACCTTATTAAAAGTCTCCGTTTAAATCATAGTTTTTGTGCAACAGATATATTTATTTTTATCATGAAAAAAGTTTTACAGTGGACTTTAAGTGTTTTTATAAGTTTAAACGCGGAGGATTGTTGATATAGACAATATCTTGTTAGTAGTATAAGAAAAAGTAGTAGTATACCTTCCTGAAGCTGAACTTCATTAGGCGTCGAAGTAACATAACGCCTAATGAATTTCCTTACTATATCTTATTACATGTACATAGTGGACTTCATTAGGCATCGGGGTAACATACCGCCTGATCAAATCCCTTACTTTATCTTATCACATAGTTGACTTCAATAGGCGTCGAGGTAATGTAACGCCTTATGAAGTCCCTTACTATATCTTTGTACATAGTGGATTTCATTAGGCGTCGAGGTAACTTAACGCGTAATGAAGTCCCTTACTATATCTTATTACACAGTGTCGGGGTAACATAACGCCTAATAAAGTTCACTGTGTAATAAGATATATTGAAGGACTTCATTAGGCGTTAAGTTACCCCGACGCCTAATGAAATCCATTTTGTAATAAGATATAGTAAGGAACTTTATTAGGCGTTAAGTTGCCTCGTTCTTAGATTACAGTTATTTAAACCATAGTGTTCGATTGGTACCTTTTATGCCTCCCCAAAAAGAGTTAAAACTATAACGGTCTTTGGAGAGACAAATACCTCCCTTTCCCAACGTCCAGACGGACGGACAATAACTTTGGTTCCAAGTTTGATCAAAATTCTCCTCGTCTGGAGCCCCAATCTGTGGACTTCATTAGGCGTCGAAATTGTCAACGCCAAATGAAGTCCGGACTTCATTAGGCGTTGCAATTTCGACGCCTAATGAAGTCCGGACTTCATTAGGCGTCGGACTTCATTAGGAGTTGTGCCTCATATTTTTTTACATTCAAAATGGAAACAACGCAAGAAAACGTTTTATGAAATTTCAATTTGTTTAAACAATGATTATTATATATATAATTCAAGCATGTGAAAACGTGATTTAGCATGTGCCTCATATTTTTACATTCAATGGAAACAACGCAAGAAAACGTCTGATGAAATTTCAATTTGTTTTAACAATAATTATATATATATATATATATATATATATATATATATATATATATATATATATATATATATATATATATATGTCCTTCGTAAAGCTTAGTGCACAAGCACTTGCTAAATCTCGATTTTCTTCAACGCCAACGGTTGTGATATCGATGAACATAATGGTTACATAATGTCGAAAGTGATATTTAGTGGAGGGAATTTAATTAGTAAAAATGAATTTTATAATACACGCAAACCCATTTTAAGGACCCATTATTGATGATCAGAATAATTTGATCAAACATAACCATGGATATCATACACGTACATTTAATCAAAATTTTAATGACGAAAAAATGAAACGAAAGTCCGCTTTCGTATCATAAATTTTTGCACGTCAATTTAATTTGTCAGCAAGTTACTTACGTGCATTGTCGATCAAGGACTTCAGTTACAATTCACTTAAGAGTGACCACGCATGAGGTTGTAAACAGATTTTTGAAAAAAGGGTGCGCAGCACCATGTGTGCTGGTAAACGTACCATATAAAAAGAGGGCAAATAACTGCGGTTGAGGAAAGTCATGTAGCCCAGAAATTTGTTGTTCATGAGACAACTTGCACTAGATCTATATATATTTTAGTTGCATTTGTCAGAGCCACGAGTGAGGGGGTAGGATGGCCATCCCAGAGACAACCCGACGTCAAGATAGACGTATCCATGGCAATCTTACAGCAATAAGATACCGGGATTCGGTCTTCGCACCACACGGCC
The DNA here is from genome assembly GCA_021292105.1 of Anadara kagoshimensis. Taxonomy (NCBI): domain Eukaryota; kingdom Metazoa; phylum Mollusca; class Bivalvia; order Arcoida; family Arcidae; genus Anadara; species Anadara kagoshimensis. Next base: position 18,977,929 of record CM037862.1, on the reverse strand, counting down.
TTCCTTCTATCCATCAACATATATAACTTAACGTTGCAGCAGGACAACACCTTGCCCCTTGTTGCTAGGGTGTGTCGCGTATGTCTAACCTAAAGCAACGTCACAGTTCTTTTTTCCGCTAATATGTCGTCTTATACAGTAAAGTTAAACACTAATATAACGATTTAATACCGAATGGACAACCAATTTCTGTCCCTAGTTAGCTAGTTAGATATGTCTTAACACTACATGTGCAAACGTAGTTATCGGTCTTCACTATACTTTATTATACCTCATTACAAAAATACGACGCTATCTGTTATTTGATTGGATCGATGGATCATGTGATCAGGGTGGAGAAAACATCGTGTATCCCTCTGAAAACATCATATCCCACCTCTTCGGAACACACCATGACGTCACAATGATATGACGCCATCGATGGAGAATCGATCTTGACGTTCTAGCGTTTGCCTCCGATGAGTTCCGATAGGAGAAAAAAAGCAATGAATTGGAGAAGGACTAATTGTTTTCTGTCTGTCTTTCTTATTACAATGGTTATCTTTCGGTATAATAAACAATTTATTGCCTTTGTTTGAGGGAACAAATTAAATTTGTTCATATCTCCCTCACTCAAAGGCAATAAATGTATAATATAACAACAACATCAAACTGAGCAAAACTGCCTAGTGCTACGATAGAATGGACGCACGTTTATTTCCAATATAAATAGTAAATATTACATAAAAATTAATGACAATATATGCAAAACCTATAACAAAATAAACATGCCACCCAGGAAAAACCAGAGATAAACCAATAAGGCAAATACTCTGGAAACCTGTCCACGAAGTATGCAAAATTTGTTTCAGGAATTAAGCGTCGGGATACGCCTGAATGGAAAAACAAAATATATAAACATATATATAAATCAATTGAAAATTTGTTATGTTGACACCTGAAGCGCCAGGTAGAGAATGACCCGTGTAATTAATCGCCAACTATCTGATCATCTCGTGACCACTAACTTAAAAAGCCATTGGATAATACGCTAATTCACGAATACGCAAGACAACAATTTCCCGATCTTACTCACGAAACGCGGGAAATCATTAATATCTTGGCAACTCCGGACAGCCGAGCTTCGATTAGCTTCGATTCCTTTTTGTTACGTCAGTGTTAATCTTTCAGCAGGTCTGTACTGTATTTCTTTTTTATTTTTCTTACTACAGATTGTGTAAAAAGTTGTGTTGGTCGGGCATACGACAACTATCAATCCTGCATATCATGTCACGTGTATGCAACATGTAGTAAAGATGGTTTCCATGACAACAGACCATGTCCTGGTGGCTTAGTGTGGGACGACAATAAGAAAAGATGTGAATATACTTCTAGCACGTGTTTTTACCAACTAATCTCTGTTAATTAAAATTTAGAAAACCATGACGTCATCCGTGTAATTTTTAAATATCTGCTCTGCTAGCTTAAACAGACTTGTATTTTGCGTTCTGAAATTCTGTTCAAAAGTTAACACACATTATTAGCAAGTACAAGCAGTTAAAGTCAGAATTGTATTTTTATACCAAATATATTTAATTGGAAGACATTTTGAATTTCACGAACCCGATTTGGATCAGCTAGCGTAGTTTCGAATAACCAGGCCCTCAACGCAAAATTTAAAAAGATTAGTATTGAAAATGTTTTAATGGGTGCAGATAAAAAACATGTGTAACCTTCATCTTCAACCTTTATGGTCCTTAATCTGTGTTACGTTGGAGGAAATCAACGACAGTCCCGTGCGTGCTTTATAAGGGCTGCGAAGTTGGGATCTTCTGGACAATATTTGCTTCACTGCGTTTTGCATTAACACATTAGTAAGAATGACAACAAGTAAACGAGTAAACGTCAAAACAAACGGTAATACTAGTATATGGTCCATTGGCAGCGATTATAAGTTTTAATGGAAAACAGTCATTTTATAGAAAAATGATGTTGATGATTCTTTTCGGAGTTTAATCATATTGTCATGTGCTACTTTTGAATGTATTATTTCATAAAAATTCAAAAATAGCACATGTTTACATGTGGTCTTTCGACAAATGTGCAGACCGAAAAATAATGTACAGTCCATTCTCACCATTATACGGCGGCGTGGAAGGGCCAAATGAAAAAAAATCTAATTCGTCCGAACGAATTACTAATTCGTACGAACGAATTACTAATTCGTACGAACGATTTAACTATCTAACGATTTAACTAATTCGTCCGAACGATTTAACTAATTCGTACGAACGATTTAACTAATTCGTACGAACGATTTACTAATTCGTCCGAACGATTTACTAATCCGCCTGAACGATTTAACTAATTCATACGAATTAGTTAAATCGTTCGTACGAATTAGTAATTCGTTCGGACGTATTAGTAATTCGTTCGGACGAATTAGTTAAATCGTTCGGACGGATTAGTAATTCGTTCAGACGAATTAGTTAAATCGTTCGGACGGATTAGTAATTCGTTCAGATTTCCAAGGAGAGAGAGAGAGCAGTCGAACTTTTTAGTTTGCAAATCACTAAGTTTACAGATACCGATTGTCCTCAGCGACATATTGTTTAATTTCACCGTTCTGTGAACATGCACAGTATAATGAATAACATGTTGCGTTAATTAATTCTTGGTTTTTTATTCATTTATTTTCTGATCCCGGGACGGGCCCCACTGTTGAGAAATGACTGTGGTTTTTCAAAGAGTTGAGTCGAGTACTGGTTTTAACGTCCCAGTCAAGAATATTTCACTTATATCGAATCATCGCCAGATATAGGCAAAGGTGCAGAAAATTTTCCCTGTGTGTTGTGCTGATGACATTATTCAGCAGGGTTCTTTATCGTGCCACGCCAAAGTGACACGGGACCGTTTATTTTAAGTTCCCATTCGAAAGAATCGTAACTATCATTTCGTAATGCCGAGTGCTTGCTGACAGAACAATTATTACCAACTTAAAAGTCTTGGGTCAGACTCGGTAGTGGGTTGGGGTTCTAACCCACGACCTTCCATATACGGAGCAAGAACTCTACCAAGAACCCGTCATTTAAAAATGAAAGACATAGGTCTTAAGGACGAGGCCTTTAAAAGCCCAGGTCCCATATCGAGACAATACTAGTACTGTACTTTCACTTGTAGCTGGTGGCGTATTAATGTAGGTGAACTATTCTTGACAGGGAGACAGATAACAGTAAAGTATTTCAAACGTTATAATAAACTGAAAAACTGATCAAATTGGGTAATTCGTTCGTACGAATTAGTTAGATCGTTCGTACGAATTAGTTAAATCGTTCGGACGAATTAGTTAAATCGTTCGGACGAATTAGTAATTCGTTCGTACGATTTAGTTAAATCGTTCGTACGAATTAGTTAAATCGTTCGGACGAATTAGTAATTCGTTCGGACGAATTAGATTTTTTTTTCATTTGGCCCTTCCACGCCGCCGTACCATTAATCCAGAACTTTGATTTTTGTTTTTTGGCAAATATCAAATGGTAAAAGGGGGTTTATTATATATATAAGGAATTCACTGTGTAATTTTGAAGATCAATTTAGGCTTGTAACATCTGTTCCATCTGTATTCTAGTTTTGTCGAAAATTTCTATTCATATATACATACATGTATAGTGTCATTGAGAATAACATGGAGTTATGGTGTTAACGACTCAGTCAAAATTATTTCACTCATACAGAGACGGTTAGTTCTATTATGGTGGAGGAAACCAGAGTAACTCAGAAAAACCACTGGCCGTTGGAAAGCGAACTGACAAATTGCACTAAGATCTGTCCAAGTGGGATTCGAACCAAGGCGGCGAGAGACACTGCGATGCGCTTTATATTATACCACTTGGCCACCGATAACTCTTCTAATTCTGAGAAAAATGTTATATGGTAGATAGCCGAGATTTGGCGGAAATTGTGAAACCATTTTTTTAAATTTCATTTTCACCCAAGTGATCATTTCTGGAACAATGGAGGATTCTTACGAACTTAAAATGAAATAAAAGCGAGTTTATCTGCACTACAAATAAATACACTTAAAATTGATAAAACCTTTACTAAATTTAGAAATAAAAATCTGAATTTTTATCTAAATAATTCCTCTCAATTTTCTCTTATTTGTGAACATAAAATAAAATGATTTTTAAATGAGAATCTAGAACATTGGCAAAAATTGTAAATTGCTCTTTACCGGGTAATATATAACAAGAAAAACAATTAATTTTAAGGATTCGTACATTTAAGTTAAGCGATCAATAAAAAAAAGAACCTTTGAAATTAATTTAATATCTGTGTTTCTGTCTAAAAAAACAAAATTAATTTGAAGCCCGTTAGTCCACAAATAGATCGCGCTGGTAACATTAATGCACGGAGATGTTTTATAACTAGGAGTTACCTCTCTTTAATCAGCATGTGTGGTTTTTGCTTGGGTATAAATTGAACTTGATAATAACTCTGTCGAACCTGGCACAAAACATAACATTGAGCAAACGCGCCTTAGAGAAATAGTAAAAAGTAGTAAATGGGGCATCGCGTCTATAACCCTTTAAACACAAAAAAGTTAAAAAAAAAAAAAAAAAAAAAATTGATTATGATGAAGACATCTTACTCCTCCAGCAATAATTAGGGGGGGGGGGGGGGGGGGGGGCTCGGTGGTCTAATGTTTCGGCGTATGGACATAGCGCCTCTTTAAGATGGGAAAAATGAAAATACCCCCCCCCCCCAAAAAAAAAAATATCAAAGATTACTGGTATCAGGAAAATACAAAAGTATGCCTATTCTAATTTGGTTAGGAAATATTTTTGCGCTACGTCTAGCAGAATGGTACATTGTATGCATGCAGCGAAACATTTTGTCCTGTTTTAAGCGATATTTTAGTTGATTAGTTCTGATACAGGTATAGAGTTTACGTCTCAAGAAACCATTTAAAACATTCACAATTTGAATTTTAAAAATTGGATCCTAATAATAAAAAATAAACTAAGACTTATCATTTAAAAGCCTGATCTATCTTGAAACACATTTAGAAATATAAGATCATTTTGTAAGTACGTTTAGGGCCTTTCGAAAGGTCATCGACCACTGTGGCAGCTCAGTTGGTAAGGTGCTCCCTCCGTAACTGTGAGGTCGTGGGTTCGAATCCCGACCGGGTCTGACCCAAAACTTGAAAGTGGGTGGTGACTGTTCTTTTGCAAAGCATTCGGTATTACGAAATAAAAGTCAGGGTCCTTTCAGATGGGAACTTAAAATAATCGACGTCCCGTTTCATAGTAGGTTGGCGTGATAAAGAACCACCTTGCTGTATAACTTCATCATCGCACAGACAAAATTTTTACACCTTCGCTATAGCTGGCGACGTCTCGATATAAGTGAAATATTCTTGACTAGGACGTTAAACACCATTGCCACTATGGTCAGGTACAAAATGTGGCCAAGAACCGGTCTGATTAGTAAGAATAACAGTAGGAGTTGTCTCTCTTTGGTCATGATTACCGGTTATTAAGTATATGGATGTCTGATTTTTTCTCCGAAAATACCTCGTGGAAAACCTTGTAACGACTGACAAGATAAACATGTTCACCTGAATTAAAATTAATACGTGACTTGCTCTACTCTGTCTTTGCATAAAAATGTCCCAACAAAAAATCATAATGATGACATAACACAGTATATAGACGTATTTTCTCTTGCGTTGTGTTACATTTCTCGCTTCCTCTATATACAGATTTCTTGGTTATATGATATTTTACTTATATTGTTTTTGAATTTTCTACATGGAATAAAAATATGATATAAATTAATGACTAGTTTCTTCAGATACGTGAATTTTCTGTTCGTTTGGTGTTACTTTCACTTCCGCATTCGCATGCCTTTTTTGGTCTCGCCTTTCGCGTTTTCCTTGCAAGGGGGTGTTTAATTAGTTTTCGGAATATCCTTTTTCATTTCAGTTTTTACTTTTCATTGATGTTCTTTTTGCTTTGTTAATCCCGATCTTTGTGTACTATAAAGCTACAAAGGTTATAATTAATCTATAATCGTGTACAGTACAGACCTGTCCAAAGTATAACACTGAGCTGAAGAATTAAGACCGCATTGGCAGCTCATAGTTGAATGTTGCTTAACGTCGCATCAGCAATTTTTAAGCTATTCGTGACGAGAACTATTTTATTAATATCTGTAGATTAATCTATAATAGAACAAGTTTGTGTAAGCATGTGAAGTGTGAGTGTGTTTTATGGTGTGTCTTGTACCAGCGCGCAATCAGGGCGACTTTAAGGTGCTAGCTCATTGATTCAGTACGCCACAGACAAGCGTACCACTCCTCCCAGTCACATTATACTGACACCAGGTGATCAGTAAAGGCCAACGGCAAGGTAAATAACTTTCCCACATGTGGTCTGAACAGGGCTCGAACTCACAGCGGTGCAAGACCCTGGATTTGTAGACTGACGTCTTTTCCATCAGGCCACCGTGACCTCTCCTAAAACATAAAAAAGCGACGTGTACAGAACAGTTATGTCGAAATATACTAGTAATACTGAGCTGACGAATTAGTACCGAATTGTCAGCTCACATAGGTTTATTATTATCAATATCTCGGCAGCTGCTATACTTAGTATAACTGTACACCTGTTCGACCAATAGCTGTTTATATTTCACCACTCGTCAGCCGAGCTTCGATCCCTTTTCGTTAGCTAAGTGTTAAACTTTCGACAGGTCTGTACTGTATTGCAGTATGTGGTAATCGTGTTCCTTATCCTCTTATGAACCACTGCGGTAGCTCAGTTGGTAGAGTGCTCGCTCCGTATGTGGGAGGTCGTGGGTTCGATCCCTGGCCGAGTCTGACCCAAGACTTGAAAGTGGGTAGTGACTGTTCTTTCGCCAAACACTCGGCATTACGAAATAAAAGTCACGGTTCTTTTGGATGGGAACTTAAAATAAACGAGGTCTCGTGTCATGGTAGGCTTGGCACGTTAAAGAACCCTGCTGTATAATGCCATCAGCGCAACGCACAGGCAAAATTTCTGCACCTTCGCCTATAGCTGGCGACGTCTCGATATAAGTGAAATATTCTTGACTGGGACGTTAAACACCATTACTCACTCTCCTTATCTTCTTAGATTTGTTGTATCGTGTTCGTTTTGCTCAGTTGTTGTTATTTGTTAATGAACAATATGTAGATTTTTGAAGTTTAGGATATGGAACCGGTAGCGAGTGGTCTCAAGCGCTCGATTATGGATCACAACTCTCATTGCCTAAGTTAGAATCCCATTTGGACAAATCTTAGTGTGAAAAAAGTTTTCAGCTCGTTCGACAAAGATCGGAGTATTTCCTTAGGTACTCCGAAATCTCCCATCACCCCAGAACTAGTCAGTGTTGAATCTTGACTGAGACATTACTCAACTCCATTCCCCTCGGGCATTCCAGTTTCCCCCACTATCCTAGAACTGACCGCCCCACAACAGACATAAAACACCATAATTCCATTCCTCTCAGATATCGAAAATTCAATACCGTTCTTTTTGTTCGGATAAAACCTCTTTTCAATAAAGTGAAGATTTAATTGTTGAAACTCTGACATTTAAATCTGAAGCTGATGTGGGTTATTATGTCAAGTTATTGGAGTGGTATAAATTTTATCATTCATTGCAAACATAAACAGCACGTATGCCGCGTATCTGCGTTGCCAAACTCATTTTAGTTCTACTGTACTTTTGTGAGTGAATGTTATTATTTTATTCAAGTTTCCTATAGGGATTAAAGCAAAAGAAGATGTTTTAAGTGGTTGTGCTTCAAAATATAAAAAAAAGGATTCGTTTTATCATTTAAAGGCTACTCCGAAACGTTAGCTGTTCAGTAAATAGCGGAGTTCAATCCCTCCAGAAAAAAATCTGAAATTATTAACATTTTCAGGCTTTCAGTATTGAAGGGTTCACTTCCTTTCTGCAATAATCCCCAAAGATAAAGTGATTAGAATAATCCATATTGATGACGTCATCAGACTATTGTTTTAGATGTATTACAAAAGGACAGGTGTACTGATTAATTAAAATTGTGGACTTTGGACTCCACATTGATTATTATTTGCTATCATTATATCCTAAAACTCCAGAGTCTGACGAAAATGCAGATTTAATTTTCAAATCCTGTCATTAAAACGAGGAAATGGTACACTTAAATGAATGACGTCATCACGTGTGACAATGTTGACACATGTCTTTCCAGGTGAGATTAAGGAACTATATGAAGGTGCTCAATTTTGATAACCCACAAATTTCAGTTAATTTATTGAATGCATAAAGCCATATTTTTCACTTCAAGTATCATAAAAAATTTAAACCTGTTGCTGATTTGCATTTTGTTAACATTTTTGTCAATATTTTAAAACCCGATATTGACAAATTGATTAAGACGTTACCTTTAAAATTGTCACTTGTTTGTAAAGTGGCTCGTGTTGCTTATCCAACAATCAAATATGTAATATTATGTTGATATGTTGGGTGTGGGCTGAGAAGTAAATTCATGCGAATTATCGTTCAAATTTTAAATATTTGTCGGAAGCATTTAAACCGTAAATCCTCTAAAACTGTTGTAAATTTTGTAAATGTTGAATAAGGTTTTATCATTTTCTTTAAAGGGATATACAGAGAAAACCTCAATGTAAATAAATTGTTGTTTCAACGTTAATAACTAGATGTCTTGAATGTCATCCCTTAATCCGTTTGATCCGAAATTATATAGACTTAAAAATAAAATAAACTCAGTTGATTGGCACCCAGAATTAGTGTAGTGGGGCTACGGTACGTGATAACTCAGATGTTCCCCATACCAGACCTAGGGTCTTAACTTGACAATTATGTGACAGTTAAAACGTCATGCGGTTAGACGAACTATCCCTATTTCACAAAATAAAATTGATGAAGTGACAAAGATTTTAAGAGGTATCAAAACGTATTAAAAATCGTATAATGTTTATAAAAATAAAATATTGTATACCAGGCCTAAGGATGGATCTATGAGAAGGGAATGATGTAACGCGGTGAACTTGTAGTTAAAAGTACATAATTTGAATAAAATTTAAAAATCCCCCAAAATTTCACAAGCTATGTACTAAGTAATTTTTAGAAAAAAAAGTTTGATGAATAAAATAAGCAATGCTAGCCCCAGTTTCTTAATAATTATTAAATATAACTAAGGCTTTCCTTAATTAAAATTTGACAAAATTTGAAATTTTAATAATTTTGTTAAATTTTAAGACATTCAGGGATTTAATGTCACTTCTAGATATTGTCGTTTGTATTTATTTTTGTCGATAACTTTATTCGTAATAATAAAAAAAAAAAAACCAACAACAAATATTTGCTAAATTTTAGTTAAGGGAAATCTTAGCAAGAAATGATTGTGAAACTTGGGCCTGTCGTGCGATATATTTTTCTTAAGTTTTTTATGTACTACATTAATTTGAATTTGATTAATATAAATTTAAGAAATTGGCAGTACTAATGGTAAATTGATTTATTTAAATGGAAATTACATCGATGAAAATCATACAGTCAAACCTGTCTGTAAGGGCCACCTAAGGGAACCAGTAAAAGTGGTCTTAATAGACAGGTTGTCATTATACACAGGTTCAAATAATATGAATAAAGAACAAGTGGAATACAATTCTACTGACCTTTATAAGCAGGTGACATTTATATACAGGTTCAAATAATATGAATAAAGTACAATTAGGATACAATACTACCGGCCTTTATAAACCGATGACCTTTATATAGAGGTGGCCTTTAAGGCAGGTTGGACTGTATATTTATATTCATATCTCCCCGGCGAAAGAAAACTGTGTACCCTACATCAAAATATTGTCACTATATCCAACAGACATCCAAAGTCGGGATTTAGTAGGGTACTTTTTTTAAAGGGTTTCTTGTCTTGACCAGTTTTTTTATACGTTGGTGTACAGAAAATATTTAGGACCTTAATTTTACTTTATACTTTACAACTTGTGGCGTAGGCACATGGTTTCATGTTAAAGACTTCATCATGAATGACTTACCGACTTGGCTCAGTGGTAGGACGTCCGCCTTATGAGTTGGCTCGAACCCCGGTTGAGTCAAACAAAATTTGAAATACTGCTTTTTCGTTAGACCTTGGTTTTTAAGAGGACAGAGTATCGACTGTTGTCAGTATAGTGGTATAGAGTCACAAGGGCAGTGTATATATGCTCGTCTGCGGTATAGTGACTCTGTGAGCTAGCATCTTAAGCGGCTGTTCTAAGTGCTCGCACGTTCAAAACAAACCACAAAAAAAAAAAAAAAAATAATAATAATAATAATAATAATACAATAAATAAATAAATAAAAGAATAATAATAATAATAATAATAATAAACCACTTCATCTAGACCCCTCGTTAGTCGTAAATTATATCTCGACATTTGTTCTTGCGTTTCTATGTATCTACAGCCAGAGCTTCGACTTTGGCTTAATGTTAAACTTTAGACAGGTCTGTACTATCCTAAACTATGTTATTTTACCCCCCGCTTAAAAAGTGGGGGGTATATAGTGATAGGGGTGTCCGTCCGTCCGTCCTTCCGTTACACCTTAGGGTACCTATCTCTTATCCGCAACTCCTCCTAAACCCTTCAATGGATTTTCATGAAACTTTCACACAATCTTTGTGATATAATGTCGATTTGCACCTCCTATTTAAAAATTTGATCCGATGGATTTTTGGGAGCGGGGGGTATTTTTTGTGAGCTTGTAGCTCACAATTTTTCTATGTTATTTTATTGAAGCTATAGCTAAGGAACATATGACAATTTTTTATCATGCAGAATATATTTTATTCATTTAAGACATTTATATTGATCTAAAGATATTTAAAACAGATATTTTGATACACAGATCATCCGATGACTTAGTAAAGTATAGCTCTATAAAAATAGAAAATATATAATAGAGAGAGACGTTCTATGTTCTATTTACAAACAGTTTACATAGCACTAGAATTCAGTCTCTAGGCGTGGCGCGATCTTAAGGGCTGACATAGATAGAATAAACTAATAAAGTCGGTGTGACATTGGATTTTAATTTACTTAACGCTGATTTGTAAGTTAATATATCTACCCAGATTTCTTTTTAAAGTAATTAAATAAACTTAATAGTTCTCTAAGGAGTCGGTTACATTCAAACTTAAAAAGAACATTTAGGCGATGGTTCAGGACTCCGGGGTGAACGTTCTGTATTCTGCCCATCGTCATGTTAATCGGCTTAGAAAGTTCCAGTACATAACTATATCAATATTTAGTGAGATGTTTCACAAAAAGACGAGAGGCAGCGATGAAAAAACCTAACTTGTTAATATTACCAACCAACCAATCCATGTATATATTAATATCTTTGTAAATTCATAAATTTGATGTCCATAGACTTATAGGCCCAATGGACCAGGTGTAATATAATGTATTAATGTTTAAGACACTTGTACAAGTGACTGACTTATATACAGTCAAACCTGTCTATAAAAGACCATCCGAAAGAACCAGTAAAAGTAGCCCTTATGGTTAGGCGGTCTTTATATATAGGTTCAAATAAAATGAATAAGATCAATTAAGACACAATACTATTGGCCTTTATAAGCAGGTGGTCTTTATATATAGGTAGTCCTTAATGTAGGTTGGACTATATTAACTTATCACGGATTTTTTATGGAATTTTTTTTATATCAAGATCAAGTTTAAAGTAAAAAGTTTGACTATAAATATAATATTATTTTAAAATAAATTATTATCAAATTGTTTGTCATTCAAACTAACCCATACATGTAGCTATACAGCATTTACTGGGTATTTCAAAATATTCCAATATCTTATACACTATGTACTTTTAGTTTATTATTATTATTATTATTATTATTATTATTATTATTATATTATATTATTATTATTACACTTATTAATCATCGCTAAGTAAAGTGATTTTTGATGAAAATACAAAAACCTTTTTTTTGTTTCAAATATTTATATAAAACATTATTTTTATAAATGTTTTAATGATTTTCAAAAATCTATTAAATTTCCATACGTCTTTTTAATGTTTACCAAAGTAACGGGTATGACGTCAAAAGCCCATCCAATGACAGTTTTAATGTCAGATTTTGAAGTTTTAATTTCTTGAAGACGTAATAATTTTATTTTTTTCTCCTCAAAACGCGAATTCTGTTATAAGTGACGCTACTTTCTTTACTTTAACATTATACCACGGGGATTGTCTTCCTTGCATTGTGAGTGGTGTAAAGTGAGCCCGCATTTCTGTGCCAGGCTCCAGTTTCACAACCAGGCTTCCCTTATAATTTAACTAAGATTTTCCTTAACTTAAATCTGGCAAATTTGAAATAATTTTGCGAATTGTTAAAATATTTTGAATTTAAGGTGTCATTATAGAAAATCACTTCAAGATTATAACATTAATTTGTTTTTAGTTTCGTCAAAAATTTACACTCATATAAAGTTCCAAGAGAGATTGTCAAAATTTGCGAGACTGAAGTTAAAGAGTACCTACATGTATAGTGAAACTGGACTCAATTTCATTTTACTTTAGTAATGTACAGTACAAACCTGTCGAAAGTTTAATATTGACCTAAAGTCGAAGCCCGGATGTCGATTCGTGGAGATGTGACTCAGTTGTAACCGAAAAACTGCCGGTAGATAGATAGAAGCTGATGATAAACTGTCAAAGTATACGTATAGCTATCAAAGATTCGAGATGAGCAGTCCATTCGGCATCAGTTGGCTAGCTTAATGTTGAACTTTCGACAGGCCTGAACTGCAGATCTAACATGTCGTTTTTTTTCATATTGCACCACCGATTCTAGATTCTGCCTTACATATGGAATTTATTAGCATTTGAATTGAACAAATAAAATAAAAAGGTTTTTTTTTTTTTTTTTTTTTTTTTTTTTTGAAGCCGTAAGAATAATTCGTTATTAAGTTATTTTCTATTTTTATTGATTACATAATAAATTTGTGAACCCTTAAAACTTATTGATTTCTTGTTTTAAAAAAATATCTTGACTAGAATTATTCCACTACTTCACTCTTTCTTGCATAAAATACAATTATTCACTTAACTCATCCCCAGGCTAAAAGATTGATTTATTTCGCTTGTCGAAGGTAGGAGACTTTTTCAGAATACTCAGATTTCCTCCACCATCCCGGAATTAACCGCATCGATATAAGTAAAGGAATCTTGACTGTGGAATTACTCCACTACTTCACTTTTTCTCAGGTTAAAAGTTTGCTTGCCCAAGGTCGGTGGCTTTTTCGGAATACTCCGGTTTCCGCCACCATCCAAAACTGACCGTCTCAATATAAGTGATAGTATCTTGACTGGGTGTAAAACACATACATGTTCAATTGCTTCATCCCACTCTTTCTCGGGCAAAGAAAAGGTTGTAAAATTAATTTCTTCTACCTGGATGATAAAGTTGATATCTTAACAAGGCTCTATTAAAGTAGTTGTATAATTTTGATCTTCATTACATATGAAAGCCTGTCATTTAAAATTTTACTGCATAAATAGTTATTTTAATGACTTCCATGCCTCATAAATGTTTTACGCTCACTGGCCAAAGTAATTCTTAGTGTTCATAGTTAACAATTACGGTTTCTTTGTACATGTAATTGTTACAAGTATGTGTATGAATCAATTATTAAATTCGGAGCCGTTTAAAACGTTTAACTTTTTACCGCACAATTTTTGTTTATCTGAAACTCGATATACACTGTAACTAAATTTAAACTTTTCAAATATTTAGATTACACCAATGACTTATACACGCGGTTAAGTAACTTCCGGTGGTTTTAAAAGAAAGTAAATTTTCACTTCATTTGAATTCTAGCCGCGAGTTTTTACACTACGATTTTTCATAAAGCAAACAGGGGAGTGTGAAATGCTGCACGAATATTGGACGAGTTGATGGACGTTTACACGTAGATAAACAATCATTTGTTGACCCAAGGTCAAAATTTCAAACAAGATTAATTTATTTTTAGTCGCGGTTTTCCTCTTATTCTTGGTTTCAAATTCCAAGGAGTTACAATGTTGACTTCAAAAGTGAAAATAACGGCTTTGACACTTCCAAAGTGTGCATGCGGTTTTAATCCCGTTTTGTCATAAAATTTCGGTAACTAAAAAGTCCAAAATGTTTTTGACATTTAAATAAAAGGCAACATAATTTCTGAAGTATTTTTCTTTTTGTTTAAGTTTCGGATTCCACAGATTGTTATAATTAAACGCAAGAGTGTCTTTGAAACCCCAAAATTAAAAATTAAAACGTCATAGATTTGACGAATTCGTCACCAAAATACATGACTAAGTGCTTATGTATTTTGCTTATAAATCAGAGGAATTGTCCTTCGACCGGAAGTACATTTTTGTCCAAGACCATTCAATGCTTCTTGACTTTGCTAAAAACTATAAAATATAATTATTTTCTCTGCAAACATCTTCAGAACAGACATGATATTTTATTCACATTCATCTTAGTATTAAACCGGAAGTTCAAAATATGTTTTGTACAGAAAATACATGTATATTGTCTTGTAAAAAGAGTTGAGTTGAGTAATGGTGTTTAACGTCCCAGTCAAGAATATTTCACTTATATCGAGACGTCGCCAGCTATAGACGAAGGTGCAGAAATTTTGCCTGTGCGTTGCGCTGATGGCATTATACAGCAGGGTTCTTTAACGTGCCAAATCCATAATTCTAAGTACTGTCCAACCTGCTTTAAAGGCCACCTCTATATAAGGACCACCTGCTTATAAAGGCCAGTATAATTGTATCCCAATTGTTCTTTTTCCATTATTATTATTTGAACCTGTATATAAAGCCATCTGCCAATAAAGACAATTTTTACCGGTTCCCTTGAGTGACCTTTATAGACAGGTTTGACTGTATAGTACAGACTTGTCGAAAGTTTAAAACTGAAAAAGGAATCGAAGCTCGGCGGCTGAGTGGCCAAGGTTTGGATGGCTAGTGGCCGGAAATCTGCCGAAATATAAATAACAGCTGCAGATAAGCTGTCGTGATATACCTAACGAGTCAAGACGAGCAGAAAAATCGGCACTTATTTTGTTAGTTAAGTGTTAAACTTTCGACAGGTCTGTACTATATGTAGTCTTTATATATAGGTTTTATTATACAGTCAAATCTGTCTATAAAGGCCACCAAAGGGAACCAGTAAAATTGGCCTTTATGAGCAGATGACCTTTATATACAGATTCAAATAATATGAATAAAGAACACAATACAATTCTACTGGTCTTAAT
The DNA here is from genome assembly GCA_021292105.1 of Anadara kagoshimensis. Classification (NCBI taxonomy): domain Eukaryota; kingdom Metazoa; phylum Mollusca; class Bivalvia; order Arcoida; family Arcidae; genus Anadara; species Anadara kagoshimensis. Next base: position 18,962,577 of record CM037862.1, on the reverse strand, counting down.
AACCAGGTGACCCTTATGTATAGAGGTGGTCTTTACGGCAGGTTTTACTATATGATACATTATTAAAAGACCATTATCTATCTATAATTCCTAAGCTGATAAAACGGAGTTTAGTTGAGTAATGATGTTTAACGCCCAGTCAAAAATATTTTATTTATATCGAGACGTCGCCAGCTATAGGCGAAGGTGTAGAAATTTTGCCTGTGCTTTGCGCTGATGGCATTATACAGCAGGCTTCTTTAGCGTGCCAAGCCTACCGTAACACGGGACCTCGTTTATTTTAAGTTCCCATCCGAAAAAAGCCGTGGCTTTCATTTCGTAATACCGAGTGCTTAGCGAAAGAACAAACACTACCCACTTTCAAGTCTTGGGTCAGATCCGGCCGAGGATCGAACCCACAACCTCCCACATACGGAGCGAGCACTCTACCAACTGAGCTACCACAGTGGTAATTCAAACGATAAAACGGATTTTAAAAATACATAGAAAATATATTTTTCTTTGTGAACTTAAAATGGAATTTTAAATAATATAAGATTAATATTTCATAAGTTTCATAAACGCTGATTAACACAGTACAGTCAGTCTGGGCGTATATATAACGTGTACATGGTCATTTATTAACATTATTTTTAATTTTTATTAGATATTTCCTTATAGAACAAAATTTGAACAATCATTTCAATTTAATCACAACACTATTATATTCAAAGCCTGACTATTAAGTTTTATTTACACAAATCTATTTCTTTCATTCATACATCATGTTATGAAATTTCATATTAATAAAAATCCTAGGTATTAATTTAATGAAAGGAGCTAGACTGATTAAAAATCATAAAATATACAAATGTGGAATAGAATGGCCATTGTAGTCTGAGAGAGAGCTGAATAATTGAATTAACCCAGTATGAACACGCGTTTTTATGATACAACTACAAAAATGGCCATATTAGTAATCGCCTTTGTGAAATATTACCGTTTTATATTTCTATATGAAACGATATTATCGATTTATCGGGGTAAATTTTCACACATAAAGAAACTTGATGATTATTTTAAAAATAAATACTCTTATATCAATTTCGTAACAGTTAATATATCATTTTTTGAACATGTAAAAATGAAATTTGTACTCTAAAATGTAACCAAACACGGCTGTGTGTCATTCTAAGTTGGAGGCAGATCGCGTTGCAAATAAAATCGCGAAGTTTAATCTATCAGAATTTATTTTTAATTTAAAAAATTTATTTTCAATTTTTATTTAACATAAATCAGTAAAAAAGGGCAACCGGAGGAGTAATACTTATTTAGCCATGGGTATGAATAAAAAGTTACATATTTTATAACACGATCCAATAATATTCTCTTCTTTCGCCAATCTAATACCGTCATAGTAGGGGTATTGCAAAGTGAATCTTTGAGAATAAGACGTGGGTGCCAATAGCTTGGTGTATAGGACTTTAAGTTCGCTAAGGAAAATGTGTTCCATTCCCACTAGCCAGGAAAGTGCATTCAAGTCGAATCAAATCAAATTACAGTCAAAAATGTCTATAAAGGCCACCCAAGAGAACCAGTAAAAGTGACCTTCATAGGCAGGTGACCTTTATATACAGGTACAAATAATATGAATAAAGAGAAATTGGGATAAAATTCTATTGGCCTTTATAAGTAGGTTGCCCTTATATCGAGGTGGCCTTTAAGGAAGGTTCGACTGCGTATCAAATCGCTTAGACATCAGTGGTGCGAAATTGTACGATAAAAGTGCTTGGCATTTATTGCGTTTGCCGGGGTAGGAACGAACGCTTCGCCACGAAAGGCTTGTTATTGCGCTTGGAGCAGGCACATGGATATCAGAAGCTTCACGGTTAAGGCTATATAAGTCAGCTGGGAACAAGATGTGGACACCAATAGCTTGGCTTTTAAAATTTTAAAGCTAGCTAGTATAAAGCGGATAGATACCAATAGCTTGGTATTAAAGACAGGAACTGGCGCTTGATTTCCAATGCCTTGGCGGTGAAGAGAAACTAGCGCCTGGATACCCCTAGTTTTGTGTTTAAGACTTTACGTTCGTTAGGAATAAGTGCATAACCAGCAGTTGCGTGGCGTTTAAGATTTTCAGTTAGCTAGCGACAATACGGATACCAATAGCAATGGTTTAAGGTTGCCAGGAACAAGCACGGAATCACCAATAGCGTATGGATACTAATAGCCTGGCATAGATGGTTTTCGGTGAGCCGGGAAAAAAAGCGAGTGGATCACCTTAGATTACTTTAAGTTATACCTTCTGTTGGCTAGGAACAAGTGCGTAGATACTAACCACCTGACATTGCACGCTTTAAAAAAGCCCGGAACACGCATGTAAGCACTATCTCACGCATTATCTCATTATGTCCAGCGCTTGTACAAAGTCTGCAGGAAGTTTATGAACAATCTCATCGCGCCACTTATTATTACCGTCATTAATATTTATTTATTTATTTATTTATTTATTTATTTATTTATTTTGTTTTGCATTGTTTAGTGCTAAGTGTGCGTTTTTCTTGCTACTATTGTTCCACATATATATTCTAATACATGTATATCAAACACTGTAATACCTTTCTATCTTTTTCATTTAGCATTCCTATTGTTAATTGTGAAACAGAAGTGAGACATATAACACATATATGTGTGACCATAATTAATTAATGTGGTTAAAACAATGATGAAAACAAGCACAGCTCAGAGAAATTTAACATAATTCACGACAAGAAAGAGACATATTTGGAAATCCTGTCCATCAGCCTGTAATGAACGATTAGGAGAATTAATTGTTTAGCTATGCAATTAATATGACAAAGCAAGCAAGCGTTAAAATGGTTTTATAGGACCCAAAAACCACCAGACTTGAATTCTGAATAAAGATGACAGAATGCTTCAAGTCTTTATGAAAGAGGTTCCATAAAATATAAGAATAAATGTCATCGCTTAGCTATGTCAGTTATGGAAGTCTGGTATTAATGAGGCGGTGCCCGGAAGACAGACAATAGCCCTATTCTCATGTGTGTAGATCTGGATGCATCTATATATATCAAGTTATTTTATGATTGTAACAAAATAATACGCATAGTCTATAAATATATACATAGAACAAATGATACACAATAAAATGTATTAATGTCCAGACATAATTGACTTATGAGACACTGATATCAATAAATCTATTTGAGATATTTAACTTAAGCTAAAATGGATAATGAAATGCACCAAGAATTAAATTTGTACCTAATAAGCAATGTAGTTCAATAATCAACGTTTGGCTATATCATATAATCACATACAATATTAAAATTAAGTTAAATGATTTTAAAAGTGTTGGAATTAAAAAATGTTACAACTAATGTTGAACTATAAAGACCACTTTACTGGTTCCCTTGGGTTGCGCTCATAGACGAGTTTGACTACATATATACCAATGTATTATATAAAGTATCTTAACATAGAAAATCTGCAAGGTTTATTAACGTATTGTAGCAAAAGAGTATTAGAAAATGTTTCAGTATTTTTGAAAATCATATATAAAACTTTAAATGACCGTAGATAACTTAATAGTAAATAGAAAACATAATATATAACCTTTGTCATGTTCAGTTTGTTAGTTTGTCATTGTCACGTTAATTTTATGTATGTTGTAGTATCTACTGATGTACCACATATGTGTCTCAGTGAATAAAGAATTGAATTAAATATAAAATTAACATTTTTATATGAGTAGTTGTCCACTACGATATATTATTGCAAATGCTCATTATACAGTGCTCTTGGGCTTTTGATAATTGTAATATATATAACATGCTTTAGTTCGTGCCACTTTGTAATCTGATTTTTTCTCAAATCGTAGGTACGTTTTTTTTTTAAATTCGTGGGTACGATTTTAAATTCGTAGATACGATTTTATTAAATTCGTGGGTAAGATTTTTTTTATTCGAAAATACGACTTTGTAATTCGTAGGTGCGAGTTTTCTAATTTGTAGGTACAGTTTTTATTCCGTAGGTACGGTTTTTTAATTTAGTAGGTACGGTTTTAAATTCCGTAGGTACGATTTGTAATTCCGTAGGTACGGTTTTTAATTCCGTAGGTACGATTTTTAATTCCGTAGGTACGATTTTTCATTCCTTAGGTACGATTTTTAATTTCGTAGGTACGATTTTTTTAATTAATTCGTTTAGTACGATTAAAAAAATGGTACCTACGATTTGAGAAAAAAATAAGATTACAAAGTAGCACGAACAAGCTTTCGTAAACATGTTATATTATCTCCATAAAAAGTATGTGTTCATGAGATAAATCAAGAAAACGGATTTAGAATTATTGTTTTGTAGTCAAGACCTTTGTTATTTAACTGTTGTTTAAGTATCCAAGTTATAAACTTAAGATATAATAATATTTTAATGACTCTAAAATTATCCAAATATAAAAGTGATATCATTTTTCATAATACTATTAAGCAATTTGTTTGCCGTTTATATTACGAATCTTCAGATTAACATTATTAAGAATTATGTTCAATAAATCAAATGTCGTATATTTTTGGAATTAAAAATACAGGCACAGAAATTTTAAGACGATTTGAAATCGAAAACGTTAAGTTAGTACCTCTGCACATGTATGTCCTGATGGAATATGAAATATTAATCTTTATTAAAACTGAACCAAGAAATATCAAATCTTTAATCATTTATTTGATCCAAAGCACTCGTATTTCCGGAAGTACACGTACAAGTTACGATTTCTAGACAAAGTCAGCGAACTTTCAACATTTGCCCAAACAATGTGCGTTTTTTTCACGGCTTGTTTGGCTTCTTCTATCTTAAGCTTGATTTTGCTAAAGTTAGTTATTGCAAATTGACGTATCGCCGTCCATGCCTCTTATGGAGGCTACAGACAGAGCCATGGAAAATAATTTAACTATAGATTTTTATAATTTTTTGCATACATTTAGATAACTATATCCTGTATCATATATCAAAAATTCAAGTCTACTTTGTGAGTTAAAAAAAGAGTTATTCCCCTTGAAAGTTGTCTCCCCTGTATTGTTCTAACGGTTGTGCAGACACTTGATATAAACACTTATAACTTTATGCAAATACTTGATAAAATATGTAAGTTTTGTTTAAATTAAGTCTGATGAAGGGGGTTTTAAATAAACTCATCAATTATAATGATTTGATGCCTGTAACAGAATTAAATGGTAGTTGAATAGAAAATTTTCATTAAAAAATGCAAAATTTTGATGCAATTATACCCTCTAAAATGTGCATTAAAATTTTTTTTTAACTATAAACTTTTTTCAAAAAGGTGTATTTTAAAGAACACATAGAGATGCATATCATATCTGAAAATGAAGATACTTTTGTAGATTAACTTTTGAGTAAATGTCTTTATTGTGACGGAAAACGTGCAAAAATTGGGAAATCCGGGATGGATAGTATTTGAACCGTTTTCCAATTTGGAACGTAATATTTTCCTACTGAGGCGACGTGAACTTGCCTACATTGATATGTTTTTGTTTATCAAAGTTACCAAAGTTACCGCATTTCATTCATTTAATAATTATCAGTTCTTGTACATCTTTATCAGACTTTGGACAACTCAGACCTGGCGCATTGATTAGTTTGAATAAATAAATAAATGCATGATCACTTGTTTTAAATTTTCGGGATTTTAATGAATGAACACTGCAAGGAGGTCTGATGTAGTATCAATAATATCACAAAAAGCCGATAAATATCTATGTAAATATAATACAAAAAAAAAAAATAAAAATAGCATAACACAATGTATTTATTCAGTTCAATAAAAGCAGTATCAAATTTAACTTTGAAACATTACATAAAGTATTTTAAATATTATTTAATCAGTCAAGCACCCCAAATGTGCCCCCGCCAAGTACTTCACAAATGTATACATTTTGTTACGTCACTCTGAAGTTGTCAACACGGGTTTATTCAAAACAATGACCACCCTGCAGTCGGATATTTGAGACATTCTTTTGGATTTACGACGAAGTGACAAATGTGATGTCAGAAAAGATGTTTTTGTAAGAAAAGTTTTTTGTTATACCATATATATGTGCTCCAAAAACATTGCTTCTGATCAATCTTGCCGATTGACATATCAACAACTTGAATCTCATTCACTCATTGCAAGTAGGAAGATCCTTCAAGATCTGTCATAAACACAGCAGTAGCTGATGACAATGTTTCTACATGGATTTTTTCTCAATTGCATAGTTATTAGGCTACCGTAGGCGTAGTAAGACTACAATGTCGGAGACAGAGTGAAGGTTCTTTTCTCTCGGACGATTTTAGAAGTAGGATAATGTACGCTCCAATCTGACATTTGGATTTATTTTATTTTATTTATTTGTAAATCCGCTATTTATTTGGAAAAAAGTCTCACGTGAGTAGTATTCCCATCTCTTGTTTTTGTTCTTTTTAAGTCATTCATTTGTTTCAGTAGGATTTCAAGTCGCGTGGTCGTTATCCGAATCAAGTTCGCTCCGTTTCCCGACTTTGATCTTTTAATCAACATATTGTTAAAAATCACGTGACCGCTGTCCGTCGCTACCTTATGTTCCAACACTGGCACCATCATGGTACCGAAGCAGCGTCATGACAACCAATGACATACTAGTGTCAGTGACGTCATTAAATGACACAATTCAGGCCAAGTTTGCATTCTTTTTGTGCATGTCGGGCCTTTGTCTGAAAATTGTGGGCGTGGTCGGTAATCCGTCAATTATATGGGGAACACTAAGCTAACGAATTACTAACGAATCAGCGGCTCAATCACATCATTATTGCTTTGTTTCTCTCGGCAGCTTTTAAGTCACTAGGTCACTTGTTAGCCGAGTCTCGAATCCTTTTCATTAATTAATTCAGTGTTAAACACTTGATAGGTATGTGCTGTATGTGGAAACAACTGATTATGAAATGGCCGACTTTAAACTAAACACAGTGCAGACCTTTAAAACGTTTAACATCGAGCCAACGAAGAGAAACCGGAGCTAGACTTGCGAGTAGCCAAGATATGGGTAGCTTATGACCGAAGGCTGTAGAGAGATAGATATCAGCTGCCAAAATGCTGCCGAGATGTAGCTAAAGGTGGAATCGAGATAAGCTGCCATATTGGCTCCAATTCGTTAATAAAATGTTGACTATAAATCACACAGTCTTAATTTTTCAGCACTAGACGACCATTTCGGAATACAATACCTCATCAGTAGTGATTGGACTTAAATTGTGAAACCAAAATTTTTCAAGGCGTTGAAAAATATCCAAAAGGCCGACGTATATTTAACCAAATTTAGATAAGGGATACTTTACATTAGGGATAAAACCTTCGACAGTTTGATACTGTAGAGTGCTACGTTGGCGTTAAAATGTACTTTATAAGAGTCCTTCACATTTTACAAATCTTTGGAAGGATAAATTAAATACTGATAAAGATTATAGTTGATGATATAACATTGTCACGAAATGCAACTTTAACCGAGGAAATGCATGTACTTTTGGTTTACATATTACATAACAGTTTAGCTTTCAATATTAATTAATATTTCAGAACTATTTTTGCGATATCATAAATGTGTGTCTTTTAATTGTTTTGTTGATAAATATGCTATTTCTGTTTGTCCTTGTCTCTTTATTTCATAGTTTGGAATAGCAGTATTATTGCCATTTTTACGCTGACGCGGATTTATACACTTACTTGTAATTTGACAGACTTTGTTCGCATTTCAGGACAATGGATAATGGGACTCACGTGTACTGCATGTCATTTTAACATTCCGGCGCACCCTGTCTCACTTCCTTGATGGAAATTCTAGTGTTTAACTAAATTCGCCACTTTTCATAGCTTTATTTCGTTTTCTGGATTGTTATTTGAACATAGACTGGCATGCTTGATTCTGATTTAATCTATTCTGGAAAAAGGAACTTCGGTTTCGAAAGCGCACGCTTTCATATTACGGCCTCTCTCAATAACTAGGATCGAATACCAATCGAGACGAATCCTAGTGTGAGAAAATTTGTCATTTCACTTATCGAAGGTCAATGATTTTCCTGAACCCTCCGGTTTCCCCAAAGCAAAGCAAAAACTTTGAAACTGGCAAATTTAAGCAAATACGTAAACTTTTATCAGGGAAGTGAGGCCGGGTGCTTCGTAAGGGTATGCAACTCCTGTTAGGCCAGATAAACCCGCAATGTCTGAAATTGCCATTTGAGTTTGATGAGACTGTCGTATATACTGTATATAATTCCATGGATCGTAATTAAAATAATATGAAGAATTGAATAATTTCTTTCTTGTTTTCGCTTAAATTCTAATAGGGTTCGCCGCTGTATCACGTGATCAATACCTCTTAACTTTTGTGCGGAACGTTTTGGAAAACGTCAACGTCACAGATTCCTGGAATGACGTCGTTTTCGCGGGAAAACGTAATCTCATGCGATTCCATATCCATTGGAAATAAGTGTTCCGCACAAACGTTAGAGGGTATCACGTGGTACAGCGGCGAACCCCATTTTCCGGTCAGGTAAAATACATATATGTTAATGAATACACAATGTATGTATTTCGCCGATCTGAATATAAGAATGAAAACGCTAACAGGAAAAGGAAATGTGCTGATTGTTATGATATATGTATGTATAGTCTAGTTACATATGTCTTATTCTATTAGAATTTTGGAATCACTTTGTGATGAAATTAGTTGTAAAATTTGATCAATCGTGGTAATCTACTTTTCAATTGTTTCATTGGAAGGAATTAAGTAATGAGAAGCATTTTGCACGGGGTTATAACAGGACTGGATCAATGATCAATTAATTACCGAGATTTTTAAATACATTTTAGCCGGCAAAAGACGTAATGACGTAATAACCTCTATGGATTCGACAGTTTTTTTTTCGAAACATGAGCTGAACTCCTTGGCAACTAAATGATCTGATTCTGAGATTTATTCGCTCAAAATATTCCTCATTGAGTGGAACATATATAATGCCACGTTTCCTGCGAGGTTGATGGTGCTATCATATGTTTTTTATGATTAAATTTAAAAAATGGTAAATGACAGTAGTACTCGATAGGGGTCGACGTTTCACAGATTTACTTAAAATATTTCGCAGTTAAGATAGCTGTAAATATTTTGAATGTCATGTAAGAAAAGTGGTTACACATAAAATGTTTACTCCGGAATATTACAATCCTAGGCTTGTAAAAACCCTGAAGTTTGCAATATTACTCAATGTGATTTATCTGTATCCAAAATTATCATAGATTTATTTGACGTTTCATAATACCATGTTCCTAGCCATCTCAATTTTGAATGAACACGTGATGGGTTTAGCAAGCTAGACAGGAAGTTTTACTCTTCCGAAGCAACCGGCCTCACTTCCCTGATAGAAGTTCACGTATTTAACTAAAGTTGTGAGTTGTCAAAGTTTTTTACTTTGCTTTTGGGATTGTGATTGAAAAATGGACCCGGTTGTTAGTGGCTAAGACTTTGCTGTTTCGTGCTAAAATTTACTAGACACATCATCCCTTTTCGCTTCCTGGAAAATAACACGTAATCGAGTAGTAAGCGATATAAAGTTACAACTAAATCAAATTTCAAAACCTCCCCTCAATTTTGTCATTTCCTCTTTAAAATCATTTGAACATACGGGTGAGTGAATTTTTATTTAGAAATCATTTTAACTTGAAATGAGTCTTTGATCACCAGGTTGGTTCAGGAGCACCGTGTAAACACTCATTAAATGGCTATAAAATAAATCGCTTGTTTCCATCGTTAAAATATGTGGTGGAAATAGTTTTATGGGTTTTGTATTTTTTCGAATGATTTGGCTCTAAACAGTAATTAATGCAAAAATTCATAATATTCCATTTGCGTGTATACAGCAATAAGTCAACAGAGCTAATAATTAGCCTCACATGTAGTGTGTTAATCAAGTGGGTGATTTTGGCGGATAAAAGGCCTCATGTTTCCGACTTTTCAATTTTACTCAGACGTGAAAGATCCTAAATTTTTAAACGGGTAATCATTGAACATTAAAATTGAGGTTTTGAATTGGGATATTTTGTCACCTCGTGTTTCATTTGAATACCAGAAAACTGGTAGGATACCTTGGAATCTTTCACAGCTTTATCGAGAACATCATAAAGTTTTTTCGTTCTGACTAGAAATATATTTGTAATAAAACTCAGAATAATTTTTAACTACTGTAAACGCATGAAATTTAGCGGGTTTTTAATTTTTGTGATTGCTATGATACTTTCATATACAAGTACCATTTTAATTAAATACGTGGTATGTGACAAAATATAATAAAGTTGTTGCGCAAATTCCATCCTCCAGAAATTAAATACGAACTTATTATACAAGGTGATCTATGAAATTTACGCCAATTCCAAACCACATGGGTTTACCGAAATTGTAATTTGCGCTAAAATTTGTACACGCTTAAACTAATACATATACAAAATTTTGCTCGTTCAACTTTATAATCATCAAACACAAACATACCAGTATATGTCCAAATCACAATAAAAAAAAATCAAAGTAAAAACTTTAGAAAATGTCAATTCAAGTTAAAGACGTGAATTTCTATAAAGGAGGCGAGGCCGGGTATATCGGAAGAGCAAATACCTCATGTCACTGTCTTTACCCGCCACGTGTGTAATCAAAATTCAGAATGAAAGGAACATGGAACCATGGGAAGTCAAATATTTCCAGGATAATTTGGGTTGGCAGAGACATCATACTTACGTAACTAACTAGTTAACATAACTGTTAGAGTTTAGAAAAAATACATTTTGGTCCTTTTTTCTCACTTCAACCTCTTTAAAATATTTGGGTTTCCATAAGTTTGGCCCGAGCACTACTGATGAGGAATTTTATTTCGAAACGGCTGTCTAGTGCTGTAGAAATAAAACAGGTTCAGTAATAATTTTATTTGATGATAAAATTGCTGTTTTGATAAGATACAATAAAAAAGTGCAACAGTTTACATTTTCAAAAGACGTGAGGTATTTTAACCTGTAACATTTCAGATCAAAAAAATTTTTAGCGCAATTATATTACCGTCAATTGCTCCAAACTGTCGAAACAAATTTAGGTTTACTTTATTAAAAGTAATTTTCATTAACATTTCAAACGCATATTAAATGGTTCAAGAAATATATTTGTGGACGTTGTCTTCATGTTTTTCATCTTGAGTAACAGGAAGATAGCATCTCCAGACATTGCTATTTTTTATTAATTTTTTAAAGATATCCCTATTTCCCTCATTGTAACAAATTTTCAGAGGTATTTTGTCATGTATACATTGCTTAAGGCTATACACATTCACATCATCTAGAGTTTCAAGTCAAGAAATAATTATCCGAAATCACAATGCATTTTAGACTCAATTATATACCTCATAAACAGCACAGCAGTAAGGTGAAGGAAATGAACATGTTGCACGTGGTCAGTCAAAGAGATATGGTGGCTTCATACGACATTGTTAGAAACTCACCTTTAATTATTAAAATACAAATACGAATATCAGATGTTTATTTGCATATTATAACGTCCACACTTTGATATACGAGGTATGAAGGCTTTGACCTTTATTTGGTTTGAATGACATTGTTAGACACAACAACCTGTTCTCGATTAACATCAAAGTAACCACAGATATGAGCGCATATTGTTTATGAACAAAGCCTCTTCCGTCATTGGTGTGGTCTTGGTTAAACACTGCACAATAAATCATAAAAAAAATATATAATTTAATTTTTATTTCACAAGATATTTTTGAGATTATTTTGTATATAAATTACGTGTGTATTTAACATTCAACTTTTTTCTCTGTGATACAATCTCTCAGTATACTAGTACTCTAAAATCTTTGATGATAAAAAACCTAAGTTGTTTATTAAATAATGCGATTTTAAGTCTAACAATAAATCAATAGCGTCTGTACAACCTCATGGTTGACCCAATTCCCAGTATCTATGTCAGTACAACATATAGGAATCAATTATTAATAAATGGTATAAAATTCTTCCAAAAGATTTTTTTCAAATAAATTCGGGTCCAAAATGGATCAAACTGATCCAAGACCAAAACCAGAATAGCAGAACTTATGCCCGCCCCTTTCTATTTCTATAAAACTTCAAAAATAGGATTAAAAAAGAAAGGATCGATGAAGAAAAAGAAGAAGAAGATGCACATAAAAATATGTTATATCCACTTCATTTGGAGTCATAACATAAGTAAATTTTACATATGAGAATACTGTTGAAATCTTTGAAAAAAAGACCGATGACATATAATTGACATTAACAAGAAAAATGCAAAACGTGTATTAACAAAAAAATATTATAATTAATAAATGAAGAACATATTTAATACATGTTTAGGTTTGGGCATTGCAATTGATATGTCCTTATTCTTCAAAATACATGTAATCATTTCAGTAGCAATCTGGAATAAGCTGTCGCCACAGTGTGGTTGTTAAGTTTAATGTCTCTGTGTTAAATATGGTCCTGGATATATTTGGCGTCCCATAGTTCCATGTTCCTTTCACTCAACTTTGATAACACACGTTGCGAATGTAGCTAGGTAAACAGGAGGTGCTTACCTTTCCGAGGCACCCGGTCTCACTTCCCAGATGGAAGTTCAAGTGTTTAACCTTACTTATCAGTTTCAAAGTTTTTTACTTTGCTTCTGGATTGTGATTCGGACATGGATCAGTGTGTTTGTTGTTTCTGATTATATAAATCTTCAGTATTTCCTAAGATCTTTTGTAGGAAAATAAACACAAATTTTTATTAAAAGGGTTTAAAAGCACATCTTATGTCAATTATTTCTCCTATTCATATTTATTTGATAAGCTATAAAAACGGCAACTTTTAAGACTAGGTTATTTGGTTCTCATTAGAGGTATTCAAAGACACAAAGTTGTTCATAAAATAATCGAAGTTTTTCTGATGTGGATATATCATTGACGGCTGTATAGCCTCATGGTTGACCCTATTTAATTCTCAAAATCAATATCAGGAAATCAATTTTGATATAAGTATAAGTTAAAATAAACTATTATATTCTTCAGAACTAAAATTAAATATTTTTGGGTCCAAAGTGGGCCAAAAATTAAGCAAACTAACACAGGCCTAAGAGCAAAAAATGCATCCCTATCAAGCATCAATATATATATATATGATGTCACGATAAGCAACTTCCTAAAAGATAATTAATCAGGTCGTGGCGATTACGTAATAAATAATTGGTAGATCCATTATTAGACCTACATATAAAATAAAAAATATAAAACAAGGTAAAAGTAAAACTGGTATAATATGTAAATTAAACCCCTGAGCCGATATCTCTGCTGGTGGCTGGTGCCCCGAGGATATCACCAACTCAGTAGGCAATACTTTCGTATTATTGTCAGAAATATACTATAATTTTCTAAATTTCCTGCAAGTTAAAATTTGAAATTTCTTAAAAACTAAGGTATACTCCCTCATGCAAAGTATTTCCTTAGCTTAATTTGGTAAAATATATTTTGATCGTTTGGGTAGCTTTTCAACATCTTCAAAATAATTTTGGTTTCATAATTTTGGTCCAAGCACTACTGATGAGGAATTGTATTCCGAAACGGCCGTCTAGTGCTGTAAAAGTAAAACTGGTATAATATGTAATTACAATTATAATGCTATATTGAAACCACATATAAACTTAATTTTTATCTACACAATTTATGTTTCATCATATAATCGTTAAGAAAAATGTCATATCATTTAATCTTAACTCTTTGTACCTTGGTATGGTTTCAAGATACATAGATTTCAATAACCTTTATAACGCCCAATAAAATTTGTTAGTTGTTTTCAATCAAAGCAAATGCGCTATGATTTTCCTCGTAATATTTTCGCTAATTTTCCTGTTTCACACTTCATTAGAGATATTTCAAAGTTTTCAACATGCATTTAATCTTTGTTAATATCAAATATTTGCCAATATAATAATGATTAAAACTTTTACTTAAATATTTTAAATGTTTTCAAGGGAATAATCATGTAATGAAAGTGGTGATAAAATCTTTGACGTTAGCTTTTATCACAATTCGTATCAAATTTTACCCCCAAATAACAGGAAATATATTTCTACTGTCAACTTCTTGTTCATATATCTAATCTCAAAGGGCATCAAACCTCAGAATTGTGAAGAAGTTATTCGTGGGAAACCTTCATAGGTAGCGATCAATAAGACCGTAATTATTTCTTTCATATACACAGCTGTGACAATTTTACTTCAGTGTATAATTGTAACAAAATTTCTTATATTTCTGAATAATGGATGATTTACGACTTTTCGTTTATGACTAAATGTTAATTAGCGATTTTTCACGCGCAAATTTTCCATAAACGCATACTTTAATATGTTAGATAAACGATTACCAATTTTCTATCGCGTTATAGGGTATTGAGTTAAGGAATTTGAATTGAAGATGTCAAAAAGAAACATAGAGAAGAAAGAAAATAGATTATCTTTGAAAGTTAAGGCAAACATGTCAGATTTTTATCGCGATATAACTATTGAATAAGCCCATTTCTCTCTGCGGTTTCGTTGACCCTGTCAAGTAATGCTTACTTCTCGTGATAAAGTCATTGATTTACAAGCGGGCAAAGATCAGCGAATATACTGTAGATGGTTATCAATTTTACTCACAATTTAACACAAAGAAAACAGTCTTTACTTTATCTGGAATTTTCATGTATTGTAAAATACCATCTTAATAGACCAACGGAATGTAAACACTGTGAAGTGAGAATATTAAACGTTATGGTTTGAACACAAGATGATATCGAAGGAGGCATAAAATATTTGGTAAATGATGGCGGCAAATTACAGATCTTTACAATCGCAAAGTCATCCTGAAAATCTTTATATCTGACTAATCATGTTATTTAAGGAAACAAATCACTTTTTAAAGTATCAACATTTTAATTGCGTAGAAAAGGAAAATTTTAAGCGCTTAATCATTCTTTAAAAACAAAAAAATATTTAATAACAAAAATAAACTTTCACACGTCAGTTTTTGGAAATGAATTTTAAAATTATGTAATAAAGAGTTAGTATTAGTCAAAAAATTTAAATATTTTAAACACTTTCGCACCAATTGGTTTTTATTCTGGTACATATTTTTTGAAGATATTTATCGTTTATGTAGTTTATTATACTTAGCTGTTCAGAAAAGACATACGTTGCAAATTTCGCGAAAAAAATTAAGATGCGCATAAATTTCGCAAAAAAAAAAAAAAAAAAAAAAAAAAAAAAAAAAAAAAAAAGATTTTAAGTTGCCGGATTTAATACCTGTACCGTTCTTGGTTCTTAGAGTTAGAAGAAAACAAAGACTTCCGAAAAAGCAAACCACGAGATAATAAAAAAAACTGTAATGAATTGTAAGAAATTATCCAAATTAAAAAAATTACTCAATGTTTAGCGAGTTATTTATAATTATTTCGTCCACGACAACATATATAACATAGTTATTTATTGTTACATTAGAGAACATCTAGCATGGCTAAGGGCGTCTAGGCACTTAGTTTTGATTGTTCTTTGGTCTATCGTAGATTATACATTGTGGTAATGTTTGCCAAGACGAGCCCCTCCAGATGCAAAGCAAACATAATTATTTATGGTATTTGTCCATCAATTTTATTCAGAAAAATATCTTCATATACTAGACTTTGTACATACAATATACGCTTCCGTAAAATAAATAAATTAATAAAAAAAACAAATAAATAAATACATAAATAAATAATAAATAAACAAGTAAATATATAAATGTTGTGATGAAACAATTTTATTTCGCATCAACTTTGCACTCACAAGGGGTAGAAATAATGTTCATTATCTGTTTGTTATGGAATAGGTATAGTTGAATATTTGTACATCATGAAATAACCTTCTTATAAGTAATGTGATTTAAAATTGTCGTATGAGGGATATTAAAAGAAAGCACAATATCAATGATACTATGTCTCAGTATCCATATTTATCCTGGATATATTTGACTTCACATATTTCTATGTTTCTTTTATTCTTAATAAAGGTTCTCGCACGTAGCGGATGTAGCTAAATAGACAGGGGCATTTACTCTTTCGGAGCAACCGGCTTCACATCCCTCGTGGAAGTTCACGTGTTTTTACTTAAATTGCTGGTTCCAAAGATTGATATAACTTTGCTTTTGGGGTTGCGATTTAGACAAGGACTTATATGTTTGTTTTTGTTTTTGAAAGCTGCATCAAAACCTTTTTTCTAATGTATCATTTGGATTGCAATCTTCCAAAGTTTGATAACAATTTTCGACCAAGCACTACTGATGATGAATTGTATTCTGAAACGAACGTCTAGTGCTGTTAAATTAAAACTGGTAAAATATGAAATTAATGAAAAAAAAAACGTTTCGTGAAACGTGAGTCTAGAGTTTAAATATATACGGATATGATGTCAGTGGTTATTTTAAACAAAAAGAAACTGAAAAGACAATTTGTGACACCTACTAACTCTTAAAAAGAATACGCATTCAAATTTGATTTGAAATTAATCAACTTGCATTTATATTAATAGTCTTTCTACCCACATGTATATAATTTCAGTTTTTCAAAAATGTAAATAAAGTTATTAATATTTGTCAAAAGTAATGAAATGTACCCTTTATTACATTCATTTTTTCCGAATTTACTTCCTTTTATTATTCTACAATATATTTCCAATCTGCTTATTTTTACTTTATAGATATATCATAAATATAATATTTCAGTTAGTATTACATCTTATAAAGATTAATATTTTCAATATTTTTTAAAGTGTCCTTTAAATTAGGTTTACTATAGCGTATTAAGTGTATCGGTCGTTAACTTTTAATGTGTGGTATCCTTGGGTGCGTTGGTTTATTTTTGGCTCTTTCCATCTTCAAATAGAATTGTGACATGTTTTTTCTGTGTTTATTTGTGCCTGTTTCTGTCCTTAATGGAATTGTGTTTTTTTTGTGTTGGTTTATTCGTTGCTGTTTCTGTTTTAGTTTATTTATGGGGTTTTCTGTCTTTAACTAGAATTATGTCGTGTTTTCTGTTGTGGTTTAATTGTGGCTGTTTCTGTCCTTAACTAGAATTGTGTCGTGTTCTTTCTGTTTTAGTTTTTTTATGGTTTTTTTCTGTTCTTAACTAGAATTATTTCGTTTTTGTGTTTTAGTTTATTTATGGCTCCTTCTGTCCTTAACTGGAAATGTGTCGTGTTCTTTCTATGTTAATTTATTCGTGACTCTTTCTGTCCATAACTAGAATTGTGTCGTATTTTTTCTGAGTCGGTTTATTTTTGGCCGTTTCTGTATTTTATTAGAAATGTGTCGTGCTCTTTCAGTTTTGGTTCATATTCGGCTCTCTCTGTCCTTAACTTGAATTGTGACGTGTTCTTTCAACCTTGGTTAAATTGTGGCTCTTTCTGTCCATAACTAGAATTGTGTCGTGTTCATTAAACCTTGATTTATTTGTGGCTGTTTCTGTTCTTAACTAGAATTCTGTCGTGTTCTTTCTGTGTTGGTTTATTTGTAGCTGTTTCTATTCTTAACTGGAATCGTGTCGTGTTCTTTCTGTGTTGGTTTATTTGTGGCTGTTTCTATCTTAATTAGAATTGTATTGTAATCTTTCTGAATTGGTTTATTTATGTTTTTTGTCCTTAACTAGAATTGTGTCGTATTCATTCTTTGTAAGTTTATTTGTTGCCTTTTTCTGTTCTTAACTAGAATTGTGTCGTGTTCTTTCTGTGTTGGTTTGTTTGTGGCTGTTTCTTTCCTTAACTAAAATTGTGTCGTTTTCTTTCTGTTTTGGTTTATTTGAAGCTGTTTCTGTTCTTAACTAGAATTGTGTCGTGTTCTTTTTGTGTTGGTTTATTTGTAGCTGTTTCTGTTCTTAACTAAAATTGTGTCGTGTTCTTTTTGTGTTGGTTTATTTGTGGCTGTTTCTGTTCTTAACTAGAATTGTGTCGTGTTCTTTTCTGTGTTACTTTATTTGTGGCTGTTTCTGTTCTTAGCTAGAATTGTATCGTGTTCTTTTTGTGTTGGTTTATTTGTAGCTGTTTCTGTTCTTAACTAGAATTGTGTCGTGTTCATTTTGTGTTGGTTTATTTGTGGCTGTTTCTGTTCTTAACTAGAATTGTGTCGTGTTCTTTTTGTGTTGGTTTATTTGTAGCTGTTTCTGTTCTTAACTAGAATTGTGTCGTGTTCATTTTGTGTTGGTTTATTTGTGGCTGTTTCTGTTCTTAACTAGAATTGTGTCGTGTTCTTTTTGTGTTGGTTTATTTGTGGCTGTTTCTGTTCTTAACTAGAATTGTGTCGTGTTCTTTTCTGTGTTAGTTTATTTTCGGCTGTTTCTGTTCTTAGCTAGAATTGTATCGTGTTCTTTTTGTGTTGGTTTATTTGTAGCTGTTTCTGTTCTTAACTAGAATTGTGTCGTGTTCTTTCTGTGTTGGTTTATTTGTGGCTCTTTCTGTTCTTAACTAGAATTGTGTCGTGTTCTTTCTGTGTTAGTTAATTTGTGACTGTTTCTGTTCTTAACTAGAATTGTGTCGTGTTCTTTCTGTGTTGGTTTATTTGTGGCTCTTTCTGTTCTTAACTAGAAATGTATCGTGTTCTTTCTGTGTTGGTTTATTTGTAGCTGTTTTGTGTCCTTAAGTAAAATTGTGTCGTGTTTTTTCTATGTTGGTTTAATTTTGGTTTTCGATCGTTAACTTGTTTCATGTGGTATTTTTTTATTCTTGGTTGCGTTTGATTTTCTTTCTTTTGTATGTCATTTATTTGTATTGTCTTATGTAACAGTTGCGTTAGCTTGGGTTTGGCCATTTCTGTCTTTAACTGGTAATGTGTTATGTTCCTCATTGTGTTTGTTTATATTTTTAGTTTGTCCTTGTAATCTGTAATATGTCTTGTTGTTGGTTGTGTTGGCTGTTTCTGTTGTTAAGTAGTATTGCGCCGTGTTCTTAATGTAGTTGTTTTATTTTACCAATTTATATCTTTCACTCGTATTGTGTTGTTTTCTTTAATGCGTTGTGTTATTTATATTTTTGGTTGTTTCTGTTGTTAAGTAGTAATATGTTTTTTTGTTGGTTGTATTGGCAGTTTCTGTTATTAACAGGTATTGCACCGTGTTTCGTAGTCGAGTTAATTTATTTTGAATTTTTTCGTTTTCTTTATAGCGTTGTGTCATTTATATTTTTGGTTGTTTCTGTGGTTAACTGGTAATATGTTTTGTTGTTGTTTGTGTTGGCTTTTCCTGTCGTTAACAAGTATTGTACCGTGTTTCTTAATCCAGTTGTTTTATTTTACCAATTTATATCTTGAACTCGTATTGTGTTGTTTTCTTTAATGCGTTGTGTTATTTTATTTTTGGTTGTTTCTGTTGTTAATTGGTAATATGTCTTGTTCTTGGTTGTATTGGCAGTTTCTGTTGTTAGGTAGTATTGCGCCGTATTCTTAATCTAGCTGTTTTATTTTACCCGTTTATATCTTAAACTCGCATTGTTTCGTGTTCTTTATAACGAAGAGTCATTTATATTTTTGGTTGTTTTTGTGGTTAACTTGTAATTTGTCTTGTTCTTGGCTGTGTTGGTTGTTTCAGCCGTTAAGTAGTATTGCACCGTGTTTCTTTATCAAGTTGATTTTACCCGTTAATATCTTGAACTCGTATTGTGTTGTTTTCTTTAATGCGTTGTGTTATTTATATTTTTAGTTGTTTCTGTTGTTCATTGGTAATATGTCTTGTTGTTGGTTGTATTGGCTGTTTCTGTCGTTATCTAGTATAGCGCCGTGTTGATTTTACCCGTTAATATCTTTCACTCGTATTGTGTCGTATTCTTTAATGCGTTGTGTTATTTATATTTTTGGTTGTTTCTGTTGTTAATTAGTAATATGTCTTGTTGTTGGTTGTATTGGTTGTTTCAGCCGTTAAGTAGTATTGCACCGTGT
This sequence comes from Anadara kagoshimensis, assembly GCA_021292105.1. Lineage (NCBI taxonomy): Eukaryota > Metazoa > Mollusca > Bivalvia > Arcoida > Arcidae > Anadara > Anadara kagoshimensis. The sequence goes on along the minus strand of CM037862.1, from coordinate 18,942,510 downwards.
TTCTTTATCAAGTTGATTTTACCCGTTAATATCTTTCACTCGTATTGTGTCGTATTCTTTGTTGCGTTGGGTACTGTAAAGTACTGTTAAGTACTTCTCACATCCATTTGCAATGACTTAAAAACATTTAAATTTTAATTAAATCTGGTTTAGTAATAATTCAAAAGTTATTAATATTCAACATTTGATATTAATCGTTGATATTAACGTACAAAATACTAAAATGTTGCTTGTTAATACATACAGGATATCACAAACATGTGTAGCTACACTTTAAATCATCTATAACTTTTTCAAACCAAAAGCAATAATAAATGTATCTTTTTGGAAGTTAATAAGAAAAATGTGACAAATTTATGGTTACAAAAAAAAAATTAAAAACCTATTTGTTATATTTTTTAAATTTCATAAAAACTTGAAGTATTAAAATTTTACAGTTTAAAAGTATAACACATGTTTTGGGACACCCTGTATGCATAGTATAAGGAAGTAATGAACAAATTGTAAAGTTATGTTGAAGAGATGTTTCATATTTATCAGTACTTTGTGAACAATTTATATAAATTTTCTGGTTTTTTTGTGACTTTCTCAAATTTTCGAAATATTTTTTGGTTGCGTTGGCTGATGCCTAATTGATTATATCAGAATTTTATGTATTACTTGCGGGGTTGTATGAATTATATGATTAGAAAAGCACACCATTTCCTTTTCCTGGTTCTTATAAAATGATATATATGACGTCATTAGCATGACTTAATCTATTAACTGCAATAGACACGTCAAACTGCGCCATCCTGATTTTGGGATTTAAGAGTTTTAAATATTAGCGGATCGGCGAAAATTGGAAATCTAATGAAACTGCATCAAATTGTCAACAAATTATATATTTAAGTGTTTATAAGAAAGTGTATTTAAATTCGATTTAAAAGTTGAAAATTGCAAAACAGTAATGTTCTTAAAGAAGCTGAAAAGTAGGAAGGATGTTTTAAACAAAGACAGAATTCGTATAAATTGAAATATTATACCAACATAATAAAACTCACATTTTATTAACAAAAAATCAGAAGGATACAACAATTGGCATAGAAGGTGAGGAACTGGAAGACGCAGAGTGGATCGATATAATAGACAGACGGCGGAAACAGGTATGCGAGATATGAAATAGATCAGTACTTCTTTATGTAGTACAAATTACGTATGCAATTCGATGACCACAACGTATATGACATAGCTGACGTTTAGATTTTTTAAAATCTATATATTCTGTCAGGTTTTTATTTCAGAACAAAAGTTAAAATGACGTAGATTTTTTTTTATAAAAATTAAAATTAAAATTTTTCAATTGTAAAAGTTAGAATGTCGTAAAGTTGTGTAAGTTGAAAACCTTAGGATTGATACCAATTCATTCATGAACACGACATGCGTTAACATTTTTAAATTGTAATAGGGAGTTCACGACATGTGTCAAAAATAAGCTTTGGCGTTATCTAATTTTTAAGAAATAAATTTAACAAGGATGTATGCAACATTTTCACTAGAATGATAAATGTAAACTATCAGTATGTTCTGTTTAAAATACCACACGCCTACAACATAGTTCATTTAAAATGTATGTACAATGTCACATACATATTTAATTAACAATTTTGCAGCATTCGCTCTAATTGCTCTATACATATACAAGTTATAACGACAACTAATTTTAAATCGAAGAAAACAAATATAAAAATATCGGCCCATGTCCAAAGCACAACCCAAAAACAAAGTAACAAAAGTGAAAACTAGCAAATAAATGTGAATTTCAACCAGGGAAGTGAGACTGGGTGTTACGAGAGGGTAAGCACTTCCTGCCTAGTTGCTAAATGTCAAATCAAAATTCAGAATGGAAAGAACACGACACTATGGGCAAATATATCCATGTTAACTTTAGAAAGAGAAAAAATTTAATTATTTACTTATTGTGATTTCCGCCATTACACTTTTTGAAGACCTTGAAAGTGATTTGCAAATGACATCAACTTGTCATGAAAAAGTACAAATGTATAATCCCATATTTTGTGACCCTGACAATAGTTTATTGTTCAATTCTTTTTTGTTTTAAAAAAGTATTAGGTCAGCATTTTTATTTTGTTATTTTTGCATGGATGAATTCGCTGTTGATATCATATTATCATATATGACAAACACAAAAATTTGTCTTTCTATAAGAAACAGTAGTAGTTTTTTTAATTGGCAGTATTAAAACTATTGAATGTGCTTGTTTGTTCCTTGCATTGTATCAAACTAATTTTACCAAAGTTGAAATTCTTTCCAATCATAGTATATTGAATATTTGAATATTTTCGCTATCAATATAAAATAGGAAGAACTCTAGCTTTCTTTCTTTAATTGGATTCGTAAACTTTAAGAAATCCATACAAAATACGATATATAACAGCTTTCTCTCAATGTACCACTAAATCATTAGTAGTTCTAACATAGATTTCAACAGTTGTTAAAGATTGTCTTCAGTCTAATTTAGATAAAGTCTATTATACTTCCGGTGTTAACCAAATATAGTATCCCAAACTAAGAAACTATATCGATGCAATCGAAGCCATTGACCGTCTGTTTTTCAAGTTCTGCTTCATATTTAAACTTATAACTCGATTATGAAGCCAACGAAAGGCTACATATGAAGCTGTATGACAAACGTGAAGACTTCAATTGTTCTTTTGTCTCTTTTATATGCAGCAATATACCTGCTTCTTCTGCGTATGGATTATATGTTTTACAATTAATACGTTATGGTAGAGCTTGTTCCCACTTCTTAATAAATCGAAGCAAGCTGGACGCAGAGATATTGCAAACATGGGTCATCAAAAACATTATGGCAATTACAATATCATTGACAAGTAAATGTTTCTGTGTCCAAATTTATTCTAGATATATTTGACATTCTATACTTTTTATATTCCTTTCATTCTCTTTTTTGAGTATACATGTGGTTGGTGTAGCTAGCAAGACAGGAGGCAACCCACCCCTTCGAAGCACCCTCTTCCCCGACTGAAGCTAATTTTCGGTTTCAAAGATTTTACTTTGCTATGAAATTGCGATTTGAACGTTGACTTATATGTTTGTCCAAGATTTTGACTAAAACGAGTTAATAAACAGGAATAAAAATAAAAAAGTAATATCATATTCTATTATATTATTCGGATGAAAATTAAAAAAAAACAACAGCCATTTGAAGTTAATGAAAACGTATACATTTTTGGATAATATACGAAGTTTACGTAATAATAACTAAGACATACATATTCGGATGATAATTTTTTTAAAATTTACAGCCATTTCAAGTTGACGAAAATGTTTCGAATGTTTGGATAATTCACTCAGTTTACGTCATTATCACTAAGACATGCTTTTTTGTCCTTTTACCGACATATGTCTTGAAATAACTAATCAAATTTACGACATCGAGGATTTCAATTAATTTTTTCTCGTAAATCGTGTTAAAGTGAAATATTAAATGCAAATTTTTTCAGTGTCATGACTTGCCTTGCCCCTTTTTCGACATTTTCGCCTCAGATGATTTAATATATACATGTAGGAAGGAACCATTCATACATGATCAACTCAAATGGAAATGTCAGGCTTTTTCTGTCACATCTTAATAAAAAACCAAGATGATTAAATTTAGTCTTTTAATTTTGTTAACACATGTTTTGTTATTTCTATAAAATCATTAAAAAATTGCATTTACATACTGAACATAGCTGACCGGTGCTATATAAGTGAAATACTCCTGACTTTGTTTATCCACTCCATTTCATTAACCCTAAAAGTAGGTTAACCTAACTTGTCAGTTCTAAAGTTTTTACTTTGCTACTGGATTGTGATTCGGGCATAGATTAGTATGTTTGTTTTTGATTAATTGAAAGATACATTACAAGTTAACCTATATCCTATATCATACTTTTTTTTATTTTTATTTATTTTTTTTTTATTTTTTTATTTATTTTTTTTTTTTGCTTAAGAAGCAAAATTTAAATATGGGGAATGAAATATGTCAAAATTAAAATCGTTACATTTACTCTTTATGATACCTGTGCTAAGAAAGAAAACAATTCTAGATTATATGTGAGGGATTAATCTCGCGTAATAATATGAATAGGTGGAACAATATTTTTATATATATAGCACCCTTTGTAAACAACTATAAGTAAAAATCATTTCTGAGGTGGATTTAATCAAATAAATATTGGCTTTTTTCTTTGTCACATTTTAACTTTAATTTCAATCTTAAAATATTTCCACAATTTGGCCCAAGAACTGCTAATAAGGAATTTTATTCTGAAACGGTCGTCAAGTGAAGAAAAGCTAAAGCAGATTTAGTAAAAAAAAGGTCAAATACAGAGAACTACACATTTTATGACAAAAATTTTGAATTTATATAAAAAAAAATAACCAACTCCTTGAAAAAAATGGTTTCACAATTTGGTCTGAGCACTACTTATGATGAATTACATAATATACCTGTTTTAATTTTACAGCACTAGACGGCCGTTTCGGAATACAATTCCTCATCAGTAGTGCTTGGACCAAAATTATGAAACCAAAATCATTTTGAAGATGTTGAAAAGCTATCCAAAGGACCAAAATATATTTTACCAAATTAAGCTAAGGAAATACTTTGCATGAGGGAGTATAACTTAGTTTTTGAGAAATTTCAAATTTTAACTTGCAGGAAATTTAGACAATTATAGTATATTTCTGACAATATCACGAAATTATTGCCTACTGAGTTTGTGATATCCTCGGGGCACCAGTTTTGTATTCCAAAACGACCGCCAGGTTGTGTATAATTAAAACTGATATAATATGTAATTACTTCCTTCAGACCAAGATAAGGAAATTTCTGTTTCGTTGTAATATATCCGGGATTTCCTTATCTCGATCTGAAATAGATTACCGTGATATCTGTTACAATGCCTTTTTTGTTTAATAGCTATTAGGTTAATAAATAACGAAACAACTAATTTAGAAACAAAGAAATATAAATCAAAACATACAATAGAAATAAAAATAAACGCAACAATTTAGGACAAAACATCATAAACTATATTGCATTTGAAAAGTTGTTTGTTCAAAACGATATAAATTAAAAATAGATCTTCATTCTTTCTTATTTTTTGAAAAAAAACTATTCAATTGACATCTACAATACAACAAGACTTAGTGTCATGAAAAAAACATAAAGAAAACTAATATATGTAACTCAATATGACGTAAACAACTGCAATATGTAGAAACAATAAATATGAAATGATGAAAAAATTATTTGAAGGACTCAATAAAATGAAAAAAAAATCATTTAGGAAGATATTAAGGGAATATCAAATGAGAACAATGAAAATGATACACTGTATTAAGTTATTATATTTACTGTGGGCTTTATCCTTGATCTCTTAATCCTTACAAACCGCTGCGGTAGCTCAGTTGGTAGTGTGCTCGCGCCGTAAGTGGGAGTTCGTGGTTTTGAACCCCGACCGGGTCTGACCCAAGACTTGAAATTTGGTAGAGACTATTCTTTCGCCAAGCACTCGGCATTGCGGAATGAAAGTCAAGGTCCTTTCGGATGGAAACTTAAAATAAACGAGGTCCCGTGTCACGATGTCAAGAACCCTGCTGTAAAATGGCATCAGCATAATGCACATGCAAAATTTCTGCACTTTTACTTATACCTGGCGACGTCTAGATATAAGTGTTCCTCACTTGAACATAAACACCATTACTCAACTCAACTCCTAATGCCACTATAATGCCACTCGATAGGTTTGTCACCTTTATAATTGCTACATTATTTTGGAGAAGTAAATTCCTCTTTTATATTTATGACCCTCTCTGTCTCTATTTATCACAAAACTTGCCTTACTTTGATTGAACAAACGGTGGGTGACGATAAAAACGTTTTACTGTTTTGCATACAACTGCAAAATATATGACGTGAATAATACACAGGGTCACGTCAACTTATCACCACTGAAACAATTTTTGACTGAAAATGTTAACAGTTAACAATGGTGTCGACAAAATGATCCCAGACAAGGTTTGGCTATATCTTGGTTATATATAGACAAGATGTTGATATGCTGCCTGACTGCTTACCCTTGTTTGAAGTCAAATTTAACTGCCATAGCTGTTTAAACCATTTATTCAACAAACATTAAAGGGCAAATAACTACATTTATAAAAAACAAGAACAATCAACAAAACTGAGAAAACACAATATTTCTCACAATATGTTCACAGAACTCACTACATTCTTGCATACTCACAAAAACTCATAACATGTTAGCAGTTTTAACTGCAAAAACTATCCACTGGATTATTGAGTAGATCTAATGACATTCAACACACTTTAATTAAAAATCAAAATACCAAAAATTGTTGATGCAACATGATGCCATTCCGACATACTGCATGTATATAAATCACCTGGATTTCAATACGTTACATTATAAATGAACTATATCTAATTGGAGAGCATAAATCTAAAGCTATATTCACTAAGAGAATTTTTCACTTATATCGATAATGGGTGCACAGTGAAATATAAACCAAACCGAAGAGTATAAAAGTACAGAGCCGGTGTATATTATACATATATTGTCTTTGAGTGACGGTGAATAAATGTTTATATCTCCCACAAACAAGGGCTGTAAATTGTTTATTATACCGAAAGATATCCATTGTAATAAGAAAGACTGAAAGAAAGAAAAATATTTAAAAAAAGACAGCCTGAAAACATCATCTCTTCTCCGATTCATTGCTTTTTCTCCTATCGGAACTCATCGGAGGCAAACGCTAGAACGTCGTGACTGATTCTCCATCGATGACGTCATATCATTGTGACAGCATGATGTGTTCCGAAGAGGTGGGATATGATTTTTTTCAGAGGGATACACGATGTTTTCTCCACCCTGATCACATGATCCAACAATCTAATCAAATTACAGATAGCATCGTATTTTTCTATTGAGATATAATAAAAGACACTATAACCATGCATGGGATTACTATAATAAGCGTTTTAAATCAGACTCACACTGTTGTGAACCTTTAAAGGTCTCAAACATTTCATTATAAACTTTGTTTTGCACAACCAACGTGCCTCGTGGGCTACAAAATTAAGATTTCGGAAGTCAATTCAAAATCGTAAAATGAAAACAGAAAAACGATCCGGAATATACAAAACCGGATTAGGAACGTTACAGTGGATACTATTCTGGTGTATCTGACCTTACTTTACTTGCAAGAAGTTCAAATAGTTAACTGGTATCTTTGTAATAAAAACCAAATCAAATCAATGTCCAAATCATGTTCCAAAAGCAAAGTAAGAAAATTATTTGAGGCAGACAAATTAGGTTAAACACGTCAACTTCCGCTAGTGATTTTAAGTCGGGTGCTCCGAAAGGGCAATTTATTTATAAACACGAGTGATAAAAAATTGATCTCAATTGATTTCAGTGTCTATTCTTAGTCCGACTTCGATGGTTAAAAACAAGGCATGATCGATCCACGTTTTACTGTACAGCGCAACGGAGATTACTTTAAATACATTTGTTTATTTCTCGACAAATGGGCATCACATTGCCACAACAATGTTTGATGAAATTTACGTTATCTGTTACTAAATGAAAATGTCCGTTTCCTTTTACATCATTGAATTACATATTATACCAGTTCTAATTTTACAGCACTAGACGACCGTTTCGGAATACAATTCCTCATCAGTAGTCCTTGGACCAAAATTATGAAACCAAAATCGTTTTCAAAATTTTCACAAGATACCCAAACAACTAAGATATATTTTACCAAATTTAGCTTTAAAAAACATTGCATGAGGGAGGATACTAGTACCTTAGTTTTGAGGAATTTCAAATTTTAACTAGCAGTAAATGCAGACAATCTACAACCGACAAACACAGACAGATATCATTTCTACAAATAAGAATCATCTTCATGGAAAGTGATATAAATTAATATAATTAGTTGTGTCTCTGTACATAGTCCAGGAATTGACTTTTAAAACTGTTACAGTGAAAAAATGGTCACCTATCGACTCTATATACCTAAATAAAATAATCAAAAAGTGAAAATGACCTATTTATATACATAAATATGTATCTTGTACTTGCATCTTGGCGTTTTGTTTTATGAAACGTTCTAGTATAGTAAACGTCTGCCAATATTGACCACAGATACGCCCCAATAACATCAATGATGTACACTTGAAGCATGTTGGTTATCATTCAACCACAATTTTGTCTCGTTTTTTCTCGTTTTTTATTTAAATACTTATGGATCTGTTAAAGGTACTTCATAAAAGAAATTCAAATTGCTCAAAAGATATAATAAAATTACATAAATACAAATGCAAGACGTGAGCATCTAGAAAGTATTATGTTTTTAATGATACATAATAAAAACTACTGTCCGTTTACTCGGCTGGGGAGAAAGGAATAACGCTAATATCTCAAAGATTTGAATGGCACGGTTAAAAATCAATTAATCATTTACTTACATGAGCCGAGTCGTTGCTAATAATCCTTATTTCGATCTAATCCGTGCATTATAACTCCTTTAATGCACCAAAACGTGTTTTGGATGGGTGTTTACAATGGTAAAAATTTTGACAAAATGGCGGAGCCTTTCGTGTGACGTAATGATGACGGAAGAATTTATTATTTACGTAGGTTCGCGAGGGGTACAATGAAGGGTAGTTCAAAGGTCGGATTGAGTTTAAAAGTTTGAATTTACGTCAATTTTTTCAAAAGTGTGAAAATGCAGAAAGGTAGTTCACTTTATTACTTTATTAAATCGATTTTTGTCATCCCGGTTACGCAAAAATCAATCAGTTCTTGAGCTGCACTAACCTACGTAAATAGTCGACTCTTTCGTCATGACTACGTAACATAAAGAACCCCGCCATTTCGTAAAAAAGATTACCATTGTAAACACCCACCCAGGTTATATTTTGTCGCATAAAATCATATATTAAGCAAGGATGGAACCGAATCAGAAATTTTCAGTTACGACTCTGCTCATGTAAGTAAAAGAATCATTGATTTGTACCCGTCGTATTGAAATTTATAGAGTATTTTGCGATCTTGCTTTCTCCGAAATAGGCTAAATAAACAGTAATAATTTATTCTCCTTTGTTTTAAGCATTTTAAGTGGTCATATTTTTCTGTTACGTTTGCATGAATGGATTGGCTCTCAGTGACGCAAGCTTATTATAAATGACGCAAAAAGCATTTAAATTCCTACACCATAGCGATGCCTTTGTTTTACTTGCTATGGCAATATTATTATTGAACTTGTTGATTTGTTGTCAAAAAACTTCTATAAATTGAATGATAAGAATTGAACTTTTTTTATATGGAAGTATGAAAGCATTGCACATTGCACATGTAACATAATTCGTTATGCGAATTATTCAGTGTGAAAATGTCTAATTCTTCTTACTTCCATAACAGAAAGAACAATAAACTACAGTGAAAACTGTCTATAAAAGCCACCCGAAGGAACCAGTAAAAGTGGCCTTTATGGGCAGGTGGCATTTATATACAGGTTCAATAATAGGAATAAAGAACAAATTGGATAAATTCTACTGGCCTTTTTAAGCAGGTGACCCTTATATACAGGTGGCCTTTTAGGCAGGTTGGACTGTATATTCCTATAATACATACAAGTTCATGATATAATACATTTTAATAATAACCGTGCATTTTTGCGTTCTATTTTATCTGTAATTGTTCTATTTTTAGATACAGATAACGTGACAGATATTAATACCTAATCTCATATTTCGACAAATTAGAAGTAAATTGTCCATTTCTAACCTTTGTCTCTCTACTGTAAAATCACCAGACTGTACAGTTTTGTAGAGTCGACCTTCGACATCATAAATGCAAAACGTTACAATACAATTCAGTAATTCGACACGCCTTTCTCCGTTTTATTTCATATTTAATTGCCGTATTTGTATCAATTTTTAATAATTAATGGTGGAAATGTCAAACTTCCAAAAAAGTTAAAACAGACTGTATAAAGAAAATTCCTATTTCAGTAATCGATACTTCTATGGGTTTTTGTCCATGAAAGAAAATAATTACAAAACGTTTGTAAGCTAATGGCAATATCACTTATCTGAAACTGTTAAATTGACCGGAAGTTATAGTTTATAAAATATTAATATTTTACAAAAATGAATATTAATATCGTCGATATTGATATTATTCATAAACTATAACTTCCGATTTATTTAACAACACGAGATAAAATCTATATTCTGAATTTCATTTCAAATGTTTATATTTAATGGTGTGTGTGTTATACGTTTATATATTATCAAAATTCTTTCTAAAAACCTAAGGTAGAATCCTCACGCAAAGTATTTCCTTAGCTTAATTTGTTAAATTATAATTTCCCGAGGATATCATAACCATGAAGGGTTTGTATTTCAGAAATATACTATTGTCTTAATTTGCTGTTAGTTAAAATTTAAAATCATCAAAAACAAAGTATTTCCTTAGCTAAATTTGCTTAAATATAATTTCGTTTGGAAATATTGTCAACCCCTTGAAAAAAAAATTGTTTTCGGAATTTTGGTACAAGCACTACTGTTGAGGAATTGTATTCCGAGAAGAACGTCTAGTGTTGTAAACCAAACACTGGTATAATATGTAATTATGTATTATCTTACGCAACAATACTACCCAAGTGTCTGAAATACGTAGGTTTAAAATTGAGTGGATTGTCAAATACTGTACATTATTTGCCATTGCAATTCAATTGTCATTTGATCAATACAGACTTTATCTGGCCCCTTTGTATTAACAGAGCAAACAACTTTGAACGACCATGCCAGACTCTTAGCCAATATTATTAGTATGGTAAAACATAAAATAAAAGGATAGTGATTGTTTGTCATTTAATTTTAATATACATAATAATGTTATGTATTATGGACTAGGTAAACTTTTTCAGATGTTATTTGAAATCCTCTTATGTCATTTTAGTTCAAAAATACAACAATAAAATGCACGCCACTGGCAAACACGGTCTCTAATATTTTTTGCGATAGCCAAAATAAATCCGAACAAAAAAGAACGAAAGCAAGCAATAGAAGTAAACAAATAAGACCAGACAAGAAAAGGCATATTCGGATTGTTGATATGATGATTGAATAACCTTTTTGTGCGGATAATTAAAAAAGTAAAATGTTGTTTTGAAATCAAAGTGAGAAAACAACAGTTTCAAACATGATTACAAAACAAAATTACATAACAAGACAACACAAGGACAAAAAAGTTTTAACTGTTGTCAGAGATTATAATTTGATTGTCTGATATTTGTTTACTAGTACCTAATCAGCGCTCTAACTGCTGGTAGCTGGTGCCTCGAGGATATCACAAACCAAGTCGTCAATAATTGTGGATTATTGTCAGAAATATACATTTGTCTAAATTTGCTGTTAGTTAAATTTGAAATTCCTTTAAAATTACTCCCTCGTGCAAGGTATTTCATTAGCTAAATTTAGTAGTATGTATTGTGGTCCTTTAGGTATATTTTCAACATCTTGATAACAATTTTGGTTTTATATTTTGGTCCAAGCACTACTGATAAGGAACTGTATTCCGAAACAGTCGTCTAGTGCTGTTAAATTAAAACTGGTATAATATGTAATTTAAACCCCCGAGCCGGTATCTGCTGGTGGCTTGTGCCCCGAGGATATCACAAACCCGGTAGGCAATAAGTGTGTATTATTGTCTAAATTTGCTGCTTATTGGAATTTGAAATTCCCCAGAAACTGAAGTACACTCCCTCGTGCAAAGCATTTTCTTAGCTAAATTTGGTAATATGTATTATGGTCCTTTAGGTATGTTTTCAACATCTTGATAACAATTTTGGTTTTATAATCTTGGTCCAAGCACTACTAATAAGGAACTGTATTCCGAAACAGTCGTCTAGTGCTGTTAAATTAAAACTGGTATAATATGTAATTTAAACCCCCCAGCCGGTATCTCTGCTGGTGGCTTGTGCCCCGAGGATATTACAAACCAAGTCGGCAATAATAGTGTATTATTGTCTAAATTTACTGCTAGTTAAAATTTAAAAATTCCTTTAAAATTACTCCCTCGTGCAAAGTATTTCATTAGCTAAATTTGGTAATATGTATTATGGTCCTTTAGATATCTTTTCAACATCTTGATAACAATTTTGGTTTTATAATTTTGGTCCAAGCACTACTGATGAGGAATTGTATTCTGAAACAGTCGTCTAGTGCTGTTAAATTAAAACTGGTATAGTATGTAATTTAAACCCCCCAGCCGGTATCTCTGCTGGTGGCTGGTGCCCCGAGGATATCACAAACTCGGTAGGCAACAATTGTGTCAGAAATATATTATTGTATGCTTATTGAAATTTGAAATTAGCCAGAAACTGAAGTACACTCCCTCATGCAGTTTTCCTTATCTAAATTTGGTTATATGTATTTTTGTCCTTTATGTAAATTTTCAACATCTTGATAACAATTTTAGTTTTTTTTTCATTTTGATCCAAGCACTACTAATGAGGCAATGTATTCCGAAACGGCCGCCTAGTGCTGCTGTTAAATTAAAACTGGTATAATATGTAATTTAAGCCAAAGCACTTAGTATATGTGAAGTCCTAGTTCACATATCAGGATGTTTATACCATTTAGTTAACTCTGTCTTCATGAGTTTTTTTTTATATTTTTATTTTTTATTCACATTAACCATACTTTTACTGACATATACTGAGAGAGAGAGAGAGACAGAGAGAGAGACAGAGAGAGAGAGAGAGAGAGAGAGAGAGAGAGAGAGAGAGAGAGAGAGAGAGAGAGAGAGACAGAGAGAGAGATTCGTCGTCTACATATTTATCACAGTGGTTGAATAATCATAAGGTCTTTCAGCACAATGGTATTTCCATGTCCAATCATAATAAACATATAAAAATTCAAGTTTTTACAATATTGTAGTATTGTTGTCTTCTTTATTAAATGTTTCAAGATTACTTCTTTTCGTAGCAATATTGTTTTGCATTTTGTACACATCAGCCAGAATAATGATCTAGTGACATTTATAATATTTAATATGCATTAAATGTGTTTTTGCCTTGTCTGTGCTTTGTTTGCGGGCGTCCAGAAAAGCTTTCAGGCATAGTTTTTTATTTGTTTGCTTGTAATGCTGCCTAACATGCAACGCTATTAGTCATTTGTCATGGAATATGCTAAAGTGAATTTAAAACGCCATAGTGACTGACGATATGGACATCTCAAATTACACAAGTAATGGTAAACTGTTTTAATGAATTTATTTCACGTTTACCCTGAATACATTTGACGTCCTGTAGTGCTACGTTGTTCTTCACATTGCCGATTTGTATTACAAAAGCAATAGTTGAAGCAAACTGAACAGGTATTTATCCTTCAGGAGCACCCGGCCTCACTTTCTTGGACCGGTAGAAGTTCACGTGTTTAGCCCAATTTTCCAGCTTCAAAGTTTTATTAGTTTGCTTTTGGGGTTTGGTTTGGACATGGATTTGATTGTTTGTTTTTTGAGTTTCATGTCTATAAAACACATAATGAATTTATATTTTTCTTCTTTTTTACAATTATTATTATTATTTGATTAATCACCTTCGTTTTATATTGATTGATTTATATTTAATCAAGACCTTCAAATGATGCCATTGATTTATTTAGTTTTCCATATAATGAATGAAATCTTCTGTGAAGAAATATCTTTATTTTTGTTACGCCCATGTATCATGAAATTTCCTACTTTTTACCATCATTTCAATGTCTTCATTCTCCGTTATTGACTTAAAATAGTTTTTATACTGAAAAAGGTGAGAAGGTTTCAAATGCTGAAAAGAAAATGAAACTATGACCATGGGATTCTTAACGTGAGTTAAATATTAAGATAATTCAATCAAAGAATTTTTGCAAAAAAATTCACCATAATTTAGTATTTTGACATTTGTGAGAAAAGTTACATATAATATGAATAATAAAATGCTTATTTAGGACATATTAAGTATTTCACGGTAATTACATGATTATTAATTACTCTAAATATATATTTCTTAATGTGAAAAAATCTAATAACATTTGTTTTATAAATACGTATTTTTTAACATGTTTTAAATTTGCAGCACTAGATGGTCGCTTTGGAATAAAATTTCTCATTATTTTTGCTCGGACTACAAATGTTGTGACAAAAAGATGTTCAAATAAGAAAAAAAGATTAACCAAAATTAACTTTTATTCCATTTTCATGAATATTTATGTCTATCATCTATCATATATTTTTTAGATTTTTCAATAGAAAAACGAAAAAAAATTAGTAAACATTACCAATCTCAAATTGCTAAATTGGGCATCATTTTAGAGGATGAGGATTTGTCTTTTATATTGTTACCCGACATAATATGTTAATTAAGACTTTAGTCCATGACCTGTCCAAAAACATGTAGAACTGAATTTAATACATTTTGAGTATTTGGATATTTTTGGTATGAACCGGAGTTGAAGATACCAACATTCCTTATTATTTATTTGCAGGTCAATATTTCTTATTATAAATAGTACAGAGTTTAGAAACGCGTATACACCTTGGAATGCTCGTGCTTAAAAGGATAGTGCTTATCTGAATGCAAGGCCAGAATATTAAACAGACTATGAAAAACAATTTTACCCTTCGTTTCGGAATTTTGCCATCCTTATTTTGTTAATTGTATTTTTCTTTAAAACAAAATAAAAATATTGAACTAATGCATGACTATACGAATGACTTGTGTTAATGATACGTTACATTAACACTTTTACAACACTTTATATAATAAAAACAACAATAGCAATCTTTTTTTTTTAATAAAATGCACCTTCTTATTTATTTGCTTGTATCTGTTTTTATTTCTCGATTTTTCGATGTTTTGACATTTTGACATGACCTTCGTAACCTGATGCATATTGCGTATGTACTGTTACGTTAATTGATAATAATCACTCCATAGCAGTTTTCACGTGATTAATATGTTTGTATGCATACAATGCGTACCATTTAGGAAGATCACGGATTTTAATATTATGATATTTAATTAGCGTTTTTATTCTTTAATATTATTATTTTTTCTTTATATGACAGGAATGTTTAAATTTTTCAAATCGGTACAAAAATCAAATGATCTTTAATCAAGTAACGTTGTCTTAGTGCACGTTGCGCGTGTCTTGTCTTTAGAATTATTACTAGTTAACGTTTTTTGTGGTGTTAATTGACAGATTAACAATTTTAAATTAGATAATAATTTTATGAACTGACATATCAGTAAATTTTATATGATTAATTGTATGTATATTGCTTGATAAATAATGTCAAATGTAACATGCTTCGGCAAATTTTTATCAAGTTCATATTGGTGTATTGGCGTCTTATACAAGAGATAATAATAAACCACTGTCTTTAAACCGAGTTTTTAAACAATAGATTTCTTTGAAGGTATAACATTGAAAATTTTGATTAATTACTAATTTGTTATTTTGCTTGGATTTTTTTTACCCCAAAACATTTTGAAAGAATTTGAAAAAAATGAAACTTCAAATAATGTAACCTTGATCTAGTTAACCGTTTTAAAAGAAATACGATGAAATGTTCTTGTACATAAAATTATATGAAGCTATTAAGATATATAAAGAAAATATGATTTATTTATTCACATAAAATCGCTTATGACATTTAAGAAACATTTCATTTAAAGAGTAAGGGAAAATAGGTAAAAATTTGGAAATCCCACGCTTTATTATTATAGGTATTTTCTTTAAAATCTAAATGTGTGTTTTGTTTATGCAAAATATGAATTTTCTGTTTGTTTATATATATATATATATATATATATATATATATATATATATATATATATATATAATATATATATTATATATATCAGATAAACATTCCGGTCAATCTCAATAAGTAAAAACTTTGAAAACTGGCTATTAAGTTTAACGTGTAACCTACCATTGAGACAGTGAGGCCGGATGTTCTGAAGGGTAATCAGCTCCCTTCTAGGAAGTTACACTCACCGCTTGTACCGCTTGTGCAATTTAAAATTCTAGTTAAAAGGGTATATGGAAAGGCAAATATATCCAGGAAAAATGGATACAGGGACATTATGTGTTTTAGCAATATTGTGATGGTAGCCAAAAACCTTTAGAGGGTTTAATAAGCCAAGGCTAGAAAAATCTCTATCCCCGACAAAACACTTAATGAGTAAGCAGCTTGCTTCATCGCTTTAGCATGCGCTACCGTAGTTTTATACAAATGCTCCATAAGCAAGAGAAGCATTGCGTGAAAAAGAACAGTTGACAATGGAATTCATCAGGCTTGTCATTAACTCAATATTTAGCTGTTTTTTGTGTCTTTTGCATACAAGTCTTTTTCATCCCTTTAGCATTTTAAGCATTGGTTGTGTGTTTGCATATAATGTATGTATAATATGCTATATATTTTGTTTTCCAAACCTTTTAATTGCATTACTGTCTCATATAAAATAAGCTATATTGTTTTATCTAAACAACTGAAGTATTAACTTTTCATTGATTTTAACTGTCAAAAATGTCTAAACTTAATTAATAGAGATTGGATTTATTACATTTTTTATCAATATATAAACAAAAATGTTGTCACTTCTTATAAACCACATCCGACAACAATGATCTATCTATAACAGAGATTAATTATTCTGTCAAACATCTGTAGTATTGTTGTACTGTTTGTTTTAAAGGATGGTTAAATACAAAGATGTATTGGAAGGCAACATATACCTTACTGTATTGCTGGGCCATTTTGTACTTTTACTCAATATTTGTACTTTTTCTAGACTGGTAGTCAGGTGAAGGACATTTGATCTTGTTCACGAAAAAATCATTCTTGAAAAATTCAGTATTTCAGGTATGCTTGAACTCAAAACTTAGCTTGCTCAAGAAATATTATACGTATTACAATATCCTTTTTAAATAATGATTGATGCATGTCCACAGTCGATGATTGTAGATTACAAACATTTGTACTTTAGTCATATTTTCCTATATATTTTTCTGGTATCTTCCTATATTCAATACATTTCACTTATTTTTTTCAATTATTCCTTGCACAATTTGAGTTTTCAAATCACAGTGTGTAGCTTGGTATCTGATAAAAAAATAATCGCTGTTTCTGCATATTTTCATGGCTAGACTTTACAAAATGAATTACGTGGCCTAAGAATGTAATCGAAGTGCATCTTGACCGTAACTCATTTGTAAGGATTTTATGAAACTACATACATACGTTTCTTTACTTCCAATTGTCATATCTTTGAATTAATAGTATGAATTAAACCCAAAGTCAAAGATAGTATATAATCCATAATTGTGCATATAGGACATCTGCGGTTACAATTTTTGAATTGGGATATGATTCCGTCTTGAACAATTCTAGTTTAAACTGATTCTGTACGCGTAAGAATAAATACTACAGTAAGCAATTTCTAATGCATTGACGAAAAGATGTTAGTATTCTTAGACAAGGAAAAGTAATTTCACAGAATTTCGTTAACGTATAACTGAGTAACAAAGAAAGATGATATGACATGAGCACATCATATGTTTGACCTAAGACTTAATAACTACTATATATTGTTGTAAGGTTAATGATATGATGACCACGTCATGTTTCATAATCACTTTCACATAATAGGGGATTCAAAATTGTGATAATATCAAGCAAAAAGGTGACTAATTTAGTTGTAAAAGTTTATTATCATTATGTAAATTGAACTGAAAACTGAATAAAAATTAAGCCGAATTTAAGATTGTCCAAAAATAGTGTAGACAAGTGTCATTTTATGAAACAAGACGCCAAAATTTAAGAAAAATTGACAGATGTCTAGGATTTGGTTTTTCTCGAAATCTAGTGTGTCATTATTATTTTGTAAGTGACAGCTTACATTACCCTTAGAACTGACCACACGTGATGCCTATTTTAACGCTACATAGATTTTGAAGGCATAGTAAACAACACGTCTTTAAATCATCATGGTAGGGATGAAAATAGAAATTTGCAGGTAAAATGTGAATTTTGAAAATGCAAAAGCAACTACACAGGCATGGTAAAATATCAGTATTTAAATAAATACTTAGTTTAGATGAGATCGAAATTTGCGGTTAAAAACAGGAGTCTGGAGCAAGCAAAAAAAAACCACATAAACAATAAAAAATATAACATATTAAAGCAAGTGTTTTACAAATTCTCAACTGTTGACAAGCGCTGGACATAGCGAAACAAAGCGGTCCGTTTTAATTTCCTTCGTAAAAAAATAAGTAACTGTCTAATACAATTGAGTTTTGCCCTGTTCAGTTCTTAGTTTCAATTACTTATGAATTCTGAAAATAGATTTCAAAGTCTTTTCTAGTTATTTTATATGAATATATTTCAATGTTAATCTCTGTTTAGTACTTAAAGATCAGTAGACGAACAAACTGTTACTGCCAATCTTAACTTTTGTATTTTATAATTATAATTTAATTCAATATTAATATTTTGACATACTGTTCTTACTACAAAGACCAATGCAATAGCTTTAAAGACCTCTGTAAAGAGGTACTACTTTATTGAGCATATATGCAAAAGTGCATTCTGGATTTCTCCATGGCCCAATGTATTGTTGGCAATTGCAATTGGCATAGAAAAACTATATAAATAAATCGTTTTCATTTACTCTAAAAAACTGACATGATACGAAAGTATGTTTTTACCATAAAACCCCATTACTCTACTCCTTACGATATCACATATTAGAAGGGGTACCGTCCTTCCAAACTCTTGTTAGACACGTTCTACCCCTCTAGGATTGTTAAAATTTTCAGCAAATGTTACAATTGGTAACGAAGTGGGCTGCTTGAAAATAAATTGTTGATTTAGGGATATTGCAAGCCTAGGCTTATCAAGGCTCTAAAAAAGATTTATGGCCTACATCACAGTATTGTTGATAAGTTTGATGTCTCTGTGTCCAGGATTGTCCTGGATATATTTGACGTCTCATAGTTCCATGTTCCTTTCACACAATTTTGATTACACACGTGACGGATGTAGCTAGCTAAACAGTAGGTGCTTACCCTTCCAGAGCACCCGGCCCCACTTCCCTGGTGGAAGTTCACGTGTCTAACCTAACTTGTCAATTCCAAAGTTTTTACTTTGCTTCTGGATTATGATTCGGACATGGATTAGTATGTTTGTTCTTGATAAGTTGCACCTGTTGTTAAAAGGTCTATATGGATAAAATATTCTGCCTATTAGTATCGACCAGTGTCATCTACATTAGTGTACTTAATGCTCGGTATACCAATTTTGTAATCAGGATAGTAATTTAAAATTTCCAGATTGATGTTTATTTTAATTAGGTATAATCCGATGTTAATCGGCGATTGGCGAGATTTAGATCAAATGTTATTAACTGAGCAGAAACAAGACGCGTGCCAATATGCTTCGTTTTGACATTATCGATTCTAATATTAAAGCATGTCGATTTTTAATAATAGAATAATATTGATAGACTCAATGTCTTTTTTATATCTAATGTACATTTGGCATATTAGATCTCAATAAATAATTTTAATATTTTATATCTATTTGATATCTGGTGTATATTAGATCTTAATAAATAATTTTGATATTCAAAATCTTTTTGATATTAAGTATATTTTATTCCAAAATTTTAGCACGAAATATAATTTTTTTCACAAGATCAAAAGATAATCATAACACATTATGCAAATAAATTTTAATATTTATTTAATATTCCAGTATGTGTTCGGTCTATTGAATTCAAATAATATAATATTGAATAATTTGATTTAAAAGTTCAAAATAATATATGATTGTGAACTTGTAAAGTTCAACAAAATATTGATACGTTGCATCTTTTAGCGATGACACTTAGATGACTTCTTGAAATCTAGATAGATTTATCTCGATGACATTTGCCAGATTGTGCCATTTAAATCAAGGCAAAAGATTTAAAGTTCAATATAATATATAATAGTGAACTTATTCAGATAATTTGTGATAAAATAGTTCATTTATTTAATTTTGTTTTATAAACATATATCTACCAAACGCACTCTAGCACCTATAAAATTTATTCATTGTAAAATATTCCGAAGACATTTATAGGTAAAGCAAAGATCCGAAGGACATATGTTTCGTTGAATATAAAAAAATACGTTCAATATTTTATGAAAACAAAAATTAAAAAAACACTGTACTGCGAAATGTTAATATCATCTAAAGTGATAATAATCTAAAGCTCTTGCATCTTTTGTTTGTTTCCCCAAATATTATCTAGTCGGTCGCTGTTGAATCCTTAATTCATACGAGGGGATATCAATATTAATTACATTTGTATAAAACCAAAAACAAACATACTAATCAATGTCTGAAGCACAATCCAGAAGCAAAGTAAAAACTTTGGAACTGACAAGTTAGGTAAGACACGTGAACTTCCACCAGGGAAATGAGGCCGGGTGGTCCGGAAGGATAAGCACCTCTTGTTTAGCTAGCTACACCCGCCACGTGTGTTATAAAAATTGTGTGAAAGGAACATGGAACTATGAGACGTCAAATATATCCAGGGCAATCCTGGACACTAAGACATCAAAATTATCAATACTGTGATGACGGTCATAAAACTTTTGAGGGCCTTGATAAGACTAGGCTTGCAATATCAAATATAAAATGAGACAAAATAAAAGAACTACCTATAATACAATACAATCAAACAGGAAAATTCAAAATTAGGACTTAAGATAAAATAAATTGCTTAGATCGAAGTTTATTGCTCGGGTTCATGGAGTGAATGGATAGATACAATAATATAATTCATTGATAACCTTCATAACAGGGAGGTAATATTACAAACTAAAACATACTAATAACATATTATATAAGTTTTGATTTGACAGCACTAAACGGCCGTTTCGGAATACCATTACTCATCAGTAGTTCTAAGACAAAAGTTGTGAAACCAAATATTTTTCCAAGATGTCTAAATCACAATCCAAAAAACAAAGTAAAAATTTGTAAATTAAATTAAACAATTGGTCTTCCTTCAGGAAAGTGAGCCCGGGTGCTCTGGAAGGTTAAGCATTACCTGTCTGGAAAGTTACGCCCGCCATGTATCAAACCAAAAATTAAGGATGAAAGGAACATGGAACTATGGGTCATTGAATATATTCAGGATAATTTCTGATACAGATACATCCTACTTAATAATAATATTGTGATAACGACTTTAAAACTCGTTTAAAGTCTTGATCATCCTAACTGGTATAATATGTAATTTAAACCCCTGAGCCGATATCTCTGCTGGTAGCTGATGCCCCGAGGATATCACAAACTCAGTAGGAAATAAGTTCGTATAATTGTCAAAAATATACTATAATTGTCTAATTTTCCTGCAAGTTAAAATTTGAAATTTGTCAAAAACTAAGTTATACTCCCTCATGCAAAGTATTTCCTTAGCTTAATTTGGTAAAATACATTTTGATCCTTTGGGTAGCTTTTTAACATCTTCAAAATAAATTTTGGTTTCATAATTTTGGTCCAAGCACTACTGATGAGAATTGTATTCCGAAACGGCCGTCTAGTGCTGTAAATATAAAACTGGTATAATATGTAATTTGCACTATCTCTGAGTTAACAGTTTATTTGTAATTAACTGTGTGATAGCAAATGATATAAAAAGTACTTCTTCATTGTTTTTCTTCTGAATGTTTGTGTGTTTATACATTCATTATGTTACTGAACTTCCTACATTAATGGAATACTTCGATGCGTTATTACATACACGTATTTGATACGCAGTGTTCCAGAAGAATTATTGAATAATTGGTATATAACTAATATAGACAGAAACCAGATTAAAACCTTCACAACAATGATCATATTTAATGATATATTTATTAGTAATTTATATGCATAAAGTACTTTATAGACGTTATCTGGTAAATAAAATGATAATTATCTAGTAATTATTTGATCATAGTTACACGCGTGTTTGATGAAATATTACAAATATTTTGACACATTTAGAATTAACAGATGTCAATAGAAATCACAATGTGACAGTCAATGCACAAAGTGTTGTTTTAAACTATTAAAAGTGCTAGACTGCATCTGGCAAAAACCATATTTTTTTATTATTACTTAATTATTGTTATTTTGCAATAAATATATTTCCTCATCATATTTTTTGTTATTTATACATGTACGTTCAGTGATTTAAATGTTAATCGGTTTCAATGCAAACAAAAATCAATTGATGACATTACACTCACCTGGCGGGTAAAGATAGCTAGGCAGGATGTTGCTGCCCTTCGGGTTCACCCAGCCTCATTTTACGTCAGTCGATCCCACTTCTCGTCTGCGATGGAAGTTCATATTTTTCACGTAATTTACCATTTTTTAAAACTCTCTCTCTCTCTCTCTCTCTCTCTTTGTGTTGTTCTACTGTTTCAGACATGGAACGGTATGTTTGTGTTTGATTATTTTACATTATGACACAATATCAATTTGATAACAAGAAAAATTTCACTTAACACAATTTTTCGGAATAGCATATATTCACCCTTTTCCTATCATATAGATAGAACAAAATTGATTTACATCTGACCCTAGCTTTTTATAATCGGTGTTCAAATTATGTTTGTTGTCATTTCTTGTATTTTTTTTTTTTTTTTTTTGGATTTCGATTGTTTTGGTTGTTTCAATGACATATTTATTTTTTCTATTTCATCAAAATATGTTAGAAGTTAATAACATGTATATTGCAACAACAATGTGTCAAACATGCGCAACTATTTAATAAAACATTAACCTTTTTCTTTATATGATTGTTTTAAATTTAATATTACAATAAAGCTTATATTTCAAATGCTAAAATGAAACCATCAAGATACGAAAGATGAAAAAGCAAATGTGTAGGTTAACGAACCATCATATTTGTGTAATTTTTTATTTCAATTAATAAAATCACGTAGTGAATATCCTGAAAGTTTTCTAATTTAAATCGTGCCTATTGTTTCTACACCCACAGTTAATAGTAGGAACTAATTCTAGTTTTCAATGTAGTATGAAATAAAAACCAATCTGAAAAAGTATATTTTTTGTTACTTGAAGTTTTATTTATATACCCACAATGGAAGAAAATGCCATTTAAAAAGTATAATTAACAACAACCAAAGTAACTAATAACATGGAAAAACAAGTGAATCAAAGAAAGAAAACAAGAAATGACAGGAACATGTTAGGGCTTTTTATCATACAACTCTCGTCCCTGAATAGGGAATGGAGTAATTATCTAACTCTTTACATGTGATAATATATCAAAAACAAAAATACTAATCCATGTCCGAATCACAATCCAGAAACAAAGTAAAAAAACTTTGAATCTGACAATTTAGGTTTGACACATAAACTTCCACCATGGAAGTGAGACCGGGTGCTCCGGAAGGGCAAGCACCTCCTATTTAGCTAGCTTCACCCCTATCATAATATTTGCTTTTACATTATTTTTTCAACTGGTACAGAGTAAGTAAAAAGTAGGACTGTCCATCCTCTGGCATGTCCGTCCAATCAGGTAGTATGCTAGCTACTAGACAGTAGGTGCTTAACCTTGCTTTATAGAGTACCCAGTCTTTAACCGCTCTGGTAAAAATTCATCTGCTTTACTTAATTTTTTAGTTCATCTGATTAATGTTCATGTCAATATTTTAAATTCAGGATTGATTGACACTTCCGGAGTACTCGACCTTACTTTCCTGGTTTTAATTAACGTGTTTAATTTTATTTACCAGTTTTGGATTTCTTTTGAAGAAACAAGTTTAACTACTTTGTTTGTCTTCAGTTTACTAGAGTGCCGCGTGCTAAGTTCCCCATAAGATGTATACGGAACGTTTTGAGGAAAACCAGTCATTCGAGAAAACGTCTACTCTACCATTTCGTATCCAATAAAGTCCAACTTACGTTAAAGGCCGCTTTTATATCAGGACTACCTGCCTATAAAAAGCACTAGAATTGTATCCCAAATGTATTTTATTTATATTATTTTTGCCTTGTATATAAAGGCCAGCTGTCCATAAAGGCCACTATTACTGGTTCCCTTGGGTGGCTTTTATAGACAGGTTTGATTGTAGTAATAATAGTTCTTAACTGTTTTACGTTGTACCTTGAGGGACACCCGTTATATTATTTTCGTCCGAAATATATGATAAGTATGCGTAATATGATGAACATAAAATATTATCTTATGGAAAATAACAAGGTATTATTAGCCGCCTGAAATTTTTTATTTTCAAATGAAATTTACTAACGCCTACAAGAAGTTCACAATATTTCCTATTTCAAAATGAAAATTGGAACTTTTAGTGAGGGAAAATTAATTACTATATACCACAGTTATTTTAATAGAAACGTAATTTTCCATCAAGTAATACAAGAAACATTATATATTGTTTTTAAAGGTAAATGACCTTTCTCATGAACAAACAGTGAAGATAAAGACCGGATCAACAAGTGAAATTTTCTTTTTATTCCATGTTATGTTAAGGATACATTATTTATTAATGTCCATATTGCTTAAGGTTTCAATTTGTTCATTTGATATTTATGACAAAATATTACTTTGGAAACCATTTATTTTTAATAGTTCGATTACTAATTCAGTTAAAAATACTGATATGGCATTAAAAAGACTGTGGATTACTGACCTCAAATTTCATTTATGCTATATGTCGATCTGGTATTAATATAAGATGTGTTAAAAAA
Source organism: Anadara kagoshimensis (assembly GCA_021292105.1). Classification (NCBI taxonomy): domain Eukaryota; kingdom Metazoa; phylum Mollusca; class Bivalvia; order Arcoida; family Arcidae; genus Anadara; species Anadara kagoshimensis. Next base: position 18,917,575 of record CM037862.1, on the reverse strand, counting down.
ATTGGCGAAATTTCACATATTAAGTCTAAAAATGAAATAAAACCAGTTTTTATCAGAATCACATCTGAATTCAGATGATGCGAATCACATGGTAAAATGGTCTATCGCCAATAACTTCGTCTTTTGAAACAAAAATTTCGGGTTCTTAGACGAGTTCTAAAGTTTTGTAGTTTTTAAACATTAACATAAACAATTGTGTCTCTCTAGGCAAAACAAGTGAAATAAATGAATTTTATTCTTTATTTTAATGTTTGTGCTGTTTTACCTGGTCCTCATTCATAAATAAGTTAAATGTGTTAGTCCGTGATGTACACGGTTAGGATTAGAAACACCTGTATAAATCCGTATTGTGTGAATCCTCCAGCAGACCAAAACCTAAGATTTATTCCCCATTCATCTTGTATTGATAATTATTTTATTATTGCACCACCAGACCGTAGCTGCGGAATAAAAGTCCTTAGTAGTGTTAAGACAAAAATTGTGGAATTCGAAAACATTTTTGAGATGGTAAATTGAGAAAAAAAACATTCTATTACATGTCCAAATCAAAATCCAAAAGCAAAGTAAAATCTTCGAAACTGACATGTAAGACGTGAACTTCCAGCGTAAAAGTGAAGCCGGATGCTCTGGAATGGTTAGCAACTCCTGTTTTGCTAGATACACTTACCACGTGTATAATCAAAATTGAGCGAAAAAACATGGAACTATGGGACGCAAAATATAACCAGTGTAATCCTGGACACAGATACATCAAACTTGTAAATAATGCTGGCCATTTAACAATTTTGAGTGTTTTGATCAGCCTAGACTTGTAATATCCCTGGATCAACACTTTATTTGTAAGCAGCTTGCTTCGTTGTATGAAGTTCCCAAAGTGGGAACTATCATAGCGTATTAATCGGGAAACAAACACACCATAAGCAGAAGCAGGTATTTTTCGTCATAGAAAACGAAAGTTGACAATAGAAAAATAGAAGTCATAACGTTTATCTTAGAGTTTCATATGTAAGCTTTCATGGGCGTGAAAATTGAGGTATAAAGCACAACATTAAGAACCATTCGTATCTTTTATTTTAAGCTTTAGAGGATAAATTACATTCACATAGTTTCAATTTTAGGATTGTTAAGAGACAGAACTCCATCTATATATCTGTATGTGGAGTTGAATGATTTGGCGACAGTCTTCTCTTCTGATTTAACAAGGTTCTGCATGAGCTCTGCTTCATAATATTTAACTAAATCCATTCCGCTTGTTTATGAGCTATATATACACCTCTTTTTCTCCAGCAAATTATTTTAGATACGGCGTTTCTCGAGCAAATACATATAAAGGAGTTGAGTCGAGTTGAGTAATGGTGTTTAACGTCCCAGTCAAGAATATTTCACTTATATGTACGTCTTCACACAGTCCTTAGATTACCTTCTCATTTTTCCCTCAGCAGATATACTACGTTTTTTCTTCTTTGAGCAGATAAATGTCTTGACTTTGCTCTAGAGTTATCAACTTCTTAGTTCTCCTTCAGCAGATGTATGCTTTATACTTCGGTACTCCAGTAAAAAGCCTCTTTTTACGCATCCTTTCCACCAACAGATAAACTAGTCTTTTTCGTTTCACCATCAGATGAACAACTCTTTTTCTTCCTACCAACAGTTGAACTACTCTTTTTCGTACCTCCAGCAAATTAACGCCTTAACCCTTCGTACCTGTTGCATATTAAGTAGCAATTACTCCGTTCGCTCTACACACACATTATTAATCACTGTTTATTCCTTCTTTCAACTACATATTTAGCTTATAACTACAGATTTACAATTTATTTCACCTTTTCTGCCGAAGATCGAAAACATTTTATGTTGTTAAACCTTTAAAGATCAATTATTATATCATTTGTAAAGTACAATACAATTTATTTTAAATTTAATTAAACATTTATTATTTCAAAACGGTGCACATTATGCACGTTGCAAAATGCCGGGAAGGTAGACAAACTTTGACATTGCTGTCTCAAAAAGGGAATGTCAATCTTAAAAGTGATTAGATGAAATGGAAAACATAACACATGGTAATTACATACTAAATTTGGTCTCGACAATAAAAAAATCTTTATACGAAACTTGAACAATCAGCAGCAATTTCTAAGAAGTACATTTTATAATTGTAGACGCTCTATTTCAAGTTGATTTCCCTTTAGACATGTTTAACTTTCTATACGAAAAGAAAAAATTAAAAGGCATATGGACGACCGTCCCTAATGTGAAATATTTGCAAGCAAAACAAATAACTCTGTTTTAATATTCTTCTTAATTAGATTTAAGTAACAATTCAGTAAGAATTTGGACAGACAATTATCTTTATGACCTAATTAAAACTTCTTAGAAGTTCATTTACATGTTGTGTATAGTATTAGGTTTAGTGATCGTCTTAAAATCAGTGCTTCTATGTGTAGTTGTGTTTTGATTTTTCAATATTTTGTAGATATACATGTACAATAAATACTGTTCTTCCTTGAAAATTTAATTAAATTACCGACGCTGGATTTGATTACTGTTCGGTTTATTTGTCACTGTATTATTTGCTGCTAGTTAAAATATACAAATCCTCTAAAACTCAGGTTTCCCCTCATGTAAAGTATTTCCTTAGCTAAATATGGCCCAAAATAGCTTTGTCCATTGGATATTTTTTTCAAATACTTCAAAAAATTTGTTTTCACAATTTTGGTCGAAGCACTACTGATGAGGCATTGTATGGTATAATATGTTATTAATATTAAAAGAAATAAATAATTTTGTTCAAAAAAAGTTTGGATGTTCTGCGTAATCGTATAATCAGCGCAAACTCAACAACAAAGCAAACATTTTCAACAGGATTTCTACCGATCACAATCCAAAAAGCAAATTAAAAACTATGAGAAGTAGATATGTAGAATCTCCACCGAGGAAGTGAGAGTGCTTCGGAAGTTTAAACCATGAGCCATCAAATGTATCCAAGATAATTTTAGATACCGAAAGATCATACTTACTAACATTGTTATGACGGCCATAAGACTATTTTACGGTCCTGGTATGTTTGTGTTTCTATCAAAACCATTGCTCGTAATAATATTTTTTTTTAATTTAAACAATATTTTATTCAAAAATGTTGAAAAGGATTGGACAGCAGGCATTGCCTATATAAGTCCTCTCCTTAGTCAGAGTACATATATATACTAGTATATATATATATATAAAACAAGTATCGCAAAAATAACATTAATAATAATAATAATAATAATAATAATATATAATAATAATAATATTAATAATACATAATGAATAATAATAATATTATTAAAATTAATAATAATACACAATGTAATAATAATAATAATAACAATAAGTTTATCTTGTTGGTTTATTGCTTTGTGTGTATATGTAAATGATGACATGCTTGGTCAATCGTTGCATATTTTCGCTGCATATATTGAAATAAAAAAAACATACTAATCCATGTCCGAATTACAAATGGAGTAGCAAAGTTAAAACTTTGAAATTGAGAATGTAGGTAAGGTTAGACACGTGAACTTTGAAGTGAAGCCGGGTGCTCCTCCAGTTTAGGTAGCTACACCCGCAAAATTGAATGAAAAGAACATGGAATTGTGGGACGTCAAATATATCCAGGGTAATCCTGAACTAATATATTAGGAATACATTGCTAAGGCTTTAATCTTCGAATACAATGACATTAATGTATATTATGTTGCTAGCTGAACAGGAGTTACTTCCCCTTCCGGGGCACACGAACTCATTTCCCAGCTCATGCGTCGAACCTGGCTTGTCAGTTCAAAAGTTTTTTACTTTGCTTCTGGATTGTTATTACAACATGGATAAATATGTTTGTTTTTTTAATATAGTTAGTAATTATTAACCACCACAAAAGCTTCACATACTGTCAAGAGTTAAATGGCCCGCATGTAATGCTTTATAATTCACATTAGATTTCTCGCATTTTATAACGCAAAACATCGGCCTGGACACTTCACCTAACAAGATCTCCCGTTTGATGTGGTTTTATAGACCATGTAACACAGAATGTGATTTTGTCTATTGTTCAGAGTTTTGTATTTACATTGTGTTTTATTTAATTGAGTGAAACAGGCTACATATATCACCCGATGTTTTATGTTTACAAATAACTTTGTTAATTACAACAGGTTTGACATTAATAACAGGACATATGAAATTAGATTTATGTCGCTTAATAATTTATGGTCAGTTCTGTCGCTGAAGTTATTGTCTTAACAATGAAACGGTCTTCTAGATAAAGAAAAGTTTCATTCATGAGGATAATCGCGTTTGTTTAACTTGGCAATCAAAACATACAGTGCGTTAACATGATGAATAATTCATATCGTTTTCATAGCTTTAATTTGTTTCATTAATTAGGGACTGTATCATAATTAGGGACAAGTTCGCAGTTTTAATATTTTATCTACAAAAACATATAAATCATTCCTCTTTGCAGAGTAATGCAACTATATGAGTCTAACAATTGTTCTGCGTTTAACATTTACAATCAAGCCTTCTTGTAGACCACTTTAAAAAATTGCATATTTTATCAGAGTAAATTTTACAGTATTAGACGTCGTTTTGGAATACATTCCTCATCACTAGTGCTTTAACCAAAATTGTGAAACCAATTTTTTTCAAGGTTCTTGTTTACAAAATAAATAGATCCATAAATACAAACACTTTTGCAGACTTATGAATAGGTTTTTTGTCTTTAATAGTCAATTACAGTTAATACTAAATTGTTATGTAATCATTTTAATACCAAAGAACATCAGTGCACATGCACCGAATTTACTTAGTCGCCTATATTAAGAACATACTTGGTAAGCTTTGGGGTGTAAATAATTCGTCTCATTAGTATAGAGTTAATTAAACTATTCTATAGCATCATTTTAAATGTCCATGACCAAGTAGTCAATGACTTTACTTTAAAACCTGATAAATGTTACATGTAATTATAAAAAACCTTAAAATTGCAACCACGAAGATATGGTATTCTTAAAACCAACCGATTTCTTATTATTTTTGTTTGTGTTTGATCTGGTTCAAAAATATTATTTTGTAGTAACATGACATTTAGACCAGTACAAGCGTACTCAAAAATAAGGCATACATTTAACTGTTGGTCAAAAGATGCACTACTGCATATGGGAAATGTTATATGATATATATCTTTATGTGTAAGGCAACAAACCCATATAGTAGTTACATAGTATACACATTTCATTTCTGCCATGAAAGCTATATTACAGTATTATTGTGTTTTATATACAATTGTCGTTTTTGAAATGCATGATATAGAAAATATTCTATATGAGTAATAAGATATGAGATTACTTGCAAAAGAAAACAACCATGTTAAACGTTATGGTTTTGTACAAATAGATGTTAACACCATCTATGGCACAATTGTTACTGCTGATATAACAACTTTCGAGCATATCATCAGTTGTAAATACCTTTGCTGGATAGGAAATGCTACTCTAAGAAAAAACTATGTTTTAAAGCCTAATGTCTTGAAATAAAAAAACACAAGAATAAGGATATGCAACATAAAATCTTTTTTTTTGTATATGCAATAAAATGTTGCTTTATGATTAGTAAACTCGACATGGAAGCAGTCATCAGTTTTTGCAACAGTAACATACAATAGGTAGCTCTATATTATTGTGTAGATATATATCAAACACGAGAATCCTTGATATGACCAAATCAACATGCATCATCCTACAAGCCGAAAACCAAATGATGACTTATAGGTGTGATCAGGAAGCCGTTAATCAACATTACTCAATCAGCATTTCGATGGATAGATTCCACAGTGCAAAAATATAAAAAAAACAAAAACATGGACAAAAACAATTAGAAAGCAAACCAAACCAATAGAGATGTGAATGTCATAAAATGAAGCAGAGTCGGAGTAAACGACAGAGAACAAAACGTACCGAAGAACTTATATTCCGACCAGAATGAAATTGGTATGCAGGTTGCTCCATCTCTTTCCAAAAAACGGGATCATTTCGGACATAAGCTCGCTCGCTTATATAATATTCATTAGACAACATTATTTTTAGTTCAAGGTTTTTATTTTTAGTGCTTGTCGATTACAGTGTTGAACTATACAACCCCGGTATTAATAAAGGTCTACCTACATCAAACAGAAGGTGACTTCTCCAAGGTTTAATCAGCTATTTATATATTCTAGGCGATGTCGGTTACTTAGAACAATCAGCTGTAAATTGAAGAAGTTTTACATATTTTCAGGCAAGCATGAAACTTTTTACTACGCAAATGATCAGAATATTGAAATATACTTTATATATAAAAAATAAACTTCATATATCGAATACTAATAAAGAAGCCTTCGATTTACCTAACTCTTAATATCACGTTTATTTGCATCATAAAGAAGAAAATTAAAATCTATTGATTTAATCAAACAAGATTATTCTGCTCAAGACTTAAATATGAAATAATATTAAAATAACAGATGAAGTTTTTATACGAATAATGATTTAAAAAATAAGTGGGAAAAATTATTTTAAAAATTTGAACTTTCTATATTACAAGTGCGAAGTCATTACTATTTTCAGAAGCTCATTAAGTTATATTGAAAGTACCGTATCCTTGAAAAAATGATAAAGTAGTATTTTGGTATTTATGATAAGTAATTTGAGAAAGCTTGGCCACATGTTCTGATATTTGTATTACCTATATCAACATTAAAATAAAAATATAGCTTAATGAGATGTTTTATAATACAAAAACACATTACAACATCACGAACAAAATATTAGCAAAACCGTTTTGCAAATTAATCGATTTAAGTGCAATAAAATAAGATTTTCCAAATATTCTGATATTTTTATCATCAATATTAAACAGTAAAGGTGATGAAAATGCATCTACGAAACTAAAAACACGTCAAAACCTCACAAACAAAATAATACGAAATCCTTATTGCAAACTTAGCAATTAAAGTGCAATAAAATTATAAAGATTTTCCAAATATTCTGATATTTGTATCATCAATATTGAACATTTATATGTATCTACTTAACAAAAATCACGTCACAACATAACACACAATATAATAAGAAAGTAAATCTTGCCAACATTTAAAAATCTAAAGCGCAATAACTAATAAAAATGCAACTAAACAGGTTTGCCTAAATACAGTCCAAACTGCCTTAAATGTCATCACTCTACAAGGGCCAACTGCCCAAAAAGGCAACTTTTATTTTCCCCTAAAATGGCCTTTATAGACAGGTTTGGCTGTAAATGGCATTTGTATAACCAAAGGTGGTAAAATATAGCTATAGTAGATGTTCCATAAACCAAAAAGATGCCACAACAGCGCGAACAAAATAATAATATAACAAGACACTAGTAGTAAAAAACAACTAAATTGTGATAATATAAGCAAACATGCAGCAAAAAACAAATCGGTATTAAATCTTGACGATTTTTACTTTTATTGATGTCGTTAATTTTCATGACATGGATTTGTATATTTTTATTTATTTCATATGTCATGCCGTAATGGAACTGGACTATACAAAATTAAGTTTTACGCATTTAATTTAACTGGCATTGGAGATCTTAATTTCCCTTTGTGATTTGGACATGCATTGGTATGTTTGTTTTTTACTTTATTCTTCTCTTTATTGCATTGCCGATGAAATGATGTGCATCGTTTTAACTGATTTTATTGTCCTTCACTAATATTTTGAATGTCAAAGTTCAAGATAAAAAAAAAACTATTTTCACAGGAAAAAACTAGTTCCGAAAAGAAAAAATCATTTAAAAACGAATCAACAAGTACACCTATCAAAGTTAATGCAGAAATGATAACACCATACCCTTGGCAAAATTATGATCACAACTTCACAAGGTCATCCAACTTTCAATATGTTTTACGTTAACATTTTCCTGGATCAAACTGGTTTAGCATGATGCTTTGAATTTATTTTAGATTTTAAAAATTCTGGTATAATAGGCAACCCATGCTTATTTTCTTTTCTTTTTGAGCAATTTATAGTAATATCAGCAGGTTTTCCACAATATAAATTGACAACGTGAAAATAATCCTAGATACTTTGAACGTTGAAAATACACTACGTAACCTGCTTGGAGATGATTGATCCTTTATGCAAAACACCTGTTTTGTGACATATGTGAGAAAAGACACCAACAGAATAGATATTAGGTGATATAAAATATGACATTCTGAACAGGTGCCATCTCCATGTTAGTATAGTGCTAACAAAAACCACAGGATCTATAAAACATTTGTAATTAATTTTTTAAATATGTTTAAATTTTAAAACTTTTCATTGAACAACCGTCCATCTTCTTTTCATAATCGAAATTGACACTTTGAATCGAAGAAAATTTGTCTTATTTAAACTCAATATCAGGCTTTTTCACTGCAATTTGTATTGTCTGTTTGTTGATTAATGTTAAGCAATAAAACTATATAAGTTGTCATAGAAACCGCAGGTAATTAATTAATTTTTGTTAATGATTTATTTTACAGGTAAAGCATTCACCTAGTGTCAAATGTGCACATTGATTAAGATGTCGTCTGAATTATTTAATGATCTTGGCAGCATTAAGATAATAAATTTATCGTAATTATTCTTTGTTCATTGTGAGGTTCAATTATTCCAACTGTATAGTTTTAATGCTTGTGTTATGTTACTACGAAGAGAAATATTTCTTTAAAAAAACACTTCATAAGAAATCCATTAGATCATATGCCTTGAACCTTTTTGTCATTTCGATGAGCATTTAGGGTTTCCAAAGATAAATCAATATGATGTATGAATTTTCATATACATCTGTATATTTAGCGTAAATAAGTGCAGACACAAGCGGAAATGAAAATAAAGAAAGTTGAGATGCATTTGTAAATGCATATCATCTTAGAAAACGCTCTTAAATCAATGATAAAAGTAAACCTGCAAAATCATCAAATAAAAACCATCCGCCAGTTGGTATTTTTGTGATTTGCACTTAAATTCAAATTTTTAAGCGACTGTCCAGTGCTGCAAAATCAAAAACGAAATTTATTATCACATTTCCTATTTCTGTTGAGAATTTTCATCAAGTTTTGTTTATACCTTTTATAAACAGTTATTGGAGATTTACTTCGCACAAAAATGTCACTTTCTAAAATTTCGAAAGGTTTACAATTCCAAAGAAAATTAGCAAACCAGCTCGGTTCAATAATATGCGTATCTAATTTTGCACCAAGTTTGTAGTACAGTCCAACTTGTCTTAAAGGCCACCTCTATATAACGGTCACCTGCTTATAAAAGCCAGTAGAATTGAATCCAAAATATACTTTATTCATATTACTTGAACCTGTATATAAAGGCCACCTGCCCATAAAGGCCACTTTTACTGGTTCCCTTGGGTGGCCTTAATAGACAAGATGGTAGTGCTTATTCTAAACCCTTACCAAATTATCATCTGAAATCAAAGATCAAACGGACAGATAAATCTTATTCACGAATAACAGCGTTTCACTTTTCACTAGTCGATTATACATTGTCATCCAAAAGTAACACATTTATATTTGCCATAGGTTTACATTGTAATAATCATATAAAATGTTTGTTTATACAATTGAAATATTGGTTTTCTTGTATTTGAAAGTTATATCCTAAGTGATTTCATGATGTACTTTCTCTTCCGAAGCACCCAGCTTCACTTCCCTGGTGGAAGTTCACATGTCAGTTCCAAAGTTACTTTGTTTCTGGATTGTTATTCGGACATGGATAAGTATGTTTGTATTTTATCTTAACTTTATTATTTAAACGTATGAAATAAAGTGTATTTTGGAAATTAATGAAATTTTGGGCAAAAATAAAAAAAATGCAAAATTAATTTTTTTTCAAGATAAAACCTTTTAAATGAAAAACATCCAGCTTTAGCATAATTATGTTTTGAACAATTAAATTTTGTGAAAACTTAAGGGTCTTAAGGTTATGATAGAACCAGTTTTAGACATGTATGATGGGCAGAAGTGTAAATTTTAATAAAATTAATAACGATTCTACAATATATTTGATTACGTAATAAGTTATATGCGTTAAGTGGTGGGTGTAAATTACTTTATTTTAACTCAAAAAATTAACATAGTCTCCTTGAAAATTGTTTTGACTTAATATCAGATCATATGCACGCATAGAAAAGTCCATTATTTATAATAATGTCTCATTCTTATCGTAATACATCCAGTCGAAACGCATTTTAACAAAGCAGTTTCAAATGTTTTAAGGTGTAGAAATGAATCGAAGTATACATTTTAATATACAACGAGGATACATGAACATTTTAAGTAGTAACCTATATTTTTAATTTTAATAGCATAATGAACGTTTACATAAATTTGAAATTTTAACAACTATGTGTTATGTAAGCTTATTAAGGCTCTAAAAAGGTTTTATGGTCGTCATCACAGTATTGTTGACAAGTTTGATGTCTCTTGTGTCCAGGATTGCCCTGGATATATTTGACGTCTCATAGTTCCATGTTCCTTTCACACAATTTTGATTACACACGTGGCGGATGTAGCTAGCTAAACAGAAGGTGCTTACCGTTCCGGAGCATCCGGCCTCACTTCCCTGGTGGAAGTTCACGTGTCTAGCATAACTTGTCAGTTCCAAAGTTTTTACTTTGCTTCAAGATTATGCTTCGGACATGGATTAGTATGTTTGTTTTTGATTGAGTACTATTGTGACTAGTGAAACTGATTGTTTTAGCTCACTTTACCGAAAGGTTGTGTGAGCATGTGTATTCTCGTCTGTATTTGCGTATATCAACAATACCTATTTAATCATGTATTTCTTTCTATAATATCTTAATGAAACTTTGTAAGAGACATATTTGGTTCAATAAATTAAATTTAACGTAATTGACCTGCTTAAAAAATTTAATGTGAGAAAACCGTTTGCAAGCTCGTTACTACACAAGGTATGGACATAAGATACCATTCTGTTTGCTACCTGCCTACAGTTACCAACAAAATAAGTTGAATAATCACGACTAGCCAATAATGACTTTCATTTCTGTATCGTTTTCACAATTCTAGATTCTAGACACCGTTTCTTTATCCTAAAAGTATGAAGGCATGTAGGTTCTTTATAATATTTTCTGTATGTAATTGAAAAAAGTTAGTGTTCCAAAATCCAGGCCCATTGAATATTTTGTTGAAATTTGTTTCCTAGTGCCCACATATGCTCAAAGAACTTAAAGAAGTTAAAAAATAACTTGTTTAAGCATTTCACAAGCTAATATTATGCAAAAAAAATTTGCTACTTTTTGCTGAGCTGGTGTTCCCACATTCAGGTGAGCGACACATGCCTATTGCACTTTTTGTTTTTTGTTTAAATTTGTTATACTGCCCACGTGCTGGAAGCATGTCAGACTAAGTTGATCAATCATTTGTTTATTCCTCTAAATATATAACGAAGAACAAATAAAATATACCTAATTTTGTACAATACAACTACAAACAACAGCATAAATCAATCGAAAAATTGGGGCTTCACAAGACTTCTGAGTAGATTAAAAGTCTAAAAACGAATTCCTAAGGCATGTCGCTCACATGAAGTCGACAAAGACCGGATTTAAACTGTTGCTGCTTGCAAGAGTTAGTAAAAGTTACGACAGACCATATTTCGACGAACACTTGAATTCATACAAGTACTGACAATACAACTGGCGGACACAATTTGGATGACAATTTCCACTATCAATAACAATAATACCCAAAAGCACGGCCATTGTCGGTCACTGCCAAGAGCAATGCAACTGACTGTCATTAACAAATATGATACAATTGGCGAATATCTTTCATAAAAAAATACAACTCACTGCTACAATTTGAAATACCAATGAGAGTCGCAATGCAACTGTCAATTTGGACTGCCAATGAAAAACTGAGGCGAACCATTGACGTTTTAGGTCATGTACAATTTAATAAAGAAACTATAACATAAACAAACGTATAGTGGAAACTAATTGGTGTAACTAATGGCAAAAATCAAGAGGAAACATTCCTAAGCGAACAAAATGATAAAAAAATATTCATGACGGAAACAACACACCCCACAATAGTATTTTTCTTAGAACCACAAAATTTGGACAACACAAAAAAAAAAATTTCACTGTAAACAATTATTCGGACGATCAATGCTACTAATGTCAAAGTTTTATAGCCGTCACAATAAAAAAAGAAACATATCAGTCTAATATTCTTAATTTGGATGATGTATTTGTATCTTAAAATGTTCTGGATAAACTCTTATTTTCACACGAAGTGGATACAACTAGCTAGGTAGAAGGTGCTTACTCTTCCGGAGTACCCGGCCTCACTTTCCTGTCGGAAGTACACATGTTAAACATAATTTGTCTGTCTTTAAAGTATTTACTTTACTTTTTCGATTGTGTTTTCGACATTGACTAGTATGTATGTTTCAACTGTATCATATAATAAAAAATTAATGTCCAACTCACAATTTCAGAGCAAAATAAAAAGTTAGAAACTAACAAATTTTGCAATGACAACGTCAAAATTTTATAGACCTACGTAGCGTGTACGTTGAAGGCCAGTATACACGGATGCATCAAACAATAATTCAAGGTAGCCAATTTTTAATGTATGGTAGAAAAAAATAAGTGTTTGCATGTGAAGGTCTTGTGTTAGTTTTCATTCCTATTTATTATCGAGATAAATTTATATTTCTTGTATCGAATATGATTCTGAATCATACTATAGCATTGATAAAGTGACATGTAATAATTAAAAAAATCGTTGACTTGATTTTATCTTTAAAGCTTTGAGAAAATCAGATACCATCTTAATTTTAAAAACGAGGGTCAAACTACATGTCAAAACCTCTAAGAGCGGGAAATCGTGACAGCATCCTCGACAAATGCGCACCTGGCGAAAGAATTACTCTAATAAGGTATTCACTTCTTAAATTTGTACATTTATTATTTTTTAAATATTATTTGCTACCTGACTGAGCTGTTCGTTTGATATTTAATACCTCAATTTTACCTGTGCTTGTTCTGCAGGTGTGTAAGGAAGTTTTTTAACGAGCCCCCTATGGTTATAAGTAACCAGAACGTATTATCAATCTATCTGATAAATCTGGATTTATGTACTATTAACAACATGATTAACTGATCGATAAAATAAACATCTTATTTTCTGTTCATTCATACCGCTTGTTAACATTTAAAGTCAGTCTAACCATATAGTATTTACATATTGGTATGTATAAATATGAATGGGTGTTTTTCATTTCCTTCTAGCAAAGGAAGCGTAACAATCCCTAGAAATAGAGGGTTTAGATGTAAAGGGTGATATGTTCTTTTTTATTCTTAAAGCACCTTTAATCCCTCGATTTTGATTTAAATGTCCACTTCATAAATTAAAAACCTGAAAAAAATATCAACGAGTGGTTTAAATTTTCATTTCCAACAAGTAAAGAAATAGTTAGAGTCTATAGCCCTAGAAATCGAGGTTTAGGGGTAAAGGGTAATACGTTCTTCTTATTCAAGTGTTTTAAGCATCTCTAAGTCTCGAATTTGATCAAAATGTCCACAACATCCAATACAGAAATTCTATCCATCTAGAACTAAGAATGTTTTTAAAACACCTCGATCTAAGCCTTTATTTTTTTTAAATTTCCACTGCTGAAATTTATGCATCTAGAATTAAAATATTGCTATATAGAAATATGATTGAGTGTTTTTATTCCCGACTGGTAAAAAAATAAGAATCCATAGAACATTTAGGGCTGAGAGGAAAATTTACTATGTCTTTTCATAATTAGATTTTTAAAGCACATTTTACCTCTAAGCCTTCGATTTGGATTGGAAATCCGCTACACATGTAGTACATAAAGGCATGGTGTTAGTTTAAGTTATTTGTTTGGGGTGTTATTATTTTTGTTCATTCATTATTTATTTGACCTCAAAAAGACCGCAATTATCTTACTCTTATCTGTGAAAATAACAGACGTCCCATAGTTCCATGTTACTTTCACACAATTTTGATTACACACGTGGCGGGTGTAGCTAGCTAATCAAGAGGTGCTTACCCTTCCGGAGCACCCGGCTTCACTTCCCTGTTGGAAGTTTACGTGTCTAACCTAACTCGTCAGTTCCAAAGTGTTTATTTTGCCTCTGGATTGTGATTCGGACATGGATTAGTATGTTGGTTTTTGATAAACTTCTGACTTCATAAATTATGATGACCAATGTATATATTACTAATGACTTGATTTGTAATTTTTTGAGAATCTAATAATAAAAAATAAATGGCAAAAAATTAAAAGAGCTGAAATGTTTTTGAATTAGACACAACAAATACAACCATCTCAGAGGAAAACCATATATGTTGCAGACACAAACACATTTACAAAACAAAAACAAACATACATAATTGTTTACACGTCCAACTCCAGATGTTTGATAGACACCGACCATAAAAACATACAAAGCAATAACTAAAGCCGCAAATAACACATAATAAAAGAAGAACACAAATGGACACTCGGCCTCGCTTCCCTGGTTAAGGTTCACGTATTTCAGTTCAGTTTAGTTGACAGTTTTCAAAGTTTTTACTTTGATATTGGGGTTGTTATTTGGACATTGATTGGCATGTTTGTGTTTGGTTCAATATTATAAACAACATAAACTGTAAATATTTTTTTCAGATTTAAGATAACACAAATTAAAATAGGTGAGCTGCAAAAATGTACAATAAAAAATTCAACAAAACTATTTTGTTCTTTATATATTTGAACGTGTTTTGTTTTCAAATTATTATTATACAAATTGTATTTTATCATTTGTTTATACTTATGCATATAAAGTACACAAATAATGTGACCGAATTTTTATAAATTGTCTTATTGTTTTGATGTTTTTGTTTTACATCACTAGATCATTGTTGTGGTATAGTAGTATACATGTTGTTATGCAAACATTGCTTTATTCTCATGTTATTACATTTTAACCTCTTTTGCAGTAAAATAACGGTTGCGTTCAAAACGTAATTAGTGAAAAGAATTGGTCATTTATAAATGAATCTATAGTTTATCTGAATAAATATTGCACGGATTTATTGACGCAAGAACGACAACTCATGACGATATTTGTCATATTTGAAAGTATCGGTATTATTTTACAAATCAATATGTTTTCTTTTCTTACGAACACATAAATAGGATTTGAACAAAGATTAAATTATAGGTGTATGTTATGTGTATTTAAAAAGTAATTTGGCACTTTATTTCAAAATCAAAATGTTAACTTTGTTTTTGAAAAGAAATTGTTGTTTCTATTAAGATATCGAAACATAAATGTTAACTTTGTTTTTGAAAAAGAAATTGGTGATTATATTAGGATAGGAAATCTAAATGTTAATTTTGTTTTTGAAAAGAAAATCAGTGTTCATATAAGGTAGACACATGATAATAACGAATGTGTCACTTACAAATGGCAATATATAATACTATATACATTATACAAACATGTTAATGAATACAGGACAGTGTGCAAATGAAATGAAATTTATATTATACAATGACATTGTACCTGATCCACCGATCATGTTCCAGAATTCAACCCATCTTTGTACTTTTGTGTATTCTGTTAATGCATCATGTAAGTATTTAAAAGTATGTGCTTAAAATCAAACATCAAGATACTGGAGCTTGTGGAAATCACAGTCCCAAAAAGAAAGTGTAAAAAAAGAACCCAAACTGAGTTGCATACATGTGCTATTGAAAACATATTATAATGTTGGTTTCAATAAGTACGGCATGACATTTTTATAAAAAAAAAAGCCAGGCAAGGGGCGAGTAAGAACTTTATTGGACAGTTTGCTACAACTTGCTTAATGACACTACTGAGTATGTCCAAAACGGCATTGTGTGCGTTTGAGAGTAACAATAATTAAAAACGTAGCTAGAGGAAATCAAGTGGTTTTTACGCTATTTCAATACTGAATTATATGTTTTTCATCCAGTCAGTTAGATGCAATGTAATACCTCTGTAAATGCATTATAAATATCGCAAATGAAAAGTCCGATAATTGTATCAAAGGCATTTTCCAAAAGTGGACTCACTTCCTTTGGTCGAAGTTCACATGTTAACTTAATTTGCAAAGTTTTTACTTTGCTTCTGGATTGTTATTTCGACATGGATCGGTATAATGGGTTTGATAGAACAAATTTGTTTCAATTAATACTTTTTAAAAAAATCTATAATTTTTTTTGAAGGGCCAGCATCACAGCGAAATCAAGATAACCTAAGTGCATGAAAGTATGGTTGGTAGATTTCACAAAACTCCTATATCTACCATTAAGTAATAAAAACCCGTGCCCGTCAAAAATTGGGAGTAACAAGTCTGGTATTTATGCTGCACTGCTTGCATTTAGGCTACCTCTTTCATGTATAATTTTATAACCGTTATCACAATATTGTTGATAAATATGATGTTTATGTATCCAAAATTACCCTGGGTATATTTGACGTCCCATTGTTCCATGTTCCTTTTAATTCTCAATTTTGATGTAACTTGTGGCAGTTATAGCTAGCTAGACAGATGTTGTTTACCCTTCCGGAGCACCGGGACTAACTTCATTGCTGGAAGTCCACGTGTTTAACCTAATTTGCCAGTGCTCAAAGTTTCAATTTTGCTTCTGGGTTGTAATTTGGATATGAACCATTACGGGTTTTTTTGTTATAAAATCGAGTGTCCATATAAAATTTGGAAAATATGTATTAATAATTATCCTGGATATATTTGACGTTCCATGGTTCCATGTTCCTTTCAATTCTCAATTTTGATGTCACTCGAGGCAGTTATAGTAGCTAGACAGATGTTGTTTACCCTTCCAGAGCACCGGGACTAACTTCATTGCTGGAGGTTAACGTGTCTAACCTAATTTGCCAGTGTTCAAAGTTTCAATTTTGCTTTTTTGATTATAATTTAGATATGAACCATTACATTTTTTGGGGGTTATAAAACCGAGTGTCCATATAAAATTTGGAGTAAACAGTCTCATATTTATGCACCATTTCTTGCTTTTAGGCTACATGGTTCATGTTTTTACTATTTGTAATTATAAACCCCATTAGCAATTATTTAACATATGCATAATAAAGACATTGAACCTCTTATTAAATTTTATTGTTTTGGTGGACAACACTCTTTTGTCATCTTTTTATTTCATTGTTTATTCTTACAATGGTACATACGTCTCATTTGTATATTATACGACACTGTAGGTTTCAAGGTCCTTAAACACAGTTGTTTTTATTTTAACCCTTTGAACGTGTGCGGTGCCAAGCGCAACCATCCCGGGCCACCGACATAAGACCTTTACTAATGGACCTTTGTGTATTGTTTTAAAACCACTTGACCATTGTATATTTTCTTAAACCTAGGGTCGGTATAATCCGTTTAACCCCCGTTTCATTCAGTACACAGGGTAGACCGGAATACGTAATCTGGGTGGATCTTGAGTATATATCCCTTTAGATAAAAATCGGTACACTTTTAAATATATTAAAATTTACAATGCTTTATAAAATGCATTTAAATTTTTAATGAGGATACTTAAAAATTCAATTCTTCTGACCTGTTTTTGATAATTGGCTGATTGTGGTAAAACTGGAATGACTAATATATGCGACCTTGTTTAACAATAAGCCATGGTGTATTATTTACGATCCGGATAAGATACTGTATTGTGTCAGTTAGGAATACTCTGTGTAACAATTAATCTTATGTTAATTTGTTTACTGATCTCTATTGTTAAATTTCTTCATATTACGTAAACAAATGACACATATAGGAAGACATCAAAAAGATAAAGGGATATTATCCGGTAAATTGACACTAGTATGTTTGTTCATCCGGTTTGCCGCTCTAGATCTTCCTGCGATATTAATTTAATCACTTTACTATGAATTGTTGATGAGCCTTATATAAAGTATACACACACGTCGAAAATTTAACGCAAAGAAACAAATAAGTACGAATCGGAAGCTCATCTCGGTCCCTTTTAAACTTTATCTTTCCGTATCTGCTATATAACTCTTAGCAGCATTTTAACCACTAGCTCTCCGTGTGTCGGTCACTCGGAAACGAATTTGACCTACTTAGCAACCGAAAACGGCTCCATTTCGTCAGGCGCATTGTTAAACTTTCGACAGGTCTGTACCGTAGACGAGGTATAGACACAATCTACAGTAGTCTCATAATGATATTACTCATTTGTAGATATATCACCTTTGCCAATCTATGTTAATACGGCTGTATCCTCGCCATCTGACTCATAATGTTCTTTTGTTAGGGGATTTATCAATGAAAACTTGTTCACAAGGTGTTGATGAGAACTTGAAGGACAACCTGTTTTAATTTATAGCCTTTTATTGTGTATTCATGCATTGTTATATTCTTCTTGAAGGGTAAAGATGAATGAAATATATGTATAACACGTCTCGGTGTTGTGCCCTATGCGGTTGATAAATAACAAATCCTGCTAGGAAAATGCAAAATGCAAAAAAATAATAAATAAAAATAAAAAAACAATAAATAAATAAATAATAAATAAATAAATAAATAAAATAAAAATAAATTTAAAGAAGACGTGCTTGTTTTAGTTGCTGCAAAAGGAGAGAAAATGTCTTGCATCGTTCTAGAATAACATTGCTATTAAATAAATTGTATTTAAACACGGCAATTTAAACGATGAGCGCCTTAATACAATGTAATAATGCCGATTAAGCTGTTTGAGAGAGCACTGATGTTGCAATTAATTAAGTTTTACTATATGCATATATTTAGTAAGTGTTAAGCGTGCAAAAACATTCAGATAAAAGAACTGCCAAGCTGTTAAGCATTATGCAAAAATGCGATGTGTTTGTTAAAACGTATTTACACGGGGGTAATCGTGATACACCGTATTTCATTTATGTCGGAGTATTCCGTCGGTTTTAATTTACGTCCGAGTAAAATGATGCATTTTTGGTCGTTACGCTTTACGTTAAAGAGAACAATTGACTATTTTTAATATAACTTCATAAAAACGAAACTTAAACAGAAAGCAAAAAGTTGGTCACATAATATTTGATGGTATTTAACTGCCTCATATAAAAACTTGCAAGAAATATTCATATTTTTCACGTACCTTTCACATTTCCATTTTTGGCAGGTGCTTTTGTTTAGCAGCTGATTTTAATAAAACGGACTTGGTTTCAAATGATGTTTCTACTCAAAATTCTCAAGAAATGTCTTTACTTTTATAAACTCGCGAAAACAGAAGCTTTACTCGGCTTTTAGGTGAAATTTTATGTTTCGTTTAAGCGGAGTGGTATAAATGTTACGCTTTCCGACAAGCTGTGTTACGCTTTCCGTGAAGACGTGTTACGCTTTCCGTTTAATATGATTCGCAATTGACAGAACTCAAACTTCATTATAACTTTAGATCGGATGTTTTTTCTCGATTATATAGCCACAAGTTGTTTCAGAAGTGATTCAGAAAGCATTGCAGGATAGGATTCAATTTGAAAGAGAGCAGAACCATACACAGTTCGTAACTTGAACCAATAAAAAGCAAAAACAACATACTGTCATACATGCTTATATAGCAATACATTACTTCCAAAAGTAAACACTTACGAAAGACTAAACCGACTTAAAGATAGTTATATCAATTGCGCAAATAAATTAAACACGTGTGAAATACCATTTTGAAAAGGTTCGAATGTAGATAATATTTTTTACCCTTTCCTTCTAAGAATGTAGTTGAGTTGGGTAATGGTGTTTCACGCCCCTGTGAAGATTTATTCAGATATATTGAGGCGGTGAATTCATAGATGGTGAATGAAATCAATGTACTCAGAGAATCCGCCTATTTTGGCAGCGAACTGACAACGGCTCCGGGTACGTTTATCAGTCAGATGGCCTCTTTTCACTTATAAAACCATCTAGTAAAATACAATCATACAGTCATGAATTCATAATGTCTGACACATAAAGGGCCACGGACAGATGCCAATACTGGTCTGAAATAAATAATGCCTACTAATGAATCATTGAACATTTATTTAAGTACATGAAGATTAATATGTGTGGCGTTACAAGTCCTCGCGTTAAACGTAGAAACAGAGCGATAAGGTTACATAAAAAAATACGAATCGCTTGTTGCTTATGATCTGAAAAAAAAAGAAAAGGGGTGGTGATAATGGTGAGATTTTAGCTGTAAACCACCACAGTCAAAATACGCCAGATAACAAGAAGATAATGAAAGCTGAATCTTTGGTATTTCACAAGAATGGCCTAATGCAGAAAGTGACAGGAAGAGTGATACATAGGCGTAGGAGCAGGGGGGGGGGCAGCCATTGTCAGAGAGGGGGGGGGGGGGGGGGGCAGGCCCCCGCAATATATTGTGTGAAATTTTGTATCATGCTAAAAAAAAATACAAGACCTTTAATAGGAAATGTCCATCTGGTAACCAATCAATTATCAATTTCATCATTATACTTGTAAAAGGGCGTCAAAATTTTCCGGGGTACCCCCATATCGAGTAGCGGATTCAGCGGGGAATACGCCCCCCCTTATGTCGCTAATAATACATATTGTTCAGCTCAGATTGCACCAGAATGCAGGATTTTTGTGCCACTTTTTCAAAATTCTCCCCCCCGTACCCCCTAGAAGTTTCGAGCCTTCGACTCTCACATTATACGCCCCCTATCTAAAATTCGGGATTAGCCTCTGATATCCATCTCCAATGAGAGGGGTGATTACATGGGACTTTTGTCATACGGTTATTTAATATAATCTTGCCTTGATACCCTATCAAAACGATGCACAATACATTGAAAATGCGTCTAGACAGGACTTAGTAGGCCCCCCGGATCCCCACCGATGCAAGGGGTTTAGCACCCCTCTCATACTCTCCCCGTCTCGTGCCATAGACACGAGGTCGTACCTTCGGCACGACATAGACATAGCTTCAGTTTGCCCCCCCCCCCAATATTAAAAACCCTCCTTCGCCTATGTCTGTGGCCGAGTGGTCTAAAAAACGGGCTTATGGATTAAAGTGCCTCTTATCGTCTTAGAACGAGTCCCAAATAGCGAAAGTTGGCGGCTTCTCTGGGTACACTGGTTCCATTCACCTATGTACTGACCGCCTCGATATATGTGAAAGAATCTTGACTACGGTGTAAACAACATTACACTTGACTGGGGCGTAAAACACCATTACCCAACTCAACTACTAGTATATTCTTAGATTTAAAAGTTAAAAAATAACAAAAGAGGCTGATGGGCCTTAACGCTCACCTTAGTATAAACAATGAATCACATGTGATCAATGGTCGTCCCAACACAATAACACTTGTGCGCTTAAGGTTTGGTGAGATAAAAATGTGAAAACTCATGTCATAATCTGTTTATATAGTTATAACAATTGTTTACATTTCAGTATTCTTTCTATATCTGTAACCTTGACTCTTAACCCATGACTTTGATCTATATGACCACTATGTCAATACCAACAACATTCTAACTTACATGTCTATACAAAAAGTTAATATTCTTCTAGATAATCATCCATTTTGGTTTACTTGTTCATCTGTGATCTTGACTTTTGAATATAAAAATGATCACCATGGCAATGCCTACACTATTCGTATATACATGGCTATTAAATAGTTTTGCAAATAATTAGCCATTTTGGTGTCCTTGTGTATCTATGACCTTGACTTTTGAACCCATGACCTTGTTCTTTTTATCAAAATGATCGTCATGTCAATACCTACAATAAACTGAAAATACCATGCCATTATCACCTGAAAAATTAGCATTCTTTATGAAAGTTCAAAAACTGGGGCATGACCTTGAGCTTTGATCTTTACATCAATTCGAGGAAAATGGAGAGACAAGATCAACAGTAAATACTACATACATTATATCTTCAACCTTTGTTGAGTTATAACAATAAATGTTTCATATTTTACGCAAAACACGCGTAACCAATTTTTCGTCGAATTTTCATGTTCCCGGGTATCCTGAATCTAAATACGGTATCCAATCGAAATTTTGCACGTTTTGGTTTCAGAGAAAAATATTCTTCGCCTTTTTTTGCTATTTTATTAACGGCAGCCATCTTGTTAGGCGTGGCCAAACCCCCAACACAATTCTGAAAACCTGTTACCCAGGCCTGATAATCACCAAGTTTCATCAAATTTGCCCTAGCAGTTTTGGAGAAGATGATTAAAATGTAAAGTTTACGAACGACGTATGCCAAACGACTGACGATGATAAATGACAATAGCTCAACTGAGCCTAAAAACCTATTATAATATATGAACTACATTTGATCCTTTTCAAAATGTTATTTAACACGTACAGTCGAACTTGCCTTAAAGACCACCTCTATTATAAGGATCACTTGCCAACAAAGGCCACTTTTATTAGTTCCCTTGAGTGGCTTTTATAAGTAAGTTTGACTGTAGTTTATTTTGTGCAATTATTATAACTATCTATAAGTCGGTTTAGTCTTTCGTTAGTGTTTACTTTTGGAAGTAATGTATTGCTATATAAGCATGTATGACAGTTAGCCCGAGATTACTCTGGCCCGAATTTTTTTTTTTTTTATCAATTTCGGGCCAGAGATCGGGCTTCATTATTTTACATAACGTGATGCCGTTGAAATCCTACGGCAGGGTAAGATTTAATTTGGCGGATATGTTCACTTTATTTTCACGGGCATTGGGTAATGAACCAGTCAGATCGCTTACCTGAACCTTTATTCACAAGAATCCATCGAAAAAACTACGTGGCAACCCCGTTTTATATCCATTCCAGCCATATAAATCCAACACTTGTGTATCAGAAAAGGGAGACTTTAACCCGCGAGATCTCGCGTTATTTGAATATCATAACATAAAAAATGGCGAGATGATGAAGGATTTTACACAAGTGTTGGATTTATTATGGCTGGAATGGATATAAAACGGAGTTGCCACGTAGTTTTTTCGATGGATTCTTGTAAATAAAGGTTCAGGTAAGCGATCTGACTGGTTCATTACCCAATGCCCGTGAAAATAAAGTGAACATATCCGCCAAATTAAATCTTACCCTGCCGTAGGATTTCAACGGCATCACGTTATGTAAAATAATGAAGCCCGATCTCTGGCCCGAAATTGATTAAAAAAAAAAAAAATTTCGGGCCAGAGTAATCTCGGGCTAGTATGACAGTATGTTGTTTTTGCTTTTTATTGGTTCAAGTTACGAACTGTGTATGGTTCTGCTCTCTTTCAAATTGAATCCTATCCTGCAATGCTTTCTGAATCACTTCTGAAACAACTTGTGGCTATATAATCGAGAAAAAACATCCGATCTAAAGTTATAATGAAGTTTGAGTTCTGTCAATTGCGAATCATATTAAACGGAAAGCGTAACACGTCTTCACGGAAAGCGTAACACAGCTTGTCGGAAAGCGTAACATTTATACCACTCCGCTTAAACGAAACATAAAATTTCACCTAAAAGCCGAGTAAAGCTTCTGTTTTCGCGCGAGTTTATAAAAGTAAAGACATTTCTTGAGAATTTTGAGTAGAAACATCATTTGAAACCAAGTCCGTTTTATTAAAATCAGCTGCTAAACAAAAGCACCTGCCAAAAATGGAAATGTGAAAGGTACGTGAAAAATATGAATATTTCTTGCAAGTTTTTATATGAGGCAGTTAAATACCATCAAATATTATGTGACCAACTTTTTGCTTTCTGTTTAAGTTTCGTTTTTATGAAGTTATATTAAAAATAGTCAATTGTTCTCTTTAACGTAAAGCGTAACGACCAAAAATGCATCATTTTACTCGGACGTAAATTAAAACCGACGGAATACTCCGACGTAAATGAAATACGGTGTATCACGATTACCCCCGTGATTTAGTGAAATATTAATACGTATTAATATGTCTTAGTGCAAAAAGGTAAACTCGATTTTAATACCAACCGAGCTACGGTATAGACCTGCAGAAAGTTGAACAATAAGCTAATAAATTAGTACGAAACGGCAGCTGGTTCCCTGGTTTACTATATCTACACCTATTAGGTCTTGGCAGCTTTTTTCGGCAGTTGCTCTCTTTCCCGTAGTAGGTTTTCGAACACTAGCTTCTCACATGACGGTCACTCGGCAGCCATGCTTCGACTCCATTTCATTAGCTCAGTGTTAAACTTTCGACAGGTCTGTACAACCTGAATTAAACACATGTACTCGCGTACATCTTTTCTATACGAGTTTCATTTGAATGAGATATAAATGCGATGATATCCTCATTTTCTTCAACAGGGGATATTTACCCTTTCGGAAAACCCGGTTTCACTTCTGTGTGCTATTTTACATTGTGATCTGAACATGGACCGGTGTGTTAGTTTTTGGTTTAGACAATAAGCTAAATACGACAAAGGAAGTAAGTATTTTACCTATTCCATGTTGAATAATGATGCCGATTAATAATAACAAAAACTTTAATATTGATTTTTTCTGGTTATTCTAGACATTCCGTAAAATGGACAAACAATAGGAATGGCAACTGTAATCCTTTATTTACACTCCGCATCAACACTTAAATGCTAATGACGTCTTTGTTTTGAAAACAAAAACAAAAAAATAAATATTTTATTGCAATTGAAGTATCTCAGCAACTATATGTCAGGTAGAATGGGAGGGAATGCATTTTACGTAAAATCATCAATTTGGTGGCGTATTCTAGCCAGTGGGGGTTTATGACAGTCTGGCGTGTATCGGGTACATGTGCAAGTGTACGTTTTACTATCTTTTACTATTGACGTATTTGGACACTTGACACTAAACTGTTATCAGGACACGAGCTTTTATTACTTATGTTAAAGTAATCTGTTAACACCTGGTAGAGGAAGACATCGATTTTCCAAACCGGAAACGAAATGACCTCATTTTGTATTTAATATGTAGATCAATCTTTGTTAAAACAAATTGACTAGCTAGCGTGTTAAATGAATGAAGTTGGGTCCGGGTACATTGAGTTCTTAAGGACATTTTTTCTTATAATGAACCGATTGTACGACTTGCTAATCACCTGACTATATAAAAATGAAAAACGGATCTCATCATAATTTATCTGTTAAACTTGTTAAAGTTGATAGTATTGTTACCTATATATGTATAGTACAGACCTGTCTAAAGTTTAACACTAAGCTAACAAAAAACGGATAGAAGATCGGCTACCAAGTGGCCAAGATATGGACAGCTAGTGACCTGAAAAACTGCCGAGAGATAGATGGTAGCTGTCAAAAAACTACCAAGATATGGCTTACAAGGAGGCGAGATCAGCTGTTGTTTGGTTAGCTTACTGTTAAACATTAGACAGGTCTGTACTGTATATAGATAATATCTCTGGTATAAGTATTATTTTGATGTCGTTAAAGTTGACAGCTACTTACAATACATAATCATTGTTTTACTGGTAAGACATATGTGATTATCAAATTTTGATATACATTTTACGACCAGTACTTAAATATCTACATTGTATTCTACTGTAAACTTATGTGAGCTTATTGTACTTTAGAGTTTGTTTGTACTTCTAGCAAATCAGCAGAAAAGCAACAGAGCATTTCAAAAAGTATAAGCAAACGACTTTAACCTGCCCACTTGACCTTTCATTAGAAAATTTCATATAAGAGAAACTTTAATTCTTCCAACATTTCTAGAAGAAGGATACCATAGCATTTCAAAAGGTATAGGCAAACAACATTGACCTGTCCGCTTGAACTTTCATTAGGGATATTCATATAAGGGAAACTTTGAGCTTATTGTACTTTAAAGTGTGTTTGTACTTCTAGCAATTTTAGCAGAAAAAGCAAAAGAGCATTTCATTGGTTAAAGGTAATCAACACTGACCTGTCCGCTTGACCTTTCATAAGGAATATTCATCTAAGATGAACTTTGCGCTTATTGTACTTTGTTTTTACTTCTAACAATTCTAGCAGAAAAGCAACAGAGCATTTTATTAAATATAGAAAAACAACATTGACCTGACCGCTTGACCTTTCATTAGGAATTTTCATATAAGAGGTTCCATCCAATACATGGGCAGTGCTTAGAGTTACAGCTAATACATACGCGATGCATATTTCCTTGATGTAGACAAAATAAACACCTGAACATAAATGTATTCGTACATAATATATAATCAAATTAAAGGTCAAGCGGACAGGTCAATGTGGTTTGCCTTTATTAAAATCAGATCATTAACAAAGTGGGCATCAAGTATCAAAGATTTGAATATCTTTTGCAATCATTGTTTGCACTTTTACGGAAATCAACATCTAAACAGTCATTGCACTGAGTTTCCAGTTGTAAAGAGACCTCATGGGTAATATGACGTGCTTTCTATCACAAAATCGACCACCCCCTCTACCTCTTGCTGTGCTATAATACAAATGACCCACTTATATTTTCACTTATCAATACCCGGAAGAAAAATCGATATAATAAAAATTATAATAAAGTCACATGGTGAAAGTGTTTTAACAATTTTTTTCAAAAATTCACGCGTGGTCATCGCAAATAAATGAAATCAAGTACAAGCATACCGGTCCGTATGCAAATCACAATCCCAAAAGCAAACTGAAATTATGAGACGTAATATTCACCAAGGAAGGGCCTGCTGTCTAGCTACCTGCACCGGTCACCTGTGAAATCAAAATTGAAAAAGAAAGGAACATGTAATTATTGAACGTCAAATATATCTAGGATAACTTTTAGATACAACGGCAATATTATGAGAAAATCATCGCATTTATATCTCTGTGTCCAGGATAGTCCTGGATATATTTGACGTCCCATAGTTTCATGTTCCTTTAGTTAAATTTCGATTACACACGTGGCGTGTGTAGCTAGCTAAACAGAAGGTGCTTACTCTTCCGATGTACCCGGCCTCACTTCCCTGGTATAAGTTTACGTGTCTAATTTGACTTGTAAGTTCCAAAATTTTTACTTTTTACTTTGCTTCTGGATTGTGAGTGGACATGGTCGGATTGGTATGTTTGTATTTGATTATATTCCATCAAAATGAGACACTTAGTAATACTATACACGTGTACATTTTATTTATTCATATCTTTCTGTAATACTGTAATACAAGGAAGAAAACATTATACAATGTTGATCAGCAATGGATTAGAAAAAATTGAGCATTCATTTTTAGCGATATACACTGTTATTTATAAATAGCTACATTATACAAATTGATATTTGATATTGATATTCCATAGAATTGAATCACTAAAGCTTTGCAGTATTGAAAAGTGATTGTCATTTAGTCAAATTACATCCATAAAATTGTATTACTGAAGTTTTTGCAGTATTTGAAAGTGATATCTTAACATCAGGATCTAAATGTATGCAATAAAGTTGTTTTCCTTAAGCTTGAAATTTTTCTTGGATTGGTTTTAACTTTGGAGAAAAACTAAAACAGGAAAAATGTTTTTTTAAGATAATAGTCCAGCTTTAGAGAAATTATGTTTTTAACAATTTATTTTTTTGTGAGGAAAAAATTTAAAAAAAGAAAAATTGTTTTTTAAGATAAAAACATTATTTTACCTTTAAAACATCCAGCTTTAGACAGTTTTTTAACAATTTATTTTTGTGAAGATTTCAGTCTGTAATGATATAGCCAGTTATTAAACATGTATAATAAATTGATTGCAATATATAATGTATATATCCCACAATGTAAAACTTTTTACGTAAAATTATGTATAACCATTTTAAGGACTTTAATTGGTTTATCGATGGCATCAAACTTTAGGTTGATTGTCAGATATCTAAAACTGGAAACTTAGATTTGATAAGAATAAAATAATATACAATCTTTATTTGACATTTCCCATTACATTGTTTGATTATTGTTAAAATATAATAGACATTTTACCGTGACGTCATGTAATTTTAGAATTTGAATTCCGAATAAAAAAAATTTACTCATCGGATGTTATGAATATTTTGTTTCTTTTAACTGATAACTTTATTTTTTTAAGAATAAAACGGTAACTTTCCATATGTATCATATAACTTGTTTAAACTTTTTTTTAAAAAAAAAAAGAATCACTTACATTAAATTACTTTTACACCAGTGTTAATTTTCACAGCACTAAACGACCGTTTTGGAATACAATTCCTCATCAGTAGTGATTGGACCAAAATTCTGAAAACCAAAACTTTATTCAAGGGGCAGAAAAAATATCTAAAGGACCAAAATATATTTAATCAAAAGCTAAGGAAATAAAACATATTTTTGCGCAAAATCACGCACATATGTAGATAAGAAGCTCAGGTACCTTGTGTTCAGAATTTATCTATTTTCGATTAATTAATCTTATTATTTGTCAACATTCTACACTTAATAAGTCTGAAATAAATCGATTTTATTTCGGTTTTTTTTTCAATTCTATACTTTTTTCTAAATATAAAATAATAAAACACATAACTTCAAAGCTAAAATAGAGAAACGGTCTTCGTTTGTTTTTTCGGTTTTATACGTTCTTATACAAATTAATTGCCATACAGATACTGTCAGGTGTACATGTCTGTCAAAAGTCGTGGCTTTTATAAGCATTGATTTCAGAGAAGCTTATTTTGGTTTTTGTCTGTCTTGATTGCTTTGAAGTAACGGCATATAAAAATTAAAAAGTGATACGTTGGCAAGTCCAAAGATTGGGTAAGCAAGATTACGTAAAATACCGGACATTCATCATCTCAAGTTTGGTAAAGTTAAATTAACATCCAGTTTATTTTGATATATGGTATATGACAATTTTGTTTTCAGATTTTTGTTGTTTGAAATGTAAAAAAAATCCAACTTAATCTTTTATAACATAACTTACATACAGCTGTGTTGGTACTGCTGCTGCACTGCCAACGTCCTCAGCCGAGGCCATCCCTCATTGTGTGTTTCGACCCCTAGCTCGGTACACTCTCATGATGGGGGGGGGGGGTCCACAATGGTGATCAGTCACTGCGCGTTGGTGGTGGGTATCCAGCTACTAATGTCCCTCTTCATCCACTCCCAGCATGATGATCTTTCTGCTGCTTGGGCCATCTTCTGGACTGCTGCTCGTCTACTTCTTCCTGTGACTCCTAACCCAGATAGCATTCTCCAAACTGATTGTGCTGGAAAGCCTCTACAACTTAATCTTTTATATTGCTTTTATTTGTTAATAGCATTACATATTGCCCTTTATACCCAATATATGATTTTCAACCTTATTTTTTTGTAGTTTTCTAACCAAACATTACCATATCCCTAAAGCGCAAAGTGAAATTTTGAAAACTGGCAAATCAAGTTAAACACGTGAACTTCCCCCAGGAAAGTGAGGCCGTGTGCTCCGGCAGGATAAGTATCTCCTGTCTTACGAACTACAACCGCCAGGTGTTAATTCAAAATTGATAATGAAAGGACAAGTGATAATAGGACGCCAAGTATATCCAGAGTAATTTTGGATAGAGAGGAATCACACTTATCAACAATATTGTAATAACGGCAATGAAACTTTTTGAGTCTTTAACAAGTCTAGGCTTCCAATATTTCCAAGTCAACAATTTATTGGTAAGTAGATTGAAAAGTTGTATAATAAAAAAAAACAAACATACTGATTCATGCCAGAATCACAATCCAAAAGCAAAGTAAACATTTTGAAACTGACAAGTTTGGTTAAACACGCGAACTTCAACCAGGGAACTGAAGCCGTGTGTAAAATAAAAATTAAGAATGAAAAAAGCATAGAACAATTGGTAGTCAAATATTATCAAGGATAATTTTGGATAGAGAGGAATCTACTTAAGAATATCGTGATGACGGGCATAAAACTTTTTGAATTTTAAAATTGGGGATGGTTTTAATGTTGTGCAAATATCAAGAGCAAATGAAAATTGATTTTTTAAAATGAACTATGGTTTCTATCGGGTGATAGGAACGGCTATTACATTACATTGCAAAATTTTGAAAATTGTTTTACAAAATAAGTTGAACCAGTCCAGCTCTTGATTTTGACATTGCACTCACCACCCTTTAACTTTGTACTGGAGTTAGTTTAGGAGTGATGTTTGTTTTTTATTGCAAAACAAGGAAAAATCCACTGGAAGTACAAAACGCTCTATATTCATCGATGGGGCATTACAAAAGAATAGCCGTTTTACGAATTTTGCTACATCACACATATATATGCATTTTAAATTAAACCTCACACGTTATCAAAATAAAACAATATGTTTGTGAATCTCGTTAAATAAAAAAACACACCTGACTATAATTGCAATATCACAGCAAAGCGTGTCGACAGGAGGTTCTGATTTTATCTGGAACTGTTCGCCAAATAAACTCACAGGTTTAACATAAATAAGACAATTGCTTAATCACGATGACTTCAATTAAATCTTCCTATCTCTTAATTAAACCAAACAAACTGCTATACAGATATGTATATGTTTTGATTTGCTAGTTTTTTATTTTTTTAATTTATTTATTTTTATGTATTTATTTTTGGGGGGGGGGGGGCAATTGTAAAAATTGAAAAAAGCGATGATTAACTTGCTGACATTCTGAAATTACGACTCATTCTTGTATCTGCACTCCTCTCTACGAAGAGGTTTAAGTGGTTTACTGTTCTAAAAGACCACTGCCGTGGCTTTAGCTGGTGAGTGTTTGCTCCGTAGTGGGCGGTCATGGGTTCGAACCCATGCCTGACCGGGGTGACCCAAGACTTGACAGTAGGTAGTTGCTGTTCTTTTGCCAAGCACTGATTATTACGAAATTAAGGTCACGGTTCTTTCGGACGGAAACTTAAAATAAAGAACCCTGCTGTATAATGTCATCAGGGAAACGTACATGCAAAATATCCGCACCTTCGTGACGTCTCGATATAAGTGAAATATCCTTTATAAGGACGTTAAACACCATTACTCAACTCAACTCTTCTATTCTTAAACGCGCTGTTATGGTCCTACATTCATTTAACTCTACTTCAATATGTTTCCTGTAATCCAAGATCAGGAGGTTCTTTCTCATAAATAACGTAAATTCTTGTTTTATATCGCTGTTTCTGTCATCACTTGCATTGTGCTTTTTGTTTCGTTGGCTGTTTTAAGTTTCAGATTTCTTTTCCGTACTTGTTGTTCTAAGAATAGTGGAATTTTTTACTAGCTCCCATAAATAATTATTAAATATTTTACGTATATGTATAGGTAAACATTTTTGACCTGTCCGCTTGAACTTTCATTGGGATTATTTATATATATATATATTGAAATATATGTTGGTATATAATTAATATTTAAATTAAAGGTCAAACGGACAAGTCAATATTGTTTGCTTATAATTAAGTCTAGATAAAATTAACATGAAGGAATAATTTGAGAAATAAACCACCATGACCTATTTTTGTTAATATTATGTCTAGTTCGTGCTGAAAACGAATACTAGTATCCGAACAATAATTGGAACAATCCAATAAAATCATATAAAAAGATGATTTTCTATCTCCAAATCAATTTTAATAATTCATTAAATGTTGTAGCTATGTATATCATTTGACAGATCAATAAAAAATGCTTAAATGCAGGAATTATTGGATTTGATATACATACCAATTTAGCTTAAGATTTGACTTTTTGACATTTCAAAGTGAACGTGACCATTTTTAGTTTCATATTATACTCTAACTTCATTAAGTAAATACATGTTGTGCAAATATTTATGATTTGCCTAGTACAATTGGTGCAACTGCACTTGTCCGCAAAGTTGCACTTGTCAGGTGTGCTGTATTTAGTTAGTTCATGATGGATAGTAAACAACACGGGACAGTCCGACAATTATATTGGCACTGTGTAAACTGGGGTATCGAACCTACAGCGTTGAGATTGGATAAAAGAATATCGATATACTAAGAAAACAGAACTCCTATGTCACATGCGAATGAAAACGATAAATTAAAAGTTTTGTAACTGGTTTCCGAAGGGAAAATGCGCATCTTTGCAAGTTGGAAATTATTGTTATACATAGCATGTACACAGTATAAAGCTATAGAAAGTTTAATACGTTTAATACCAAACCAAGAATTATTGCCGAAATGACAGATCATTTTGGACTAGCGTAAGCTATATCTCAGCATTTCGTTTAGGAGGTGCTATTCTGTCTCTCCCCAGCTGTTCAGCTGTCCATATTTTGGCTTATGGCAGCCAGGCATCGGCTCCCTTTTTCAGTGTTAAACTTTCGACAAGTCTATATTTAGTAGAACGCGTTACAAACATAAGATAAAAACCTTTGCCATCTTCTTGTAGTCATGGATCACATTTACATGTATATGTATGTTCATATACCACTCAGACATATTTCCTATAGTAAGAACGTTTGTCAGTATCTTCAACGTGACACAGTGTTCCCTTCACCACAAGCGTCTAGATGTCACATAGCACGACAGTTCTTTGTCCTATTACTAGTATTCTATTTATTCGTGGCCAAGTTTACAGAATAAGCTATAATAGAGCTTGTGTCTACTATGGGAACTTCTTATATAACGAAGCCAGCTACTTACAAATAAACTGTTGACGCCGGAATATTGTCATCCACGGCTTATCAATGACCCAAAACATTTAAATCCTTAAACACAATGCTGTTTATAAGTATAAAAATTTAAATAAATTTAATGTATAAATTTAGTGTATAAATCTTTCTATAAAAATCAATCTGAATATATCCGATGACTAAAAGTTCTATCTTCCGTTTATTCTCAATTTTTATTTAGGCGACTACCCTTCCGGAGAACCCGGTCTCACTCTCTTGGAGGCATTTCACATGTTTACCTTAATTTGACAGTTTCAATTTTATACCTCACGCAAACGAGGGGAGTATATAGAAATCACCCTGTCTGTCCGTCTGGTTGTCCATCCCAATATCGTGTCCACTCCATATTTTGCATGTCTATGGATGGGTTTTGATCAAACTTGAAGCAAATGTAAACCAATATGAGACGATGTGTCGCATACCAAATGTATGTGCATCAATCAAAGGCCAAGGCCATAAGGTTAATTTAGAAGCGGAGGAGTTTGGCTCTCATGGGACAGTTCTAGTTTACTTTGCTTTTGGGATTGTGATATGGACATTGACCGACATGTTTGTTTTTATAATTTGGTGCATTGTTTCACGTCACATTAGCACTATATATTTATAAACCTTTCTATACATTGACAAATTCTTTTTTTGCGCGGGGGTCAGTGCAAGTTTTATATGCCTACATTGAATAAGAACGCGGTTATGGCGACTTTTTAGGTACTTGTGCACTAAATTATATAAATTTCGCAAAAATTTCAGACCATTATAATAGTATCGACTACAGTGTTGACCATTAAAGACATCCTGAAAATGTAACGGGTAATATTTTTATTAGTGACGGGTTACTATTTGTATAAATATTGCAGATTTATTGACGTCAATTGCAATTTTTAAAAGTTTTTCCCCACAATTTTTCCTAGTTTTAATGTAAATATTTATTTTAATTATATAGTGACCTATTTTTAAATCAACCGTTTTAACGGTCTCTTTGATCTTTATTGAATTGGTCTAAATATAGAATTATGCATTCCAGTGTAACAAACTGGAATGACTGACGTAAATAGAATAATTAATTATTTTATCTTTAATTGTTAATTCGGCCAATATATCAAGGTTTATCGCAGAATTAACCGTTTTAAATAAAAATACACCACGGTCTAAAATTTCACACCGAGATGGTCATTTCAACAAGAAGACCCACAAAGTAGCGAGTATGTTATGTTGATAAAATCTATGGATACAGGACAAATAATGTTGTCAAACGTAAATGATATTTGATTGACGAACATCTATTAGAACCAAATACAGACGTAACAATTTTATTAAAAATTTTGGATGGCTTGCATATTTTTTTTTTTTTTGAAATTGTTTAATTAAATGAAGATATCCATACTAAATTTTGTTTAATTATGGCAAAATTAAATTGTTATCATTTCTGGTTTTTCAAGGCCATAATACGGGCCCTGGTGTTGCGGGTAGTATATTTAAGTGAATTGTTTCTTTATTCTCTAAAAAAATATCATCTGGAGATAGCACCCCGGCTTAGTACGAGATCACGTTGGAACCACACTTGTCAAAATGATATAATTGTATTCCGTACCCATGTTCACGATAGCGCAGTAGCGCGTCTCCTTACGTTCCTTTAATCTTGAGTAAATCCGTTCAAACCTTGACCAGATTTTGTAATAAAGCCCCAGTTCTTAATTCCTAATGAAGAAACCTCTTTAGTGACTTACAATCTTCAAAAGGACGTACCTTTTACCGTACATGTAATATCACATATGTATTGTTTGAATCGGTCTGACATAGTTTTTATCCCAGCTGGTTGCTGACCACAAATGACCCTCAATGTAGATAATGTCCATCTGTTCCTATCATAATACTCTGTGTTATTATGTTTGTACTTCAATGGAATAAAGGTTTTAAAACGTATATCATTTATCTACTGTATTATGGGTGTGAAATCCAATTAGAAGATTGAGTTTTTACTAATTCTTATAGGTGTGTAGTAAGAAGGAACGGTAAATTGAATTGCGGGCTAATTATGTAGGCCCTAGACTTGGATTTTTCTCTCCCAAACAGTACAGAAAGGTTGTTTTCGGAGAGGTAAAACTTCATGACACATAATTCATTAATAAAGACACCTGCCTCCATGAGATGATCCATGGCCAGCGTATTAATATATTTCTTTTCACAGTAAATGTTTTACTGCATATATTACTGACGGGTAAACTTGTTTGATTTTGACAACAAAGAAATGCATAATTTGCATAGCAAATCTATTAAGTTTTTATAAAATTTGGCAGTTCTGTTTGGTTTTTTTTTTTTCCATAGTATTAACGAAAAATCGTTATGCGCATCCATGATAAGCAATTATATCTCCGCATAAAGTCAAGTAATGCTTTTATAGTGTTTTACTTGCTGAGAAAATCAATGGTGGATCCTCTTACACCAACTACGCAATATTTAGTCACCAGGTACTCCCGGAGTAAACACCGCCATTATAAAATGGAGATTAGAACATGTGATCCGGAAAAAGAACACCACCAGATTTAACAGCAAATGTCTAAGATTATTTTACTTTTATCGATATTCTGAATGATGAAGAACTCAAGGAGCCTTCGAAAGATGCCTAGTGAGTATCTAGTCTTATAGTCAGTGGGTGTCGAATCAAGGCGGTAAGGGATACTCAATGCTTAAGGTCCGGTGACTGATAGCAATGTTCTCAAGGATATAAAAATTCACTAACGCTGATATTTTTATAATCTACATTTACTTGTTTAAGTAAAAAAAAACCTTCCTAGGTAACCCAAAGAAGTCTTAGCCTTCAAAGGCTACCTACTTAACAGAATTTACAAGCTGCATGTAAGATACGAACCTAGAAGTCGAGGGATACTGTGATTTGGCGCTTCAGGCTAGGTCAAGGACAGAAAAAACTTTGTAACGCGGATATTTTTTATCATAATCTACATATATTTTTTTCAATAAAATAACCTTCCTATTAGCTGTCTGTCTTGAATTTGAACATAGAACATGAGAAAAATTCAAAACTTTTGCTCAAGGATAGGTCACTGATAGTAACTTTCTCAAGGACATGGAAATCAGAAACGCGGATATTACCATCAGATTCTACAGTTTTCAATAAACTAACCCTCCTATTTGCTGTCAGTCTTGAATTCGAACATAGATAAGAGAAATTCAAAACTTTTGTTTTTACATTTTTGCTCAAGAATATGTCACTGATAATAACTTTTTCAAGGACATTGAAATTGGAAACGCGGATATTACCATAGATTCTACATTTACAAATGTACTTTTTTCAATAAAATAACCTTCCTACATGTATTTGAAAGGGCTGGTTTGAACCTAGAAGATGAGGGATATTGCGATCCTGTGCTCAAGGGTAGGCCACTAAAAGCAACTTTCTCAAGGACATGGAAATCGGTAACGCGGATATTTTCATCAGAATCAACATACATTTGTTTCAATAAAGTAACCTTCCTATTTGCGTGGGCTATCTTCAAAGACTTTGTATCACTTTCCAGAACTAATAAAAGAGGCAATATCATTTAATACCATTTTCCTTATATTTGATATTTTCATTTATGATATTTAAGTACACGATTTAGTACAGACCTGTCGAAAGTTTAACACTAACCTAACGAAAAGAATTCGAAGCTCGACTGCCTATATGTGGTT
Organism: Anadara kagoshimensis; assembly: GCA_021292105.1. Taxonomy (NCBI): domain Eukaryota; kingdom Metazoa; phylum Mollusca; class Bivalvia; order Arcoida; family Arcidae; genus Anadara; species Anadara kagoshimensis. Next base: position 18,881,125 of record CM037862.1, on the reverse strand, counting down.
AGCTAGTATCGAAAAGCTACACAGGCACATATAGCCGCCGTCAAAATGTAGCTAATGATGGACCGAGATGAACAGCCAATTCGGCACTGATTCGTTAGCTCGGTGTTAAGCTTTCGACAGGTCTGTACAATGTACTGAATGTTACCATGTTTAAATAAATAGAGTTTCAAAAATTATGTCATCCTTTTCCGATATATGAGAATAAAAGATGGATTATGAAGATTTTATTCTGCTATAAAAAGTAAAAGTAAGACTTATTAAAAGACGACAGAAGAATTTAGAGCGATTCAAATTTATCCTTTACCCTACTACGCCACTGCCCTTGCAAACTACCTTCAAAGTTTAAGCAATGCAAGGTCAAAGTTCAAGGTCATTTCCTTCCCCAATTAATATTAACATCTGTAATATGGTATATATGCAGTATTTAGTCTGTCTTCTTTTCTGATCTTGTTTGGGAAGCTATGTATCATATTTGTGAATTGATAAATGGCAGCGTGAAATAAAATGAAGTCGTTTAAATCCGTTTTATATCCGATTGCCTCATACAGGGACCCTAAACTCTCGATCAACACATTGTTTAAAAAACATCAAAATGCTACGATTTTTTGTAGGGGGGGGGGTGTCGATATACTATGATAACATGCACCCAGAGCCAATATGCAAGAATTTAGTTGACGAATTAAACATACAGGCCCGGAGGATATTAAAGATAAATTAAAAACAAAAACAACCTAAAATACAATAAAATGCACAAAACAAAAAATTCAGCTTTAAAAAGTATCAGATTATTATGTCAAGGTTAAATGAAATCTGATCTGGCGGTATATCTTTGTTTTGGTCATATTGTAACGAGAAGCAATGTGTTTACTACTCTATGCATTGCAATTAGAAAGCAAAGCAGCAACTTTGCGAAGTAATTTGAGAAAAAAGAACCCTTCACTTTGTTATTTGATTTACAAACTGTGCTCAGGATTATATGGATTAAGAACAAGGTTTCGGTCTAGATATAAAATAATTCCGTGAGTTCATTGGTAAAAAAAAACTTTTTTTCTGTCACAGTGCGTTTTTGATTAACAAAATGTGCTTAGAGTTGAATGGAATAAGAACAAGGTTTTAGCTCTGTGAGTTCATTGGAAAATACTTTCTTCTCTTAGTTTGTATTTTACTTTACAAAATGCACATACACTCATAATTGATAGGGAAAAAACCAAGTTTAGTTTCGTGAGTTCATTGGAAAAACTTTCTTCTCTTAGTTTGTATTTTAATTTACAAACTGTACATGTACTCAGAATTGAATGGGCTAGGGATAAGGTTTTGCTCCGTGAGTTCATTTGAAAACACATTTTTTCTCCTAGTTTGTATATTACTTCAAAAAATGCACATGTACTCATAATTGAATGAAATAGGGACAAGGTTTCGCTCTAGATATAAAATAAAACGGGTTATAAAAATATAAATAAAATCTGTGTCTTATTGCCTAGCATTAGGTCATATATTTACATAATGCATAAATCTTCCACTAAATATATGTCTACTTTACGATAGCTTTGTCTTAGACTTGTACAGTACAGACCTGTCGAAAATTTAACACTAAACTAAAAATTAGAGCCAAATCAACAGCTCGTATACCTACCCACTCGTTACTTATATCGCGACAGTGTTTCCGCGGCTACTTTATATATCTCTTGGGAGCTAGGTTTCCGTGTTTCCGCAACTTGGTAAAAAAGTTTCGACTCATTTTCTTTAGCTGAGTGTTAAACTTTCGACAGGTCTGTACCTGTAGCACATCTGATAAAAACTCGTCGTTAAAATAAATATCAAAACATCGTAAAACAAAATAAAGTTTAAAATGATTGATGTTAATTACTTATGTCTTATATATATCTAAATAAGGAATATCGGAACCATCAGTTACGCAATATCAGTCACTGCATCACACCGAACTACAATTCAGAAAACACTCTGTTTTGATCAGTGTCCGTGGTTAAGTTAAATTATTTGGTAATTACAAAGTAATTAGGAGATTAATTAGCGTATACAAGTTTTTTATTAAGACAGTTACGTTGACGTAAAAAATCTAGGGTGATAAATGCTGATTAGTATCGCTCGATTTTAGATTTTAGTCCACAGGGACTTGTATATATTCTGAAGATCTATGTGTGTGAGTTTATGTAGACTGGCACGTATGGCACCATTTGATATAGCTACGCCGTTGCTAGGTTTGTCACAGCCAAACCGTTGCTAAGAGAAGGACAATGTAACACAGCCACGTCGTGGCTATAAGAAAACGCACGAAAAATGGAATTATATAGTTGTAAAGAAAAACGTGTGCACGATGGTACCATTTGACACAGTCACATCGTTGCTAAGAGAAGACGATGAACGATTAGACCAGTGCAAATAGCCATGCAAACTTAACAGCCATTGTTTCGATTTTCCTTGAGCAACACATCTAATGCCACAATTTTCCATTTCGCACCACCGTCTGTATAAAAAAATGCCGACAGTCAGTCCCGGGGTTTGCCCTGTAATGACTTTTATATTTATGAGCAAACAAATACTTTAGTGTCAAGGGGAAACTTAAATTTAATATTTTTAATTCCGTTTCTTGGCGATTTTAACGCGAAAGCTTATAGATTAGTAACAATTTGGTTCAGTATGCAGTTTGGTTTTATATTTATGAACAACCAAACACAACAACACCGATCGATGTCTAAACAACAACCCTAAAAGCAAAATCAAAACTTTGAAAACTGGAAACTTAAGCTAACATGTAAATTTTCACCATTGAATTGATCCCGGTTGCTTCGGAAGGATAGGCTCCTGTAACCACACCCGACAATTTTTTATTTATTATTTATTTTTTTATTGTTTGTTTGTTTGTTTGTTGTTGTTGTTGTTGTTGCCAATGACAAAAACAAAGATCAAGCTTTAAGCCACGGCAAATGCATTAAATAAGACAAACAGAACATAACTAAATCATACAATTAAACGATGCAATGAACAACTCGCGGATACGTTGACAGGTGTCTAGTGATGTGGTTTAAGTTGTGTTACAAACACACTACAACACCATATTGATAAACCTTACAGATCTGTCAAAACTTACACACTTACCCCACTGGCATACCGGGTGGCTAAAAATGGCTGGCTAGTATACAAAAAAACATCAAAGGATAGATACATGTAGCAATTGCCGAAAACCTGGCTATATATAGCTAACGAGGGACCAAAATGAGCTATCGATTCGGTACTTATTCGAAAGCGCTGTGTTAAACTTTTCGACAGACCTGCACTGTACATGCAACGAATTCAAATTTTTTAAGACCTCGACCTTCTGACACGAGAGGGATTCAAAATAGACGATGAAAGGCGCGGTGATACGTAAGGACGCGTTTTAGACAATTTAGCCACAGACGCCACACAAGGCGGTGTAAGACGTTGTAAACTGTAGGGACTCACTTTGGACCACCCAGCCAAAAAAGGTGGCGAGAGGCGCTGTGATCCGTAAGAATCGTGCGTTTAGTATGTGTTTTGGCCGAATTATGCGATATTGTAGTAAAACACGAAAAGGCAAAATAGCAAATTAGTTGTTAAAAGGCTTATTGAAAGCTTAATGATAGGCATGCATACGTATTCATCCTAGATACCAAGTACACATAGACTATTAACCGATTTTATCCGTTACCAAACTATGATATCATCATTGCATATATGTAAAACGTCATTACCTTGTTATCTGATTCAGCCAATCAGATTTCATAATTAAATTCAAATATTCAAATTTTGACACCAAATTGTTGGTGGTTTCTTTGATGGTGACAAGACAACGTGATTTACGTCTATCGTATCATAAAACAAGCTAAAAGTTTTCTGTTAAGAGATGCTATCTCACTTCATAAATAGTGACTCGTTGCTAGCATGTTAACAAAATCATAACTCTTTAAATTTAACATGTTATAATAATACATTGTGATTACCATCAATGACTGGTTGTCGACAAAATAAAAGTTTGGCCCCAGAACTCACACCTGATAGTTTCGTCACCAAACATGTACAGTACAGACCTGCCGAAAGTTTATCACTTAGCAAACATAAAGCAGTCTTAGCTCGGCAGCCGAGTGGCTGAAATATGGATAGTCAGTGGTCGAAAAACTGTCGAGAGATATAAACTGCGAAAAGCTGGTGAAACGCAGCTAACGAAGGCCGAGATTAACGGCACTAATTCGTTAGCTCAATGTTAAACTTTCGACAGTTCTGTACTGTGTATGATGGTATCTTTAGGGTCTGTTGATTTTTTTTTTATATAAATCCCGACAGTTGACTTGATAAAAAAATGATGTATGCGTTCTTCCAGACATGTCTGACTTATAAAAATGTTAAAATGTGTTAAGTGTTATGTAAATTTTCCATTTGAAGCCCTTTGATATTATTAATATATATCTTTATTACATGTACATTTGCCTTCAATATCGGGTATCGGGTAAAATTTGTGTAACGTTTAGATTTCTGTGATTCGGATATTTAAGCCACCCACCGAATTTTAAAAGTACATTTCTTCGAGAGTGTAAGCATACCTTTTTTCATTGAACAATTTCTGTGTTGCTGATAATTTGTTATAATGACACTTGTTCAAGACAATTATAAGGTGTATAATTATTGTTAACTTTTTCGAATAATAATTGATCTCGTGTTTGACGGTAGCTCGTTTAGTAGCGTGTTAAATCTCCGTGAGTGGAAGGTCATGTTCGAACCCCTGCCGGGTATCACCAAGACTTGGAAGCCGATACTGGTTGTTCTTTAGCCAAGCACTTGGCATTTAAAGATGAAAGTCACGGGCCCCTTTATGAGAGACCTTAATGAGTCCCAATGTTCCATGCCACGATAGACGCTGCATGCTAAAACGTACCTTGCACATTGCTCTGAACAATTACATTTTAATTTTTTTTTTCCATTTCTTTCCATTTCTCCTATAGCTGGTGGCGTCCCGATATTTTTAACTATGACATAAAATCCTATTCAGCTATATCAATTAACCTTTTCTTCGACGATTATTGCGCAAATAATATTGAGTATTGTCTATTACCGCTTGCAAGTACTTGTTGATCTACTGCAAATATCTATTTGCTTTATGATAAGTAATAAAATCGAAATATATTTAGGCATATATTTTCGGGTTGATTTGGTTTATGGTTGTCATATTGTTTATTGTTTCATTCCTGAAACACAAAAGTTTCTAAAACAGTTATTGCATTTGTCGGAAGGGAGCAAAGACAATGTGTTGCAAAAGGGTAAAGCCTTTATTGACAAACAACACATTGTATCAATTTCGTGAAAAAGGTTCAGTTTTTGTTCCTAGCTAAGTCATACTTAAGATAATAACTTTTCTTTGTAAAATGTGTCTAGAATTAAAAGTACAACCGCAATAAAAGTACTAACGTATTAATATACTCTGTATAAAAACGTTTCACCTACGTTTCTAACGTTTGTTTTAAGTTTAAACCAAGGAAAGAGTTAGTAAATGCATTAGTTCAAACTGTGTTAAGTCAACTATATATGTACGAGTATCCCAAGTTTCCTTACAAGTATGAACGGCGGTTTTAGGAAACGGAGTTTGTTTTGTTACTAAGTCATACTTATGATAGCAACTTTTTTTTCTTAGGTATGCTTCGTGAAATGTACTCCAAGACTAAAAGTGCAACCGCGAAAAAGTGCAAATGTATTAATATACCCTGGGTGTTTTTATAAACGTTTTGCGTATGTTTCCTGTGTTCGTTTCTAAGTTAGAACCAAGGAAAGAGTTAGTTCCTAAGTCATACTTAGCATAATATTTTTTTCAAAGTGTACTTCGTAAAACGCGCCTAGAATTAAGAGTACAACCGCAAAAAAGTACAAATGTATTAATATACCCTGGGTGTTTTTATAAACGCCCAATTTTAGGTAACAAAATAAATGAAACCAAAACCGATTTACTTGATGCCACAGATTGATTCTGGGTATTAAATAAAATAAGAAACATGGAAAACAATAGAAAAAAGAAGATAATAGTAAACTGAAACTGAAGCTTTCCGCCTGACCTAATTTTTGACCCGGAACATGTAATCCGGTATCAGCCCGTATTACATATCCGTGCGTTAACTACAAGTCTTTATTTCCGGAAACGATGATTCGGAACGGAACTGTCAGGAATTGTCAGAATTGATTTCATATTATTTTAAAAACTGCTTTATCGACATAATAAATGTTTAAAGATCTTGGATGAATATTAAAATATTATCATTTCCGAAAATCTTTTCTTTAATATGTAGACGAAACAAAACAAATAGATAGAGTGTTTGATAAGAATATTTATATAAATTGACTTTTCTCTTGACTGAAAAAAAGACTTAAATACGACAACGGTTAAAGTGTCAATACGAATCTATTTTAACGGGTAGGGCGGGGAATTCGTATTAGCCCATTTAAATATAAGCCATCCTATCACAATATAGGATATCGCCTTTAAATCTGTTAATAGACCTTATGATAATTACCTTTATTACAATATACCTGGGATTAAAATAGAAGCTAATATTTTCAAAAAGAGGATATTTGATACAAATTAAAAGTCTAATAGTTTAACAAGACCATGGTTTTAATCCGTCATTTCCTATCCGTTATAGAATTCTGACATACTATGTACGTCATTTAGATACCAACTTGTTTAAAATGCACTGAGCGAATGAAAATGATTTAGCTAATTTTAATGTGATTTTAACTCCTAAAGTTAATTAAAACAGAACTCCTAAATGATTCTATTGAACAATTTTTGATTTGGCAAATCAAATGTGAAATTAGCTTCCATATTTATTTTCGTTTTAATTTGGCCGCTTTTGAAATTTTACCAAATCGATACATTTTAAATACATTAAAAATGAAAAGGTTTTTTTAATTGATTACAAATTATTTAACAAAATGCATAGCAAATATTCTTGTTTTATTTAAAGAGTTAATTATGTTGGTTGATCAATGCTATAGCTGATTTCAAATATATTTCATATTTTATAGATCTAGAAAGGACACATGTATACAATACTAATTCATTTATTTGTTTAAACAGGGTGTGTATGTCAACTGTTAGCCCGCTGATCATCAAAATTAGTCATAATATATCGATCCATTTTCAAATCAACATTCCAAAGTATAAACTGAAAGTTGGCAAATAAGGGAAACATTCAATCGCCATTAGGAAAAAGGCGGGTGCTCCGGAGGGGTAATAGCACCTGTCAGCTAGCAACACCCATCAAGTGGAGAAATACAGAACAATGTGTCTATAAGACGCAAGCACTAATTTGGCTGAAATTCATTTTCATTTTAAATATTTATTAACTAAGAAATATACCTTTGTCAAAAGTAACCCATCATAGCATACGCAAATTTCTTACTATAAAACTTTAACACTGAAATGGAGTTGGGTGCAATCGTTTTACGCCCTAATCTAGGGTATTTCACCTATATCCAGTCAGTCCATGTATGGTGGAGAAAACGAGTATCCGGAAAAAACACCAACCTTTGGCAAACCTACTACAAACCATTCCAACAATAGGATCAGCAGGAGTGGAATTAGGGCCTATGAAATGAGAGGCACTGTAGTTCCGACGGTAAGCCCGAACTTTAGACCAGTCGGCAACCGAGGTCTCTTCATAACTCGAAACCATTTTGTAATTTAGTAATGATACAGTCTCATACTTTAATTATTTTGGCAATTTTAAGTGCATCAACCTCGAAGATATGTACCTATATTTCGTTTAAAGAATAAGAATAGATCAGTCTTGCGCTCTTTTGAATGCGAATGCTTGCGAAAAAAAGCATATTTAAGAAAAGGTGGTGGTTTGTCGCTTGGCGAGGCAACGGTAACGAATTTTCATTTCAGGAGGTGTTTACTCTTCCGGGGCACTTTGCCAGTTTTCGAAGTTTTCACTTTGCTTTTAGGATTATGATTTTGACAAAACGGTATGTGTTTGCAAGACTTTATATTGCTTTGTGATTTTGGTTCGGACATGGATTGGTAAGTTTGTTTTTGAATCATTCATCCGACTTCAGATCAGTCGAGATTACCCACTTAATTTAAGCACACATATGACTTAGGGTGATTAAGAAACAACTTTCGAATACACATTGTGTATATATTAAAGTATTACACAGTTGATAATACAAATTTGACAAACAAATTAATAAAGGGTGAGAAAACTATTAAAAGTTATTGTCTCGACGCAATGGAATTACGACTGTTAACGTCCCGGGTAGCTGGAAAAGAAAGGTGCAGTCATGAACCATTTTACTGTAAAATTATTAAAGTTTTGGCGATTAAATTTCATCCCCGCTTGTATTTGTTTCCCTAATGATTTTTCGCACCCTATTTGATAGTATGAATTAAAATTAACACGCAGTGTGTAGCAGCTATATCGTGTATCATTATTGTTTAAAATTGCAATATCATTTTGAATATAAACAAATTGATACCCCTTACCTCAAATGAAACTCTGAAACACAGACCCGAGTGTCAACAAAAACATTAATTCAATCTACACGAGGGAAAGAATGCGAGTAATTATGATTCAATTAAGCGTGCAGTAGGCTGTTTTGTGGGTTAGAAGATCAGATTTTTAAATTCTTTCTGCATTTTTTAAAATATAATTTCAAAGCTATTTGACGTATGACAGGGCGCCTGTTTGGCAATCGCTGTTAAAGGTATTGACCCCTGTGATGAGTGGTAACATAGTTATTGATTCTTGAGAACAAAAGAACTATGCTGATTTGCAATACGTGTGATTCATAATGCGTTAATTGACGCTGAGAAAACAGTAGTCCAATTGTTCAGAAGTCGTTTCTAATTTTGATTTATTTCTTAAGGGGTTACATTACAACAAAATTAGGAAAAACAATTATGTAACAATAGTTGATGAGGCGAAGTTAATCTGTTAATATGTTATTGCCGACCAGACAGTTTTATTGTCTACTCCCGAAGGAAAAATTTTAGAAAATGGTTAAAAATCATATAATGTGTATAATTAACTCAAAATGATATATGTCTGGATAATGAGAAGTTTTAGAAGTATCCGAAAGATGAACATATATTTTTTGAGTTGAGTGAAGTAATGTTTGTTTTACGTCCCAGTCAGATTCTTTCGGACGGTCAGATCTTGAATGGTCGTGGAAGCCGTGGTCTCTGAAAAAAATGGTGACTTTTGCGAAGTACTGAACTTTCTCAGCAATATTTACTGCTAGTAGGGCTCGAACCTAGGTGACAGAAGGCAAATAAAAATATTATACAAGTGTATTCCTTCCCAATTAATACGCTATGGTAGAGTTTGTTCCTAAGACTTAATAGTGAGTAGTGACTGTTCTTTCGCCAAGCACCGGGAATTACGAAATGAAAGTCAAGGTTCTTCCGGATGGGAACTTAAAGTAAATAAGGTCCCGTGTCTTGGTAGGCTTGACGCGGTAAAGAACTCTGCTGTATAATGCCATCAGCGCAAATCAAAGGCAAAACTGTACCTTCGCCTATAGCTGAAGACATCTCAATATAAATGAAATATTCTTGATTGGGACGCTAACGCCATTACTCAACTCAACATATATGTAGTTAAGGTGCAGGCATGTCGAAAAGTTTAAACTAAGCTAAGTTATTAGTGTCAGATCATCATGGTCCTTCGTAAGCTATATAGCAACACTGTTCGACAACTGCTCTCTATCTTTTGGGACCACTGCGGTAGCTCAGTCGGTAGAGTGCTCGCTCCGTAAGTGGGAGGTTGTGGGTTCGCTCCCCGGCCGAAGACTTGAAAGCAGGTAGTGACTGTTCTTTCGCCAAGCACTCGGCATTACGAAATGAAAGTCACGGTTCTTTCGGATGGGAGCTAAAAATAAACGAGGTCCCGTGTCACGATGGGCTTGACACGCTAAAGAACCCTGCTGTATATTGCCATCAGCGCAACGCACAGCCAAAATTTCTGCACATAAGTGGAATATTCTTGACTGGGACGTTAAACCCCATTACTCACTCACTCTATCTTTTGGACACTAGCTATCTATGTTTCGGCCACTCGACAGCCGAGCGTTTTCGGCTCCTTTTCGTTAGCTCAGTGTTAAACTTTCGATAGTTCTGTATTGTAGATTGAATATGTGAATTTGCCACAGAGAAATGATGTTTGGTGCTCCAAAAGGGTAAGGGTACACCCCATGTTTAGCTAGCTCCAAAATTGAGATTGAAAGCAATGGGACGTCAAATTTATCCAGGGTAATCCTGGACATAGATGGTTGGTTAGTTGAATGTTGCCTAACGTCTTATCAGCATGCATGTGAAGTGCGAGTGTGTTTTATGGTCTGCCTTGTACTAGCGCGCACACTGGACGACTTTAACGTGCTAGCTCACAGAGTAAGTGCGGCGCAGAAAAGCGTACCACTCCCCCAGTCACATAATTCTTATCCCAGGTGAACCAGTAAAGGCCAACGAAAAGGAAAATTCACTTTCCCACATGTGGTCTGAGCGGGACTCGAATTCACAGCGATGAGAGACCCTGGATTTGAAGACTAACGTCTTATCCATTTGGCCACCACAGCCTCTCCTAGACATAGAGACACCACACTTATCAATAAAAAATTATGATCACGGTCATAAAACATTTTGATAAAAAATTAATTGAGATGTCACAACAAAACATAAATTTATTTACTGACGTATAATGCTGTACTAATTTTCGCTTATTTCGCGTTCGTTTGTTTTGTGCGAAAAAAAAATACCCAGCGAAAATTATATTTCGCTCATTGTGTTATAGTGCTTATTTCAAAAGCGAAAATAAATATATGCGAAATTAAATAAGTTTACAGTATACTGTTCGATCCGTTCTGCATTATTTTATCTTTAAAACCAATGCTTGTTTGAAGTATATATTTGTATTTGTGTCATATCCTTGGTCATATTGTATCCGTTTTCTATTCCAATCCATCCTCCCAATAACTGACTTTATAATGCCATATAGATTATATTGAATTACATGTATTAATGTAAAAAGAAAATCTGTTATTAAAACCAATGCTTGTTTAATCTGTGTTTTCTTATACTTATTTATATCGTGTCCGTTTTCTATTCCAATCCAGGCTCCAATAACTGACTTTGTAATGAAACCAAACAACACATTCAACTTTACAACGTCATATGTGACGGCCAAACGTTTGTAGGACAAGCGTGTTTACATGTTGCTGTTACCCATAACAAGAGAAAACGTCATTGGTTAAATGAACAGTGTGTTGACATGAAATTGATGTTTTCTTGGATGAAATGGACGCTTTCACCACCTGGCTGGGAGTGAAATGAAGGAATTCTGTTTGATGATGTTACCGGTGGTAGCTGTAAGTGCTGATCAGGGGCATTTGGAGAAGGTAAAGCAAGCGGTACGGGTGAATTAGACTGGGATATAATATTTTATTAATTCTATTAAACTATTAATAAGAGGTCTACCATTGCCATTATCATCAAGATCCAGTTCAGGCCCTACCATTTAACTAAATCTGCACACTAGTTTTAGTAGCTTCCCTCAACAGCTCAAAATATGTCCACTGATCGCTAAATATTGACATGGTGAAATCAAATCTATTTGCTTTCAAAAGGATGCGTAGGTGTCTGGTGATGAATTTCAAAATAATACCGTTTTATTTTGCAAGAAAACAACCAATGAAAATGCTCCAAATTGTGTAATAACGTTACAAGTTTGTAGATATAATAAAATTTAGATTACATTGAACTATTTACTCAAATTGAAAATATATGACCAACTTTTTTATTTCCTTATATTACAGATAAAATGATAAAATTACAGATGTATGTTATTACCTAAATATCATATACGTTATAAAATTATTTTATTCCGCTGTTTTACAGATTTGACATTTCTAGTTTTAATTATACGTGTGCACATGTACCGAGAAATATATATAGATAACACTAGAACTGTCTCTTGAGAGCCAATACCCCAGCCCCCAATAGCAACATTTAATGTTTTTCTACGACCTTGACCTATCCGATATGACCTTGGTTCAAGGTCATGACACACCTTTGGACCATGAAGATTATTCATGTGAAATTATATGACAGTCCTCCAAAGCCGCAATGAGACATGGCCCGGGCACGATTTAACACGGACGGACAGACAGACAGACTCCAGTGATTCCTATATAAACCCCTCAAACAAGTTGTCGGGTGTTATAAAAATATACGTTGGTCAAAATGACGTCATCACAACTATCGCCTAAAGGTGAGGCTTAATTTTGGTATAAAGCATATTCAATTGCGTGCGATATTAATAGAAACATTGCGTAAAGGATTTTTCATTGGGATGTCATACATTGAATATGTTGGTGATGTTGTTGGATGTTGCAATTTTTCAGCTATTCGCGACAAGATCTTGTATGCATGTGAAGTAAGAGTGTGTTATATGGTCTGCCTTTCACAAGCGCCCACTTAGGGCGACTTTAAGGTGCTAGCCCATCGAATCAGAACGCCGCGTACCACTCCCCCAGTCACATCATACTGACACCGGATGAACTACTTTCCCACACGTGGTCTGAGCGATACTCGAACTCAGACCTTGGATTTGTAAATTGACGTCTTATCCATTAGGCCACCGAGGCCTCTACACTGAATATGACAACAAGAAAGAATGTGTCAACCTTTCCGAAGCAACAGACCTCACTTTCCTGGTGGAGATGAGTAAGGGTATTTAACGTCCCAGTCAAGAATATTTCACTTATATTGAGACGTTACCAGCTATAGGCGAAGGCGCAGAAATTTGCCTGTGTTGCGTTTATGTCATTATACATCAGGGTTCTTTATCGTGCCAAGCCTAACACGACACGGGCCCCCATTTATTTTGAGTTCCCTTCCGAAAGAACCGCGACTTTCATTTCGTAATTCCGAAAGCCTGGTGAAAAACAGTCACTATCCACTTTCAAACCCCGTCGAGGTTCAAACCCACGACGTCCCGCTTACGGAGCGAACACTGTACTAAATAAGCTTCTGCAGTGGTTACTTTCCTGGTGGAAGTTAAAGTGATAAATAAAATTTGCCAGTTTTCAAAGTTTTTACATTTCTTTTGGGATTGTAATTTTGAATTGGGATGGTATTAAGAAAATAACAACCGAGAAAAGGGCCCACCATGCACAATCAATGAAATACTTTTAAATACCTTGGAAATGCAACATACCAATTTAAAATTCAAAATCTTAAGAAATAGTTCATAAAATCAGTTTCTTTATATTTGGATCAACCGTTATTTTTTTATTTAAAAAATAAGCAATTTAAAGAACAATATTGAATGATGTGGATTAAGTTTCAATTAATTTCTCAATTAGATTAAGAAAATTAAAACTTATGATTAATTACTTATGTTAAAGAACCATATTTTAATTTTAATTTTCAAAATTCTATTACATTAAATAACTGTATTAAATTATATGATATATCGAAATGCAAAAGGGGGTGTCTAAACAAATGATCTAAGCAATATGTTTGCTTCAATAAAGCATTTGACATCGACGATACTTTGCAACTTCATAGAGGCAAAAAGCAGTCACGAGTTCGTGAGCTTTCGTCGTGACCATTGTGCTAATACTGCTACAAAAATTTAATGAAAATCTTACGATTTGTTGTTAAAGTTAATTAAAAATTTTCCCAAAATTAACACCTGCATACCTGCCGGTACATAATTAACCCTGCACTTCCATTTAATGAATGAGTCCACCCCATATTACGTTATGCGAGATGACATTGACGCAATGCGGTTAGTTACAAAACCTTTGTAAAGTAAAAGTGCATAAATGCACGCACGTAACATTCTCTCTTTCGTAATTAAATGAAAGAAAACAATTACAAGTTTTAATAGGATAAGTTGTTGCAGTTTTGTAATTATTTTTTTATTTATTTGATATGTAATTTGTATCAAATTTTTGCTGCTTATTGCTTTTTCCTTCTTTGATCAAGTTTGTTTTTGGCAAATACGTTTTAGATTGTAATTGGTTCTATTTTATTTATTTATTTAAATTTATTTATTTATTTATTTATTTATTTATTTATTTATTTATTCATTATTTTCTTATTTATTTAGTTATTTTGGGGAGTCAAATACGTTTTAGATGAAGATTGCAATTAGTTCAAACTGTTTCATTTATTTTATTTTATTTTATTTTATTTTTTTTATTTTTTTGTTTTGTCAAATTTTTTTCATCCAATTTTAACTTGTTCATTGGCCAGTCAAATCGGTTGTTTCATTATTGACAAACATTAACTGTAATTATTAGTGGTAATTGTTACCGAAACGTGAATGTGCACGTAAACTTGATTATAATTTTAAATATCAATAAACTCAAAATATCTTTTTAGTTTTTTAATATATTAATGCCGTATTGAACTTTCTTGCACCCCAGATAGAAAAATCCATAAAAATAGAGGTGCAAGATATTTCCATCTTGCACCCCCCTGTGCAAGATAGCCTACACGCAGTTTTTTCCGCAAAATTTTATCAACAAAATCAGAGGTGTATCGAAAGTTGAAATTGATTTTAAATTGAAAAATTGTACTTTCTGATGCAAGAAATAGAATCAATCACTACTTGCGGTGCCAGATAAGGAAATCTCAACCCTTGTTCTAATATATTTGGTCCAGAACTCGGCAAGCCTCGTTCTGGACTAAATATATTAGAACTCGGGTTGAGATTTCCCTATCTGGCACCACAAGTAGTGATAGATTCTATTATTCTTGTAACATCGATTCCTCGTAGACTCAGTTAGTAGAGTGCTCGCTCCGTATGTGGGAGGTTGTGGGTTCGAGCCCCGACCGGGTCTGAACCATGACTTGAAAGTAGGTAGTGGTTGTTCTTTCGCCAAGCACTCGTCATTACGAAATGAAAGCCGCGTTTTTGGATGGGAACTTAAAATAAATGAGGTCCCGTGTTACGGTGAGCTTGGCACGATAAATAACCCTGCTGTATAATGTCATCAGTGCAACGCACATGCAAAATTTCTACACCTTCGCCTATTTAAGTGTTTATGTGAAATATTCTTAACTGGGACGTTAAACACCATTACTCAACTCATCTAGTAGAACGATCTTGTCGATGTGAAAATCAACAATCACCTAGCAGCAAAACGATTGGTATTTATTTAGTGGAGATTTTTGCAAATAATAGTGTCACATTAGAAACAACAACTTTGCACTTAAATTAATTTGATCACCCAACAAACCTACGTACGCTGACAATATATTTAGATGTAAACAGTTATTTGTATTGTTTTCTCGAGATTTATATCAGTGTTGTTGTAATCTTCCCTTGCTTCATTGAAAAAAGGTCGGGTTCTTTGAATTGTTTAAGATGAAAACAAATTGTTTTGACTTGCTCTAGGAAAAAATAAATGCTTGTGTTGTTTACTAGCAGTGTTGTTCCATTGCTTCATTTCAAGAAAGAGTTTAGTTATACTTAAAATCTTGTCTTAATATTTATCTTATCAATATAAATCTTTAATAAAGCCATATCCACAATTTTTTTCTGTTGGAAGTTCACGTGTTTAACCTAACTCGTCAGTTCAAAGTTTTTACTTTGCTTCCCGATTGTGATTCGGACATGTACTAGTAGGTTTGTTTTTTTGTATTTATAAGCAAACAATGTTGACCTTTCCGGTTTGCCTTTTATTTAATTACTTATTACTTACTAGACCAGTGCTGCGTTTATGTATACCAACCAGTGCTTATTTCCGCCATGCAGTGTGTGTGTGTGTGCGCGCGTGTGTGTGTGTGTGTGTGTGTGTTTTAACTGCGAATCCTAACACGTCCAATGTATGTATGGGGTGGATCGTGGTATATGGCTAATGAAAGGTCAAGCAAATAGGTCAATGTTGTTTGTCTATACAAGTATTCCATTGGATATTTAATTGAATATAATTTGGCGATTTCCGTGATTTTTATATACTTGTTCTATGCATGGAGGCTGGGTAAATCAAATCTATCATAACGATTATCTTATTTGTAACAAGATATATAGGCATAAATTAAAGTGTTTGTTATTCGAATAAAAGAGTTAGTTTCGAATTACCCAATCCAAGATGATAATTTACGAATGTAAATTGAACCAATGTTTCAAAACAAGGACATTAATATAACTCTTAAAATAACAAAAATGTGATGGATTTTTTTCGAGAAAAAAACCTGTTACCATCGTGAATCATTTTTAAGTAATTTTATTTTCTCAAATTCTTTAAATCCTGCAAAAAGAATTTATTCTTACATTTAACACAGTATCCGTGATCAAAATATCAGGTTGTTTTACTTTGCTAAAGAGTTTCTGAAATTGACCGAATCTTTCAGATTTCAGATAATTGACAAAAGGTAAACCCAAATTCTTTGGTTGCAGAAGGATTGAAAAAATCAAAGCACAGGGTCTATTGGACTTCATAGCGTGCATGGAAGACGATGAAAATAACCTCAGTAAAGCTGCAAAAGGTGGAGATGATGAAAGTGGGATAGCCCCAGTAAAACTGCAAAAGGTGGAGATGATGAAAGTGGGATAGTCCCAGTAAAACTGCAAAAGGTAGCAATGATGAAAGTGGAATAACCTCAGTAAAACTGCAAAAGGTGGAAATGATGAAAGTGGAATAGCCTCAGTAAAACTGCAAAAGGTGGAGATGATGAAAGTGAAATAGCCTCAGTAAAGCTGCAAAAGGTGGAGATGATGAAAGTGGGAAAGCCTCAGTAAAACTGCAAAAGATGGAAATGATAAAAGTGGAATAGCCTCAGTAAAGCTGCAAAAGGTGGAGATAATGAAAGTGGAATAGCCTCAGTAAAACTGCAAAAGGTGGAAATGATGAAAGTGGAATAGCCTCAGTAAAACTGCAAAAGGTGGAGATGATGAAAGTGAAATAGCCTCAGTAAAGCTGCAAAAGGTGGAGATGATGAAAGTGGGAAAGCCTCAGTAAAACTGCAAAAGGTGGAGATGATGAAAGTGGGATAGTCCCAGTAAAGCTGCAAAAGGTGATGATGAAAGTGAAATAGCCTCAGTAAAGCTGCAAAAGGTGATGATGATGAAAGTGGAATAGCCTCAGTAAAACTGCAAAAGGTGGAAATGATGAAAGTGGAATAACCTCAGTAAAGCTGCAAAAGGTGATGATGAAAGTGGAATAGCCTCAGTTAAGCTGCAAAAGGTGGAGATGATGAAAGTGGAATAGCCTCAGTAAAACTGCAAAAGGTGGTGATGATGAAAGTGGAATATCCTCAGTTAAACTGCAAAAGGTGGAGATGATGAAAGTGGAATAGCCTAAGTAAAGCTTCAAAAGGTGGAGATGATAAAAGTGGAATAGCCTCAGTAAAGCTTCAAAAGGTGGAGATGATGAAAGTGGAATAGCCTCAGTAAAGCTTCAAAAGGTGGAGATGATGAAAGTGGAATAGCCTAAGTAAAGCTTCAAAAGCTGGAGATGATGAAAGTGGAATAGCCTCAGTAAAACTGCAAAAGGTGGAGATGATGAAAGTGGAATAGCCTCAGTAAAGCTGCAAAAGGTGGAGATGATGAAAGTGGAATAGCATCAGTAAAGCTGCATAAGGTGGAGATGATGAAAGTGGAATAGCCTCAGTAAAACTGCAAAAGGTGAAGATGATGAAAGTGGTGTAACTGTTTTAGATGTTGTTTATTGACCTCCGAGTTCCATTTGCATGAATTAGATACGTAGTTGCCTTTGCCATATAGTGCGCTGATTGTATCTTATTGCGATGCTGGCCACTCATTAGCAAGTCAACCGATTCTTTTAGTGTAGTGATGCTTACCTTTTTAAGGCATCTGATCTTGCAATGCCGATTTTTCAATTTAATTTACAAAAAAAAAAAAAAAAAAAAAAAAAAAAAAAAATCTTTGGTTTTGATATTTCGATTTGAATATTTTTGTTTGATTACAATCCTGTACCCATAAGACCCGAGTTTTTCCCAGGATGCAACAAATTTTCTACCATGTTAACCCATGCCACCGGATATGGATTCGATAGAGCATTGAGGACTCTATTGGGTTGTATATTCAGATACATAAATTGGTAACTCCAGATGTATGTAATATTTTTATTTTTCGCCTTAATTTGTTTTATTGTACTTTTGGAGTTGAATTAAGTAATGGTGTTTAGTGTTCCAGTCAAGAATATTTCACTTATATCGAGACGTCGTCAGCTTTAGGTGTAGATGAAAAAGCCTATGCGTTGCGCTGATTGCATTATACAACAGGGTTCTATATCGTTTTAAGCCTACTGTGACACAGGACCTTGGTTTTTTTAAGTTCCTATCCGAAAGAAATCGTAATGCCGAAAGCTTGACGAAAGAACAGTCACTTCCTACTTTCAAGTCTTGAATCAAACCCGGTCAGGGTTCGAAACCATGACCTCCCATTTACGGAGCAAATACTCTACCAACTGAGCTACCGCAGTTGTTTGTACTATATCCAGCTATAGCGATTTAACACTATATAATAGCATTTAATAAAATAATGGTAATTCCCGTTTGTCTTTTTTAATTTAAAGTGAAATAGTTATATACTCAAGTGTAGTTTGCAAATCCACCTTAACAAAAAAAAACTATTCAAAATGTGTTTCGGAAGGTGAAAAATGTGTTTCATAATAATAAGATGTTTTTGTTTACCAGTTAAGAATATCCTTTACAGGCGGTGAAAAATTGTAGGCTTTCTGAACATATATCATTGCTGTTACATATTGCAGTATGGAATGAGGAAATGAAAGAATAAATAATTCATCGTGGTCATTAAGTAGAGAAGTCATGTGTCAGCAAATTTTATTTCCTGGATTTCTGATACGATGACTTTACTTAATTTTACCATAACAATTGTTAAGGCGCCAAAATATTTTTTGATACTGTGACAAATTTTATTTTTGGCTCATAATTAGTTAAAATAAGTGTGTATTCATAGTGGTTTTTTTGTACTTTGGTGAAAGTCGTGGCATTTTTTCAAAATCAACGTATTTTTTTAATCATTAGTCATGATCATTAATATTTGGGCATATATTGGTACGTTTGGTTCTTTTTTATCAGGACCCAATTTAAATTTGGACATGCAGTTATTGGACCATCATGGGTACCGGTGTATAGAAAGGATTAGAATGTTAAGGTTGCCGTCTTTTATTATTTCTGTTCCAGCAATTCTTTTTATTATCAATCAAAAACAAACAAACCAATCCATGTTTATGCAAACACAATCTTATATCAAAGCAAAAACCCTGAAAACTGGCAAATTAAATCAAACACGTTTACTTCCACCAGGGAAGTGAGGACGGGTGCTCCGGAAGTGTAAGCATCTTATGGAATTTAAATGTTTTTGGACTTTTTCGGTAACCTTTTCCAAAAACAACCGTTTTAGTTCATTGGTGGCTATACGGACCACTAATACTGATATTTTTATGATCTTTTAAATTAACCAAATGACCTAATTAATTAATATTAAGAGACCATGTATATAAAAATGTCACAGCATATACTTAAACTTTAATTAAACAGGAAAAGACATTCAAAATTAATATCGAATGCTTCCGTAAAAAATAATGAATCTTTTAAATATCTTGTCACTTTCCTGAAGTTTATGTGGCTATTAATACCGATATTGGAAGATAGTACAGCCACCACCAGGTATGGCATATTCGAGGAATATAGTTTGTCAAGTTTGACCCGGCCGCTTGACCTCTAATTTGAATATTAATAATAATAGTTTATTTGCATAAAGTATTAACAACTTGTAACAATATTACAAAAAATATATAAAGATAAATATAGCGGCAGAATACAATTATCCTCAAATACATATTATGTACAGTTATTAGGTATACTTAATTAAACTGTTGAATATAATTTTGTCTTAATTTAAATGCATGAAATAAATACTTTGATAATTTCAAAATAAGAGACTCTGAATTACAAATAATAAGATTATAAAGTTTATGTATATTAGGCCAATGATTATAATATTTCGGTAAAAACTGTTTCCTTATTTCTCGATATAGTGGACATATGAGTATAAAATGGTATTCGTCTTCTAAAAAGTTCATGTTGCAGCATCTACAAACTCTGAATATTAGATTGGATTAATAAATTGTGTGGTTTAGGTAAGACTAAATGTTTCATTACTATCAACTCCCGGTACCCATTATAACTATCATTTTTTATGGTTTATCAACTTCAAATAGCCCCAGTATTATACAATGGATATGTGCGTTTGAATATTAAAATTAAAGGTCAAACGGACAGGTCAAACTTGACGCACCATGTAATGGAAATATCAATAATCATAACGTTGGATCGGTTTTGAATTGCCAAAATTCGTAAAGGTAGACTTTTATAAAGTTCATCCCGGTGAACGAGTAAAAATACTATTGTCTAAATTTGAAATTCATAAAAAAACTAAGGTATATTCCATCATGCAAAGTATTGCCATAGTTAAGTTAGTAAAATATATTTTGGTCCTTTTGGGCATTTTTTCAACATTTTGAAAACAATTTTGGTTTCATAATTTTGGTCCAGCACTACTGATGGGAAGTTGCTTATTAACCATAAGCATTCCAAACGTGTTTTATTCATTTTTTTAAAAAAATATCCATACGAAGCTGTTTTGTTCATTGTTTTAAATGTTTGGGTTTGCAAGGCATTGTGGTTCATATTTTACAAGGTTTTTAATTGTATTTTTTCTTTCAAAAATTAGTGAATCAAAACATTCATTGCACAATTTTGAAGCTTTCTTAGAGTTTCCTTTCATTGTTTCCTCTCATATGTTACTCAGGTATAAGCTGTCAACTTATATAAAATAATGAATTCAAAAAGTACCACATTGCAATTAATTGTCATGTGCTACTTTTGAATTCATTATTTTATAAAGATACAAAGTAGCATACGACTGCTTGAACCCGATGTTCATCCGAATCTGCAGAAGTGTTATAAATGTCAGTAAGGGGAATTTTAAACATCTTGATACTTATGTACCAGATGTTTTGGTGACCTGGCTATTACCAAACATTTTCACTTATATTTGTCAATTTTTTTTCCCCGTAAAAATATTTTTTGTTGCAGGTTAAAAATAGCTGACATCTTTTATATTGCTCGCCTCTGCTTGGTGATTAACGAATGAATGTGTCCTTGCCACAAGCTATTTTTAAACATACTCTTTTGTTTTGTTTTAATTGGAAAGTACTTGTATATAAAACCGAAGCATTACCCGATTTCCATCCGACTTTCTTCAAACTTTCAAAATATTTTTGTG
The DNA here is from genome assembly GCA_021292105.1 of Anadara kagoshimensis. Lineage (NCBI taxonomy): Eukaryota > Metazoa > Mollusca > Bivalvia > Arcoida > Arcidae > Anadara > Anadara kagoshimensis. The sequence goes on along the minus strand of CM037862.1, from coordinate 18,859,811 downwards.
TTTATCTCTTTCTTTACTATTTTTTCTCTTATATAATAATGATTTGCCGCCATACATGTATATATATTGTACTGTATATACCTAGAAGTGTATGCTATGATTACAATTAAATGAATGAAATAAATTCGAATCTGCAGAAGTGTTTAAGATGTCAATGATGGTGACCTGGTTATTACCAACATTTTCACCTATATCTGTGATTTTTAAAAATTTATTATAATTATTATTATTTATTGTAAAAATAGTTTTGTTGTAGAATAAAATACCTGACATCTTTACATTGTTCGCCTCTGCTTGGTGATTAACGAATGAATGTTTCCTTGCCACAAGCTATTTTTCAACATACTTTTTTGTTTTGTTTTAATTGGAAAGTGCTTGTATGTAAAACCTAAGCATTACCCGATGTCCATCCGAATCTGCAGACGTGTTTTTGATGTCAATGAGAACGATGATGACCTTGCCATTACCAAACATGCCAATTTTTTTGTAAATATAATTTTTGTTGTAGATTAAAAATACCTGACATCTTTACTATTGCTCGCCTCTGCTTGTTGATAAACGACCGTGTCCTTGCTACAAGCTATTATTAAACATACTTTTTTGTTTTCTTTTAATTGGACAATACGTGTACATATAAAACCGAAGCATTGTCACGTGTTGTTAATAATGCCGATTATAGAATTTTCTGTTACAGGCAAACAATGTTAACCTGTCCGTTTGAACTTTTATCGGAAATATTTATATACAATATCTACCTAATACATAGGAAGTGTAAGGAGTTGCAGTTGATACATTAACAATGCACGTTTCCATAAAAACGACGGTATAAAAACCTGTGTAACCTAAACAAAAATATACTGGTACGTGATAAATATTTTAATTAAAGGTCGAGCGGACGTTAAAGTAAAAACAAAATTGAAACCGTCACGTTTCAGCTATATAAAATTTATGTTTTTCATCAATACTTTCGTAACCCTGGCCTTGGATCTATTCTTCACGTATAAACACAATGCTTCTGCTACATACTACCGTATTTTAAATGCATTCAATGATAAGATATTAAAAAAAACACCAAAACGTATAATTTATGAAATATAACCAACAGCAGCTAAATTCAAAGCAAAGAACTAGGTAAGGACCTTGACTTTGACCTTGGCCCCATTATGAAGGTCACTTCATAAAAATATCGAACCTTAAAACTACATACCAAAATCTTCTCTGGTGTAAAAACTTCGTTAAAATTGGGACATGACCTTGCCTTTTGATCTTGGCTTCGTGTGGTATAACAATGCTTCACAGCATATAATAAAAAATAGTTTTAAAAAGTAATAAAGCAATTAGGTCGAATGTAGGTCTATGACCTTTTTCCCATTTTGACGACGCAAAACGCACATCACACGCTTCACTTTGCCATGGCTTTTTCAGGCCAGCTAATTATAGATGACAAAGGTGCAATGAAATGTAAACAACTGCATGACAATGTACAGGCTGATCAAACGGCAACGGATTTGTACCATAAAAAAGGATAAACGGGAGGATACTAAAAAGGTCAAATTAGATTTTGATGGGTTTTTTGTGATTAAAGTACTAAATATTCGGACTTGTTGTATGAAATTGTACCAAACCAAACAGTTGACTTAACGATAAAAAAGTACCTAAATGGCAACCTTGCGCACTAAAATGCACCTATCTGGACAAAAAAAAAAAAATAAATCTGATTGGTCAGCCCGATGGTATGACTTCAGTAACTTGCCCTACAGACGATTACGTCTTATTTAAGTTAAGTATTTTCAATGAGGTGTTACGCCCTATATTTAATAAAAATTAAATCAAAATCCGTTTTACTTGCAATGAATCATTGGAGATTGTATCGGTTTTACTACGGTAGCCAATAGTATTCTTACAAGTTATGCTTCAGGTGTATAGATGTGTGTAATTACGTCTTCTTAAATGATATTATTTACCTGCTTCACAGCTACTGAATAGATACATATCTACATCATAATGTACAATCATAAATATGGCACATAACCGTCGTGGTATTGTTTTTTATTTCTTTTTTTTTTTCTGAGGTTTGCTTTATGTTTTTTTCGTTTTTTTTTATCAAGTTTGATTTTTATTTATCACTTTTATTTCGCGAAAGATTTATTTTTGCGTAAATTTGCGACTCACCCCATTCGCGAATTCAAGTATCAAGCGAATATTTCCACCACAAAGATTTTTCTTTGTTGACATACATACATGTATGTTGTATTCAATAAGATTCCAAACGCGAATTCAAGTATTCGTGAATAAGGCCAAGATGGTCTTGGACGCGAAATTTTCTACTCGCGAGTAATCTATTTATTTAACTTTTTTATTTTGATTTTGTTTTATTTTCTATTCATTGGCAACTTTTGACATTTTTTTTTTGTTTATTATGGCTTAATAATTTTACAATGCATTGAATTAAAAAAATATAATATCATAGTTTTCTATTAGTAACCAGGGTCCAATTTATCATTGTTTTGCCAAATCCACCTCAGAATTTTAATTATAATTTAACTTTTGTTAAATGTAGGCAACAGTCATCACCATGGTAATGAATCAGTGGCATATAGTGAATTTCAGGAAGTTATTGTCAAATTAGCATGACAGATACAATACATCAGTATATATAAACTACATACCTGTCGAATGTTTAAGACAGAGCTAACGAACAGGCGTCGAACTCTGCTATCGGTTTATCGATAGCTAGTGACCGAAAAGCTATCGAGAGTGTAATAAAGCAACAGCCGAAAAGCTGTCGAGATATAGCGAACGAAGAGCCGACATGAGTTGCCGAATCAGCGCTAATTTGTTAGCACTAGCGTTAAACTTTCTACAAGTCTATACTATATAATGCCATCTATATTGAGGGTAACTGATGCTATATATAGCGTGATGATGAATGATTTTTGGCGCGTGCCAAAAACAGCTGTAACATGACATCACAGCCGAAGGTCAGGGTTCTTTTTTTCAAATTTAAATATGTGCCATTTAAATACAATGTATATGCATTGCATTTAGTTATGAAATAGAAGAATACCGACCGTACAGTGAGTAATGTCTCTGTTATGCGCGCAATCTGATCAACGCTTAACCATAACGAATGGAAGAACATGAATTAATGTATAAAAAATGCTAATGAATCTAAATTTGGTATATTTATACAGGTAAACAATTTTCTTATTTACTGAATTAAAATGCCTTATTTAATGGTCAGTTAAGAAAGTGTTATTTTTGCAATTTCTGGCATGTCGAAGCTGTGACTATATACTGGCACATTTGTATGTCACCGGTTTCATTCCGACATTCTATTCTAAATACTATTGTAATTAGTACTACTTCCGTTTGTTCACGTAACACTATAAAAAGGTATTTTGTACTCTGTTAGTCATCTCATCAGGCCATTTTAAAAATTTAAAAATTAAAAAAATAATTTTACTTTTGAAATCTTCACTTCTTAATATAGTCATAATTATGCATGTATTGTCGGTGATACAATGATAATAATTATAAAATATTCAAATTTTCAACTTTGCCATTTTTGGAAGCTTTATAGATTGGCAAGTTTTGAAATTCAAGAATTTGCTTTTAAAAATAAATTTACTGAATGGATTCTTTGAAAAGCGGTTTATTTTAATCATGTCATAAGCGTATTTTGAAACTTAAATTGACAATAATTGTCCTTGTGTCTGCAATCGTCTAAAATAGTCATTTTTACCGTTTTGATCTACAGTACACACCTATCAAACGTTTAACATTAAACAATAGAGTTCGCCGCTGTACCACGTGGTCAATACCTCTTAACGTTTGTGCGGAACATTTTGGAAAACGTCAACGTCACAAATTCCCGGAATAACGTCGTTTTTACGGGAAAACGTCATATTTTGCGATTCCATGTCCATTAGAAACAAGCGTTTCGCAGACATGTTGAAAGGTATCCGTGGTACAGCGGCGAACCCCATTGAAAAGGGTTTAACATTGAACAATCGAAAGGGTTTAACACTGGGAGTCGAAACTCGGTTTTCGAGTTGGCGAGATATATACATATTATATACACAGTGTGTATGTACAACCCTCGGTATCAGGTCTCGTCCTTTTTTCGTAGTCGTTTCACTACGAGTCGCGCTTGCGCGACGAGTATGATACAGCTACGAAAAAAGGACGAGAACTGATACGAAGGGTTGTACATACACGCTGTGTATATGATATTTTTATCTAAAATTTCCAATTAGGTTATTTTAAATAATAAAAAAACATACTTTATGTGAAAAAATACATTTTACCACAGAAAACAACTGAACTATGTTATGACATGTTCTGTAGTAATGACGTCATTGTTTACATTTGACAAATCGGATATTTCCCAATGACGTCACAATGAGAAGTGCACGTGTACTTTACCGCCAATGTTAGTGTGGTGATACAAGATTCTGTATCATACGTGTTCGATAAAACTTGTATTTCGTCAAATCGGACAGAAAAAAACTAGTCTAATGTTAGATTAAGATATCTACATGTAGCGACCAGGAAAACTGTCGAGAGATATGTAGAAACTGGCAAGATATACAATTAGACAACGAGAGGCCATAATGAACGGCAATTTTGAAACTGATTCTTTAGCTAAGTGTTAAACTTTTTAAAGGTCTGCATCTAGGAATAATTTATGGCATGTAGAATTTCTCGGAATTGAAAATAAAGAAGCATCAGCATACATGAAAGCTATTGAATTTCTATAAACATAGTTAACCGCTTACAAATAAATTGTTGACTCAGGAATATTGCAAGCTTATGATTACTAACTGGTTTTACAGCTTTCATCACGATGTTGTTGATAAGTATGATATCTTTGTATCTAAAATTACCCGGGATACAATTAGCGTCCTATATATAGTTTCGTGTCTCTTTCATTCTATACAAGTTTGATTTAACAAGTTGCTAGTGTAGATAGTTTAAGACAGGATGTGCTTACACTTTTGGAGCACCCGGCCTCATTTCCCAGGGAAAAGATCAGGTGTTTTATTAATTTGCTAGTTTTCAAAGCTTTCACTATGCTTTTTTTTCTTGTAATTGAACATTGACCGATGTCTTTGTGTTTGATTAAGTACTGCTTGTCTTGTAAGTTCCTGGTGTTTTTAAAATCATTTTAATCATTGACCATGCTTAAGAAGCAATAGATATCAATGCAAAAGTATTGCGTGTTCATGCAAACATATATTTACTTCAATGTCCCTTCACGGGCTCCGTACAACAGTAATCCAAACAAATGTTTTTCTCAATAAAATTGGTGCATGTATTTTATCGCCTTGAAAGTTCCACATTGCACAAAAAATATAACTTCTTTTTCAGACTTAGCCATAGATTTCATATGGAAATTTTATATATGTCATTTTTTGGGACACGAGTATGATTGTTGCTTTCGAACTAAACCACAGATAAATATCAGCCATAAAAATCTGTAACAACTGACCACGAAGGTCAGTCGGAAATAAGAAAAAAACAACCTTTAAAACAACTTGACCGCGATAGCCAGGCGGAAATAAAAAAAAATCAATCAAAAATTGATTATATGTCAAAAGATGATAATTGGGTGTGGGCAAAAAAATTACTGTAGAAAAAAGTAGGTTATTTAGCTGTTAGTCAACTTTCTTGTAATGCAATAGATCTAATTTAGTAGTAAATAAACATCAAAGAAAACAACAGACTGACAATACTAGGTGATCAAGCTAAATCATCATAATTGGTGTAATGCAATTGCTTCAAGCACCACAGTAACAGTGACAGTCTCGAGGCGCTTTATGAAGCATTCACACGACCATGTTTACGCGGGAGTTTGGGCGTTACCGGTTATAGACCGTGTGATTCTAAGTCATAAAGGAATTGTGGGATAAGTGTGAGTGTCCAATATTGAGTACCGACCTGTCGAAAGTTGAACACTATGCTAACGATAAAGAGTCAAAATGGCTAAATATCGGAAAGCTAATAATCAAAAAAGCTGCCAGGAGATATATCCATAGCTGTAGTAGTTGCCGAGTCAAAGCTACCACGTGGCTTACGTGAGTAGCTAATTCGGTACTAACTTAGTGCTAAATTTTCGACAGGTCTGTACTGTACATTGTTGTAGGGTTCGTTGGACATTACAATTAAGGAGGGCTGGTAGTTTTGTCGTAATTTGTGATATTTATAAATACACATTAATCTAATTTCAATCAATCGTCCAATTTTAGTCATAGTAAAATGTCAAATTACACCTGAAGTATGTTTTTGTAAAAGTAACTTGAGGCAGTATATATATAAAGGTGTGTGTTGCAGTTTTACGTAAAAGTATGTAGTTCCGTATCCCCGCCTTTTAAAAATGCAAAAGTACTAAAAATAACAGAGTAAAATAGTTTATAGAACGTAAATGTATTTTGAAACAAAAAATTTTTCCAGGAAAATAGAAATTCATTACTACACGAATTGGTGTCATCTGGTCTTCTTGGGAGGGGCTTCGGTGTATCGGTCCCCGAGTTGTCTAGCGCGCTGTCTCACTGATAACACACCACTTAGTTAGAATTCCACCTCAAAAAAAGATCTATACACGATAAAGTTAGTTTCAATTTTTAGTTCGCTTGACGAAGGTCGGTGCTTTTTCGGATACTATAATTCAATCCGCCAAATTTGAATTGACTGCATCGATATAAATGTAAGAAACTTGACTTGGGTGCTTCGTGTCTCTATGACACCAATAGCAAAGCAACACACAGCGTGACATTCAGCATTTAGAGGTTCTAAATCCAGAAAAGAAGGACAGGTACGGCAATAATGTTGAGTTAAGAAAAAATGGCGTGTTTGATCGCATTGTGTGTACTTTAATTGTAATCACCAATGAAAAATACGGAAACTTTGAGGCCGACAGTCTTCCGACATTTCTAAGATTGAAACTCAAAATTGAAGGTGTACGTACGTATACGACAACGTAATTTCCTACCATATTTTATTACATGTAATTACTTTTTGTCACAATATAACAAAATTAATGACTAAATGTTAAGTGTTTGAATAAAATAAGAGAAAACGTAAAAAAATAATGTAAAATTAGGTGATAAATTCAATTTATGTATGCAGATTATAATTTCAGTATTTAACTTTGATTGACAATTGCGCAGAATGAATTACCGTTCCGTTTCCGAGAAAATTTCAATATTACTAAAAATAGGTGATGACTCGTGGCTGCCGCATCAGGACCTATAGGTGTGACGTAGTTTTAACACTTCTGTTCGTTGACTTATACTCTATAGCTTGAGGACAGGTATAACAGCTTGGCTACACTTGAGTAATTATTACTGTCACGTCGTCTGTATGTTATAACAAAATATGGTCTACGAATACGTATATATTGACGCTTGTAAGATCAAAAATGGGGAAATGATTCAGGCGGGGAATGGCGAGAAAATACGAAGTTTTCCGAATAAATTATTATATTTTTATCGATTAAAGTCATGCGCATCGTTCATAAACATCATTAAATCAACAAAATAAATAAATTTTAAATCCTTACCACAGTCCTCCGTAAAAACTAGTACGGTTATAAATCAGTTTGTTTTTGCATTTGTTCAGAAATTTATTTGACAAACTTTTGCTTATTGGCTGAACAAAGGTCTTTCCGAAATTAAGTGATTTTCCGAAGTGATGTATCAAAAATGTTTCGCTTAACGATAATTCATTGCCACTGGAAGGTGTTTTGGTTGGTATTACTTATTGTCCATCCTAACTTAAGTTTCTGACTTGCTTATAATAAAAAAACAAACATACCGATCCATGTCCGATATCACAATCCAGAAGCAAAGTGAAAAACTTTGGAACTGACAAGTCAGGTTAGACACGTGAACTTCCACCAGGGAAGTGAGGCGATTGCTCCAGAAGGGTAAGCACCTCCTGTTTAGCTATCTACACCTGCCACGTGTGTAATCAATATTGTGTGAAAGGAACATGGAACTATGGGGTGTCAGATATATCCAGGACGATCCTGGACACAGAGACATAAAACTTATCAACAATACTGTGATGACGGCCATAAAACTTTTTGAGGGCATTGATAAGCCTAGGCTTGCAATATCCGTGAGTCAGCCATTTATTTGCAAGCAGCGTGCTTCGTTGTACAAAATCCTCTATGTTAGATGATTAGAGTTACACTACTGTTTTTAAACCACTTAGTAATTTTGTCATTATACCAAAATGCCCGCCCATAGTAAGGAGTCTAAATACACATTTTGTTGTTGCAGCACGTTTTTTGGTTGAACTGCAGTGACGGACCTAAAGAGGGTTTTGAAGGTGGGGTCGGACACCCCCTTATTTCTTTCCATTATATAGTGTATTTAGATTATAGAATGTATGCTTGATATACTTGCTCAGATTGCATGAAACTGCAGGATTTTATGTTACATTTCAAAAATGTTCTGGGGGTAGAACCCCCAGACCTTCCTATCTCGATTTTCTGCATAAACGAAAAATGTGGGAACCCCTTTCTGATATCCCTAGGGCGCCATGTTTTTGAACATTGTAAAACGAACGTGTTTTAGTAAGACCTATTTTAGACACTACGTTAATATATTTTGTTAATAGATAGAATAAATGGTTAAAAGGGTTGCTTTGACATTGTGCCCATTCGTACCATGGTCGTACTACGCCACATCTTTATATTTACGACCGACGGGCGTACTTTGTTTTAATTGACACACTAACGATTGTTGTCGTACCACGTTGCTACTAGTCTGTCACGGTATATCTACTACATATTGCTGTGCAATGATTATCGATCTTTGCTCAACGATTATTGATTGTATACGCTTAAAGATCGATGGCCAATTTGGCACGCTTTTTCTAAAGGCAGAAACTACGTTTATAGGAACATGAATACTCATTTTCAAGGCGCTTTTTAAGCATTCACACGACCATGTTTGCGCGGGAGTTTGAGTGTTACCGGAAATAGTCCGTGTGATTGTACTGAAGTCTTTAAGGAATGATGGGATAAATATCAGTGACCATTATACATTGTTTTAAGATTCGTTAGACATTGCAATTAAAAAGAGATCGGTAGTTTTGATTAAATGGCAGTCGTAATGTGTGATATTATACACATTTATCTTAATTAATTAGACGGTTTTTTGTAGAAACATAAATGTTATTGACATTTTTGTGAAAAGAAATTAAATAAGCAAAAACAAATACAATACACAAACAGTGCAGATCTGTCGAAAGTTTAAAAGTTTAACACTGAGTTTATATGAAAAGAGTCAAAACTCTGATATGTAGTGCCAAAGGTTCGGATGATGGCAGACGAAAGGTGTCGAGAAACCTCGATTTATCGCCACCATTTGTTCTGTCAAATTTTGGCGTTATAAAGGGGTTTGGCGATAAATTGGGGGAGGTGGATGAAAAACATAAACAAAATGGATTTTGGGACTTCAAAATAGTGTGGCGTTAAGTGAGGTGGCAAAGTTATCGAGGGGCATTATAACGAGGTTTTACTGTAATAAGTTTCGTCGATAATTAACAAACGAGGGGCCAAGGTGCGCTGTCGATTCGCGCATAAATGCGTTAGCTTAGTGTAAACCTTTCGACAGGTATGCACTGTATATATTTAAATATTCATCATTTACATATAAAATAAAAGACGAATTAAACATAAACGAACTTTGATATTTGTTAATATAATTTTGTTGTAAAATAACTGACATTTACGACTGTGACCTTCACTTGCTTACTGATTGATGGTAGTGTCGCGCGTGCCTGGTACCAATTGACTAACTGCGAAATTGAGGATTTAAAATTATTGTTGTGGTTTTGGGACTTACGTTAACCCGTTTCACCTTTTTGGTATTAACTGTTGTTTGTTTCAATTATTTCCGTATTTTTGTTATTATTTGATTGAAGACTGCAGTAGTTTTTATCTTAATAGATATGTTAAAACATATGTTAACACGGCTTGTTTCTATTTATAATTACATATCCCTATTTTATAGACAATTAACTTTGTGAGAGATGTGTAAATTTAACTGTTACGCAAATAGGTCGGATTTAATTGTAACATTATAAATGCATATGTATATTGGACATGAGGAATACGTATTTGAATTTATTTCTGTATCTGTAAAAAAACCATTACAAACACAAACGTATAGTCTAAACAATGAAAATATTATATTTTATATTTTATGTTTTTTTAAAACAACTTTCTTTTAAAAGATGCCCATAGTATTTATAATCATAACTAGTTGGGGGGGGGGGGGGGTATATGGGAATCACCATGTGTCTGTCCGTCCGTGTAAAATCGTGTCCAGGCCATATCTGACAGTTGCTTTGGAGGACTGTCATAAAACTTTACATGAATAATCTTCATGGTCCAAATGCGTGTCATGACCTTGAACCAAGGTCATATCGGAAAGGTCAATGTCGTGGGAAAACATTAAATGTTGGGAAGGGGATATTTGGCTCTCAAGAGACTGTTCAAGTTTTCTTTGTTTTTGTGCTTATAATTTGAATATGGTACGGTTATGTTTACGTTTGATTGCATTGCTCTTGCATGGTGTCGTCTGTTTATCAATTTTATTATTCTATTGTGTCAAAGAAAAACTTTTATAAACGCATAATGGGATAAAATCCAACACAACCATATCGGTCAATTTTCCAAACCAAAATTCCGTAATCAAAGCAAAACTGGAAAATTAAATCAAACATTCAAGTACACATACCATGCTAGATAAGTGTTACCGAGTGCTCTGGAAAGGTAAGCCCCCTCATTTCCAGATAGCTAGCTAAAATGAAGTAATGTTATTTAGTGGGATTTCAGTTCTTTAAGGATAACTAAATTTTCCGTTTTTTTCACATGGATTGTCCTGTATTTAGTTGCTGTAATATACCCACAGGTTATTCACGACCATATGTACATGTACTCTTGGAAAACCCCAACACCTGTCTCAATCCCATGAATTTATTTTTAGAGTTTAATAATAGTACAGACCTGTCGAAAGTTTAATACTGACCTAATGATTAGAAATCGAAGCTTGACTGTCGAGTGGCCGCGATACATGTATTGATGGCTTATGGCCGGAAAAATAGCAAGAGATAGATAGCAGCTGATGAGATATATAGCTAAAGATGCCGAAATAAGCTGCCTCATTCGACAATAATTCGTTTTTTAAGTGTTTAACTTTCTATATCCATGTGCTGTACATCGTTAAGAACTTAAAATGCACACGTGCTTTTTGTACCATACTTCAGTTTTAGTTAACAATACAAAATAATTGATTGACCTGACATTTGCGGTAATCACCCCCGCCACCTACAACCACAAACAGGAATGGACTTGCTAATTTCTTCTTTGAAATAGTGTAAATTGGCTGCGATTACACCATAAACGGTTTGATGCTTCAAGCAGAATGGACCCACCACGCCATTTATATAGCCCTAAAGCATTTTTGTCAATTGCACATTAATGACAGCTTTTTAACCAAATATGGGTGTAAATAAAGTTGTAGTTGGTAATCGTTATATGTATATATAAGACTATTATCCGATTTCCTTCAAGGCAAAATGATTCAAATACATCACTTGCTTATATTTATTGCATTTGCTACAGGCCAAATAAATTGATCATCTACAGTGAGAAAAAAAACGCGACTCCCCCTACGCATGTCTGTAGAATCGCTTAGCTCATAGCAAAAAAAAACCTCTCTATAACGAGAATTTTAAAAACTGACTTTTTAAAAGACAAAGGTAAATATGTTTTGTCAAACTTAAGCACTATTGTCAATAAATCAACAAAACTGAAAATAAATACAGTTCAATATACAAGCTTCAGTTACTAAATAGCTGGGATAACACCTTCTGCGTCACTTTCGGTTTTGTGCCCTTTTACTACCAAAGGGAGATAAACAGTGTTTCAACAATTTTAGGACTTTATTTTACGTCGTTAAAAAAGACAAAAATGATTAAAAAATGTTATTTGTGGCTAAATCGACTCTTTATTATGTAATCTTTCGGAAAATAACACTAAAAAAATCGGTTTTTGGTGACCGCTGACAATTTTCTATTTTGCATCCCTATGGGTAGAATTGTCAATATTGATGTGTCTGACAGTTTCCGACACCTACAATTACCTGTAATACACTAAAAACTTATCTGAACGAACTGCTAATACTCGGTAGTTTCCGACACCACTCGTAACTTTCCGGCGACGTAATACTTAACAACAAACTAAAAAACATAAATAAACAAAAAAAGAATACTACACGTCAAAAGAATGAGATAAGAAAACAAGACAAGCATACATGTATTAACGCATATTGCAACGACTCAAAATAAAACTTCAACTACTTTATTGGCGTACTGGATACGAGGTGCTCTAAGTGAAAGCCTGGCCTATTGTATATGATGTAATATTAAAAGAAATGGCGTTAAAAGATTAATAATTTTCTCTGTGTTAATTTTAGATACAGATCACACTTGAAATGATTATGGCATCCGCGCTTGATATTTCTGTATTAATAGTTAAAACATCCACAGAACCTGAATGATCAGAAGTTGACACCAAATCATAGACATTTTCCATATACGTAATGTTAAGCCTAGTTTTCGCTTAACGCACCAATGATATCCGGTGATGTGGTTCAAGTTCCTTCTAGGATCCTAAAAGTCCCTACGCTGTTTTAAAACCATGTATTGGTTATCGGATGATTGACATGTACATAAACTGAATGTATTAAAGTTACACAGTCCAACCTGCCTTAAAGGCCACCTCTATATAAGGACTACCTGCTTATAAAGGCCAGTAGCATTGCATCCCGATTGTTTTTTATTCATATTATTTGAACCTGTATATAAAAGTCACCTGCCCATAAAGACTACTTTTACTAGATCCCTTGGGTGGCCTTTAAAGACAGATTTGACTGTAGAATAAAGCCAAATTATAACTAAAACGTGTGCATTAAATGCATTAATGTTGTATTATAGGACCAAAGTATAACTTTCAAGCGAGTCCTTTGCCCTCTTTTAATGTTCCTGTGATATAAATTAACCTTTAACGCATGCTTCCGACATCTTTTTATCTAGAATATATATTATTTATATTTCCGCTGATTGTAGTCAATAATTGATATTTTATTTGATTTTATCTACTATTTTTTTACCACTTGGGAGTCGTTCAAGACTACTCAAAGCATATCCTACCACGTAGAAACCCAGTAATAAACAATACCTGTCAACCATATATGCATAACAATGGGAATAAGCTTTTTCTTGAATGACATGCTCATGAGATTGGCTTTAATAAATACTATTGCTACGTCAACATAACAATGGGAATAAGTTGAATGACATGCTCATGAGATTGGCTTTAATAAATACTATTGCTACGTCAACATAACAATGGGAATAAGTTGAATGACATGCTCATGAGATTGGCTTTAATAAATACTATTGCTACGTCAACATAACAATGGGAATAAGTTGAATGACATGCTCATGAGATTGGCTTTAATAAATACTATTGCTACGTCAACATAACAATGGGAATAAGTTGAATGACATGCTCATGAGATTGGCTTTAATGAATACTATTGCTACGTCAACATAACAATAGAAATAAGTTGAATGACATGCTCATGAGATTGGCTTAATGAATACTATTGATATGTCAACCATAACAATGGGAATAAGCTTTTCTTCAATGACATGCTCATGAAATCGACTGAATGATTGTTATTGCTATGTCAACCATTGTACTGGTAATAGGCTTTACCTGAATGACATGCACATGTTGTTTGCGTAATGCATATACTATTGAAATTACCTATGACAGCATATACACCAAAGTCGGTGGTATAACAATCGGTGTTCACAATTTTCGTTCTTTTCTTTGTTGGAAATACCTTTCTCTAATTATATTGTATTGCCTCGTGTTCTCAATTCCATTGTCAGCGCAGCCAATAACTTAAATAAATCACTAGGCGACAACCAAAGCAACTAGGTACACGCTACAGTACAATGGTTCACAAATGTCATGTTCTTGTGTTCGCCGTTGCAAGTTCCTGTAATAAAAATTAAATACGTGTGTCTCATTTCTGTGTATATATTATATTTCAATTGTCTTTCCTATTTTAAGCACATTGATGATTGCTTGCTTGGTTGAATGTTGCTTAACGTCGCATCAGCATTTTTTTTAGCTATTCGCGACGAGAACTTTTAATTAATCTCTATGAATTAATCTACGAATCTACGATGTTTAATTTAATGGTCGACCTTGTACCAGCGCGCACTCAGGGTGACTTTAAGGTGTTAGCTTACCGAGTCAGTACGCCACAGACAAGCGTACCACTCCCCCAGTCAAATAATACTGACATCGGGTGAACCAGTAAAGGTCAACGGCAAGAAAAATTTACCCCCACATGTTGTCTGAGCGGGACTTGAGCTCATAACGGTGAGAAACCCCGGATTTGTAGACTAACGTCTTATTCATTAGGCCACCGCGACCTTTTTTAAGCTCATTGACTGTGTACAGAGGAATTATATGATTAAAAAATGATAAAATGATGTGATCAGTTAAGCAATCACAAAAACTTGCAAGTAACAACGTCATAAACAAGCCTTACAGAGAAGTGTCAGTTGTCTAGTTCTCCTGTTTGATGGCTTAATGGTAAATCAAAGACAAACAAATTCCTAAGTCAATAATAACATTGTATGGTGTACAGTTAGGGTCAACTTAATTTATCGCTCCTCAATCCAAGAAGAAAAAGGCAAAGTTGTTAGTACGAAACAGAGAAGGAAACAGTTATAAAAACGCGAACGTGATAGATCGAAAACGTTAAGACAGTATCCAACAAAAACGCCAAGTCTTAACATTTGGCGAAATTGCAAAGGCGATAATACGATAGAGCCAAAATGCAGAGAAAAGTAAAGGCGACCTTTAGCGAAAGGATCATCTCGATTTAGCAAAAACGCAAAGGTGATAATGCGCATACAGCTATCTGAATGCGAAATGCCGGGAATGACTTATGTCGACACGATTACGGGAACGCAATTATGTGAGGACGGTATATCAAAAACGTGAAGGCGATATAACAAGCTAATGAGCAGTTACAAGAACGACAGAGCCATGATAGCTGTCAACTTTTTATCTTTTGTCTATATGTCGGGAAAACTGCGGTAGCTCAGTTGGTAGAGTGCTCGCTCCGTAAGTGGGAGGTCGTGGGTTCGATCCCCGGCCGGGTCTGACCCAAGACTTGAAAGTGGGTAGTGACTGTTCTTTCGCCAAGCACTTGGCACTACGAAATGAAAGTCACGGTTCTTTCGGATGGGAACTTAAAATAAACGAGGTCCCGTGTCATGATATGCTTGGCACGCTAAAGAACCCTGCTGTATAATGCCATCAGCGCAACGCACAGGCAAAATTTCTGCACCTTCGCCTATAGATGGCGACGTCTCGATATAAGTGAAATATTCTTGTCTGGGACGTTAAACACCATTACTCAACTCAACTCTATATGTCGGAAAAGCGAAAGATTACATTTCAAAAATGGCAGTAACCGGACCCCATACAAATGGCATGATGTCTATAGAAATAAGTTTTGTCTAGGAGACAAATTGAGCTTTATCTTATGTTAAGGGACAGTAAAATCAAAATGGCTGAACATACTGATTTCTCAGATGTATAATTATACGAAAATAATGACAGAACTATAACACAAATATTGGAAGAAAAGTCATTATAAGTCTGGTTAATTCCGTGATAATAGGCTCCGTCGACTAGTTCGTAAAAGTTACTAATCATTGTTATGTCTGCTTATTCAACAAAATTACCAAATAAGCCATATCGAGCCATTTTGACACGACACTGTCTATATCTTGACTTAAACAGAACGGGGTGGTAGCTATTTGTTTCGGTTTTAAGCACATATTTTTAATTTTGAAAAGGATTGATGTAGTATTTTAAATTAAACATAGCATGGTCTTGTTTTGGGGGCATTACAATAACATTAAATAAAAAAATGAAGCTAAGTGCTACCATTGACCTCTTGGAAATTTATAAATAATTGCTTCTACTGACATTGTCTTAATCTTAAAAAGAGCAGAAAGGTACCATTTGTTTCGATTTTAAGCATTTATTTTCCAATAGTTTTATCATCAACAGTACGATGTTTTATTTTAAATTTAACATATGATTGAGATTGAAATAAATTGTCTAAATATTCCAACATTACAATAATGTTGATATCTCTGTATCCAAAATTATCCTGGATGCATTTGACGTCTCGTTTTCCCATGCTCGGTTATTTCGTTTTCAATTTGAATTATATTTACACGCGAAGGTGTGTAGTCGGAAGTTGCTTACCTTTCCGGAACACCCGGCCTTACTTCTCTTGTGGAAGTTCGCGTGTCTAACTTAATATGTCAGTTTGCAAGTCTTTACTTTATGAATATGATTTGGACATGGACTGGTATGCATGTGTTTTATATATTTGAACTAACATATTGCAGTAGGTCCAAAATAACAACGAATTCAACTTATCAATAAATAAATAAATAAATATTGTAAATAAATAATAAATAAATAAATTATCATACACCATTGCTTAATTATGAAATTTGCAGCACAAGTGTTTTTGAATTGTGATTTGAACATGGACTAGACGGGTATGTTTGTATTTTCTTTATCCAAACTTCCAGATCATTTACTTATCATTTCTACTACATGTGTGTTCAAACAGCTTTTAAGAATTAATGTTCAGTTTTTGTAATGGCCTATAAACTTATTGTTAAATATTTATGATACAGACATGTGTGATAAGAAACCCATTGATCATAGGTAACCCTTCAGAATCAATTGGTCCCTCACTAACCTCCCCAGCTGCGAACCGTCAAACATTGATTAAATATTCATACAGTGCAGACCTGTCGAAAGTGTAACACTGAGCTAACGAATAAGAACCAAAGCTCGGCTGCCGACTGGCCGAGATACGGATTGCTAGTTGCCAAAAGATGTCGAGAGATAAAACAGCTGTCAAATTGGAAACAGCTGAGGTATAGGTAACGATGGACCGATATGAGTATCGATTTGGCACTTATTCGATAGGCAAGTGTTAAACTTTCGACAGGTCTGTACTGTATCTTAGCTAAGATGTCCCGTTAACCTGCATTGCATCTAATTAAGCACCTCAAAAGGTCGACTACCTTGTCCATAAACACGCAATGTACTATACCGAATTCGGATTTTGTTTTTGTTCTAATTGTTAATTTTATTTTTAGTTACATAACGTTTAGTTCATGTTGTCCCCATTTTGTATCGACATATTATTCAACTGTGTTAGATTCTAGTTAAATGTCGATAGCCTACACTTAATTAATAAATTATACCTACCTACCTACCTACCTACCTATCCTCTTCGCTCTGTTGTTCTTCCCGAAGTCTCTCTTGGTCTTCCTCTCTTTCTTTTTCCTTCTAGAGCCCAGGTCGATGTA
This sequence comes from Anadara kagoshimensis, assembly GCA_021292105.1. Taxonomy (NCBI): domain Eukaryota; kingdom Metazoa; phylum Mollusca; class Bivalvia; order Arcoida; family Arcidae; genus Anadara; species Anadara kagoshimensis. Next base: position 18,842,291 of record CM037862.1, on the reverse strand, counting down.
ATTTTTTTCTTTTTCATTGTTTCCTTTCCTTAATATAGTATATCTCCATCGCCTTGATTTTATTGTGTTTTCTACTGATGTTGTTTGTGTTCTTTCTCTTATGTCTTCATTTGTTATTTTATTAATACATTATATCGCATGCTTTTTTAAACGCGCGTGGAAATGCATAAAAAAGCAACATCTTAGAGATACATAATATGATCGACTTTTCCCTGTAAGGTTTAAGTCTATACAACCCCAGAAATAACTTAATACAATACACTCTCTAAAGTGCAACTACGCGTATCTATAGAAACTTATATAGCAGAGGTCAACGACATTTGTTCAGAGAACCATATGCATGTGCTATTTTCTCTTGTATGCGGGCATGAAATACAAGAATCTAAAGTGCAATTATAAACTTATATAGCAGAGGTCAACGACATTTACTCAGTGAATCATGTGCTATTTTCTCTTGTATTCGGTATGAAAATAACATGTATTTAATTAAAGATACTACATGACATTTCCAAAAGCAAAAAACATTTGAGAGTCTTGTCTTCAATTTTCAATACCAGAAAAAAATCAGAGTCTCTAAAAGGAACGCGTGTTCTGTTGTCATAGGGATAAGGATGGCATACTTTTTAATGATAATATTAAACATGTAAAGGTTAAATAAAGCAAATAAAAAAAAGAAAATTGACATTATAGTTTATATTATGTAGATTGGAATCGCTATACTATCGTATAGCTTACCTGCTTTTGGCAGGAATACCTGCTTACCTACATACCAATTGACAAATCGCTGGCCACGCCCTCTATGTTCCGGCAAAGGGTCGACGTGCTTGAATGACACGCAAAAAGAATGAAAACTCTGCCTGAATTGTGCGATTTAATGACGTCACTGACACAAGAACGCCAGTAGTTGCCGTGACGCTGCTTTGGTACCGTGATGGCGGCCAGTGACGGAACATTGTGGGCGTGGCTGGCGATACGTCAATTAATCTTCTTCAGGCTAACGGTGGAGCATAAATCCATAATGTTCTCGGCTTTAGCTTCTGTCTCTCCACAGGCACAGATAACTGCAACAGTATTGATATACCTCATTTCCCCTACATTCTTAAAAATCTATCACTTTCACACAGTCAAATCTGTCTATAAAAACTACCCAAGGGAACCAGTAAAAGTGGTCGTTATGGGTAGGTGGCCTTTATATACAGGTTCAAATAATAAAGAACAATTGGATACAATTCTACTTGCCTTTATTAGCAAGTGGTCCTTATATAGAGGTGGCCTTTAGGCAGGTTGGACTTAGAAAATTGTGTGTGTGTGTTCAAAATATAAAGATGAATAATATAAAATTTTGCATTTGCAATGTTTATTTTAAAATTGTCACATAAATAAATTTTTATAACATATTTTATTATGATATTTTAATGTTTTCATTGTTCATCTCATTTTGGTACTATAACATCTTGAAGCAGATATAAAAGATTCTGTTTTAGTTGAACTAACATTGTCTTCTTACTACATAGTACACATTTATGATGTTTGATTGTATTATCCTCTGTTTGAGACCAAATGAAATTATAGGAATATAATAACATTTGCTAATATGACGTCACTCATCTCTTGCTTATGTTCATAGCCGTAACGTCATTGTTTGGCTGTTCCACCAATTGGAATTGCATGTCGTACACGACAGTGTTATAAATTTATTTCAGGATTAACAAACAAAAAGTAAGATTTAAAAAAAATGCGAAATGTAAAAATAACCATTGAACTGTCTAGAAATGGCGTTTATAGTGCTATAACTGCCATTGCCATGTAAAGAAAACACGCGTAATTCAGTTTCCTTTGCACGGCAATGGAAGTTATAGCACTGTAAATGTCATTTCTTGACAGTCCATTGGTTAAATAAGCTAAACCAACATTGACTTTGAACAACTCTATTTTCAATTTATTTACGTAAAACCAATAAACGAAAGAATTGTAATGGGCGGGAGATGGTGGGAGAAGAGTGTGTCGATAACTGATAAAACTCTGTTTCTGGAAAAAATAATTAAATGTCCTTTTACAATTAATTATATCAAATTAAATGGTATATATATTGTCTGGTAATTTTCTTGTTTTTGTCTACAAAAAATAAATTACTTTTACAAATGATTTTATCTCTGTTTAAGCATACTAGTAAAACATACTTACGGTGCAGACCTGTCGAAAGTTTAACACTGATATAACGAAAAGGAGAAAAGGAGTAGTGGCTAGTCTGCCAATCGATACCAAGAGCTATTAGCCGAAATGCTACTTAAAGATAACAGGTGTTAAAGAGCCGTGGAATTACAGATAGCAAAAATTTCACCTGCTATTTTGTCTTATAAATCGCGAAAAAAGACCTACTAGAAAATTCCCGATATACGGTAGTTAACGAGCGGTCGATGATTCGGCACAGAATTGTAAGCTTAGTGTTAAACTTTCGATTGATTGAGTGATTAATTAGAGTTTAATGCCCCAGTCAAGCATATTTTACTGATATCGATACGTAACCAGCTATAGATCAAGTGCCAGAAATGTTTACCTTTGTAGTGCGCTTAGAGCAATGTGCAGCGAGGGTTATGAGACGTGTCACACCTGTCGTTTCTAAATGCCGAGTGCTTGGCGAAAGAAGAGTCACTAAAGTTTTCAAATCTTGGTCAGACCCGTCCGGGTTTCGTACCAACGACCGCCTACATACGAAGTTAGCGCTCTACCAACTGAGCTACCGTAGTTGTATAGTTAAACTTTGGACAGGTCTGTACTGTATTTTATTGATGTCCATGACATTTAATGTTAATCTAGAATCTGTAAAAAGTGGGGGAGTCAAAATAAAAGTTAACATCATGTTAAACGATTCAATAACGATTCTTACTTATAAAGGACTTTAAAAGCCATAAATTACCGTTGTTCTTTATTGTTCGTAAATTAGTCTTGCCGGGGTCCTGGCTTAACATCTAGACTCTATTGATCGCTAAGCGGGAGGCAAACCTCTCACAAAGATGTGTTTGATTCAACACTTGTATAATGCAATATCAGCAACAATCTTTTCTCTCTTTTTCTGTCATAATTAATTCAAAATACTTTGACAAGAAATTTGTATTATTTATTTATTTAAATCATTTTACGCCAATACCCCAGCTATGGATGTACATTCCCGGTTATTGATGTAGTTTGTCAGCGTATTTTTATATATTTACAATTGCAATATCTTTGCTTCAATCGATACATGCTTTTTGGTATGTGAATGCCAGTCGGCATTCCAATAAAGCATGCTTTTTGTATGCGCTTATTCGATTAATGCATGCTTTTTATATCAACATTGGGATAGTGTATGCTTTTTGGTATGAGCTTATTCGGTTAATACATGTTATTATATGCTAATATGGACGAGAATCCATGCTTTTTCGGTGGCGGATCGGGCGGGAGTTCCAGGGGTCGCAGCCCCAATTTATTTCTATTCATAATATTATGTATTTATTTTTAAAAAAAATCATAGGGAAACATGCCTTCAAACCCCTTAATTTGTTCTCTGCATCAACGAAAATATCGAACCTCTATTTCCAAAATCCCCTGGTCCGTGGCTACGTTTTGGTACATCGATGGCAATCGGTATTAGGTTCATGCATGTTTTTCGATACATGTATATAGACGCGAAAATCAGCAAACATTGGTTGTTAGTCAATCGTAGGCGTTGCTAACATGATAAGCTGATCTGCTTTCTATCACGTATACCATAAAAAGATACAAAGTAACCTGATAGGAAATACAGTAAGAAGTTAATTTGAAACACGACAATTTCTAAATTTGTTTTGTTCGTTTTTGATTTGTAAATTTTGCTATGATTGGTTTTTATTTGTAAAATTTACTTTTTTTTTTTTTATTTTAAATTTTGTTTGTTTGTTTTGATTTGTAAAATTTGCTTTTTGTTTGTTTTGATTTGTAATATTTGCTTTTTGTTTGTTTTGATTTGTAAAATTTGCTTTGTTTTTTTTTTTAATTTGTTATCATGTTGATTTTTCTTTATTTTGCTGGTTATACGTGCTTTCTTTGTGCATCACTTAAGAAATTTTATACTATCTTAAAATCAGTGCATTACTTCTGTTTGTGTAGTGCTCGCAGACTTGCGGACTCAATTCATTGTCATTAATGTTTACGACGTAGTGCTTTCAAGGTTGCGGACCAAATCCCTTGTCCAATCAACACTGAAATGATTGACAGACATTCGGCATCTTAAATGGACTAATAAAAACGGATACAGTGAAGTAATAAATTTTCGTTGTATTCAATTGTTTCGTTCTTTTCGTGGAGACACTGACCCACGAATTTACAAGTCATCGAAAGAGTATAGTTTACAAAAAGATCTTGAACAGTAACCACAAATAACGAATATATCACACCACAAAATGGTAGGTTTTCTAATATCCACGAAAATTGGACACCACGAAAATAAAAGAATTCGCAGAATAAAACTTTATTTGCAAATTTAACTCATAGTGATTTAACTCGATGCCTGTCAGCAAAATTATTTTTGGTGGGCGGTTTCCAAGTCTGAAATATTTAGAATGGTTAAGCGGTCACAAATCAATCAAGTTCACATACAGATATATGGATGACCTTCTATCTCTTAATAATCCAAACTCTGGAGAAAATCCTATTTCCTAGTGAGCTTGAAATAAAAGATACGTCTAATTCTTCAAATCCTGCTTTATATGTGAACTTATATCTCAATAAAGCATACATACGAAAGGCCGCATTCAAAGCTGTATGACAAATCTGATGGCTTCAATTTTTCTTCTCTCAGTTTCCCTTTTCTATTCAACAATATGGCCTTTTCTCCTGCTTATAGTGTACAACGAGTTCTTTATACATAAATAAATGCTTTTAACAAATAAATCGTTGACAGGGATATTGCAAGCCTGGGCTTATCAAGCCCTCAAAACGTTTTATGGTCGTCATTACAATAGTGTTGATAATTATAATGTAACTGTTTCCAAAATTATCCTGGATACAATTTGACGCCTCATAGTTCCATGTTCCTTTTATTTACATATAGCTAGCAGACAGAATTTGTGTACTCTTCAGAAGCACTTAGCCCCACTTCCCTAGTTGAAGTTCACTTATGTAACTTAATTTTTCAGTTTCTTAAGTTTTTAGAAGGCCTTTTGCATGCGTTTCGTACATGTACATGCCAACTAAATGGTTGCGGTGGGTCCATTAAAATAAAGAATTTACCTTATCAAAAATCGAGATAGATATTAAATTATTACAAATCATTGCTCAATTTTGAAATTTGCAGCATAAGTGTTTTGTCATTACTGCACACTTGACAAGATAGTTATCGGTGCATTTAGATCCAACACGCGCTTTTATTAGCGTGCTTTTTAGCGCGAAATCAATTACGTGTACCTTTTGAGTATTAACAGCAGTGTGAAAATTTCTGATCAAATGTGTGCGGTCCTACGATCTAATCGGTATGCATATCTCTTATCGGTTTACTATATTAAATCATTTTAAAATGTTTGATTTCTACAGTATTAACCTGTCGAAAGTTTAACACTGAATTACCGCAAAAAATTCAAAGATCGGCTGCAGAGTGGCCAAGGTACATGTATGGGTAGATAGCTAGTTTCAGAAAAGTTGCCAAGAGACAGAATAGCGCTGTCGAATAACTGTCGAGATATATACAGGGAACGAAGGTGGTGCCGTTTCGGGATCGGGACTGATTCGTTAGCTTAGTGTTAAAATTTCGACAGGCGTGTACTGTATTTAAAAAGTATACGAGTGCGTCGAAAAAGACATAATAAAATTGATCTTTTTTGCAAAATATAATGATCGGAGGTGTTCGCTGGCGACATATGTATGGCATAGATATCCAAAAGGCGGGCCTTGTTATATAATTACAAGGCTTTTTACAACATTTATTACAATTTTTTATAACTTAAACAAGTTGATGTGATGATTAAAAAATGTAATTTTTTCATTATTTTTAATCCTTCCTTATCTATGGACACGCCTTTTTCACAATAAACATCCCATTTACACCTTGTTAAAATTTTTAATTTAAATTTAATTTGAATTAAAGGAATTTTTACGAAATTTGAAAAATTCAGAGAAAAAAACAATTTTAATTTAAATGTTTAATTTGTAATTTTAGGAAACGCATAACCACACAATGGTCAAAAGCATGCCGACATCATGATAAAATTGACACTTCGTTATAATTAATATTTCAAAATAAAGGAATTGTAACGGATTTTGAAGAATCTCCAAAAATAATTTAGAATGTTAATTGGTAGTTTTTAACGAACACACATGGTCACATAATAGCCGCATGCCGAAATATTTAGATTTAAGGCATTGTGACGAAATTTGGAGAAATAGCGAGAAAAATAGTTAAATCGGGATATCTCAAACGTTCCGTTTGACAAAACATATAGCCACATCGATCATAGTCACATGATATTCATGAAATCATGATAAATTTACACTTCGTTAAAATTATTATTTAGATTGAAAGAACTATGACGAAATTTGAAAAATTCCGAGAAAATACATTTAAATCATTATATCTTGTCTAATGCTTTCCGTTTGACAAAACACAAAGCCACGTCATAGCTACATGCCGAAATCATGATAAAATTTACACTATGTTAAAATTAATATTTAGATTAACGGAATTAATAATCAGTAGGATAGCCAAGTCCAAATTGTGCGTTGGTTTTAAAATTTGAGACCTTCCGCGGTAAATAAAAAGGGATTACTTTTTGGCAAGTGTCTGAACCCGAAAAAAATTCTTCATTTTCAGAATCGTTTTTATACCATAAAATAACATTTCTAGCTACGAATAAGATGCAAGTGTGTGAGGAATTAACTAAACCTTCTACATGTATCAAAAAGTCCGAGATAAAACGCCACATTTACTTAAAATTACTGATATCCCGACGATAACCGATTTCTCTTGAAAATCAACAGAAATTTCTTCTCCATTTTTGAAACTGGTACGTTTTTTGTGTAAAGAATACTTTTCCTAGAAATTTTAATACAATGCCAGAAAATTATTATAGTTACGCCAGTAAATTATCGTACCTGGTGCATGAGGGTTAAATATGCGAAAATCGCAAAAATCCAACAGCATGATTTCAGTACGTCTTGTTGTCAATGAAAAAAAAATGGCCGCGACCTTCCAACGTAATGACGTAAACAACGTTCCCCGTGTCAAATATATAGGTCAACTGTCTACTGTATACACAGTATACGCAATGTACAGTACAGACCTGTCGAAAGTTTAACACTAAGCTAACCAAAAGAAGTCAAAGCTCGACTGCCGAGTGCCTAATGTATGGAAAGGTAGCGGTCGAAAAGCTGCGAGAGATAGATGGCAACTGCTGTCGATATTTATAAACACCAAACGAGGGACCAATATGGGCTGTCGCACTAATTCGTTAGCTGGATGCTAAACTTTGTACAGGTCTGTACTGTATTTATCGATTTTTTTTGCAACAGGCATCCTCATCTGGCACACATCATATGACATGTGTTTGTTGATGGAGATACTTTAGGACCCCAACAGGAATAAATAAATAGGGCCTACATTAAAAAATAAAAAATGATAAATAAATAAATAAATAAATAAATAAATAAAAGAAATTCTACAGAGAAATAAGTTAGAGCTGGGACACAGTATGTTGAGCAGGTTACAAAATGTCTAGCAGGTTAGAGATGAAATAAATAAATAAATAAATAAATAAATAAATAAATAAAAATAAATAAAAATAAATAAATAAATAAATAAATAAATAAATCAGAAATTGTTCAGAGAAATAAGTTAGAACTGGGACACAATATGTCAGCAGTTAATAAACAAATAAATAAATAAATAAATAAATAAATAAATAAATAAATAAATAAATAAATAAATCAGAAATTCTACAAGAAATAAGTTAGAGCTGGGACACAGTATGTTGAGCAGGTTACAAAATGTCTAGCAGGTTAGAGATGATAATAAATAAATAAATAAATAAATAAATAAATAAATCAGACATTCTACAGAGAAATAAGTTAGAGCTGGGACACAGTATGTTGAGCAGGTTAGTGATGATAAATAGGTAAATACATAAAAAGAGATCCAAATAAGTTGCATTTTGTCTTTCCTCAAGGTACTAACATGAAATGTGGCATGGAAAGTAAACTCAGTTATTTTTTGGAAAAATAAAACAAATATTTTTATATGAACAAAATTAACTTTTAAAAAATAAAAAATATTGAATTACTAAAAAGTAAAAAAAAATTTATGAACAGGTAGATAGTTAAAAATTTTGTCATACTGTTGTTTGTTAAATGAATGACAAGTGGGCCATAATAGCATTTAAAAGGACTAAAATTGTCTAAATTATCAAATTTAATTTAGAAACTACACAAACAGGTGATTTTATGGGGGACAGGTACTTTCTAGTTGTTCTGGCTGTGATAAATAGATAAATCATTTACAAATAAATCAAAAACTATGGGATCATATGGCAGTGTTCATTCTAGAAAGGGGCTGTTGATCCTTTATTTTGCCAAATGGCACCATTGTAAAGGCCATAGTGGACCACATTTAAAATTAGATTTCAAATGCAAGTTCAAAATATTTGAGAGCATTGTCATATACATTATATGAAACTTTTAAATACTTCATCACAAAAGCTTTTACATCAGCCTAAAAGACTACAAGTCACATCAAACATTAGATGTATGCAAAATTATTGATGTTATTCAACTTGTTATTATTAGAAATGAACCCATCTGAAAAAATCCTAGAATGAACACTCATGGTTATTAGTTTACACATAATGGAACATTTTTCAAAGAAAAATGCATTATGTGTGACTAAACCAACTTTGTAAATTGTAATAATGTTGAATGTCTCATTTCATGTAAAATTAAAACATAACAATATCTTTAATACACTAGGAATTAGATATCATCAGACATTTATGAATGTTTCATTTTATATAGAATTAAAAAATCAACACATATCAATATCCTTAACATACTGGGAATTATATACCATTACACATTTATGAATTGAATGCTTCTCTTCAGTCTTGATACTGAATACCTACTTTTTCACCACATGAAATGCTTTTCATGCACCCTTGTCTGAAGTGTAGCATACAGGTAACAGCATAGGTTAAAATCTTACTATGTCAGAAAGTTTGCCAGTTCTCTTGTTGAGGGGTGTGTTTTACCTCAGGGATGAAGCCTAACTATTTTGAGCTAGGGGCCAGCTCACTTCATAAAAGCATTTGTAACAGTAATAAATGGCTTAAATGTGTAAACATTAAGGGGACCCAGACTGGATTTTAGAAGTCATTGGCTACTTGGCCCCTGCTTATCTTCATCCCTGTACCTATTTTCCCCCTTAATCTCATTTACCTGATTATAATTGAAATAATCTTGAATGGAGTGTGTTTACCAACCAATCAATTCTAAATTTAACTGATAAATCAATAAATCTGGAATAGGCCTGTGTGTTACAATTATTTTGAATTCTTTCAAACTAATAATGTCCGTTTGGATACACTGTGTCATGAATTTCACTGCATTTGCATAAACTCATTTCTTAATGTTATTATCAAACCAGTTCCCATGAATTTTCCTGAAAGGTGATATTTATTTATCAGAATTTTACAATTTTACAGAAATTACTGAAATTCCTAAATATTTTACAGATCTGCATTTAATCATTATAATATGGAGTTAAATTTTTAACCAAGTCAAATGAAATCCACATGATTGGTATTCACTTTTCCTATTTCCTACTTCCACATAGTCTATTTTTAAATGTTATTTGTGCTATGTCAAGTTGACTTAAAACTTTTAATGAAGCAAAATAATCAATTTTTCATGTCTAAATTGTACTAAAATAATAATGCCGGGGTTATTGGAATCAGAACAGAAACAAAAATTTAAATAATAAAGACCAATGTTGTGTTGACTCTGGCTAAACTAACATGGTAGATGTTTCCTCATTTAGGGAAATATTTCATAAAGGAAAATCCAGTCTAACCCTCTTTAATGATGTTAGCTTATTTATCCAATGATATGTACTGATATGACAGACAGATCCTGTTTATATTTTGCCAGCAAAGCAAAATTAGTTGGTAATTTTCAGTAATTCTGAGTCCCTAACTAGCCCTACATGAGCAGGTTGCACTGTACACTGTATTGGTACAGGTCCCGAGTCCATATGGGTAAAATTAGAACACATCCGTATCTAATGTGTTCGACAGCTATGCAGATCGATCGTACATGACAAATAAGGCAAAAAAGCTTGACTATTTTGTCCAAAATACACGATGACATTTTCTGCATGCTAAAATTGTGATCGAAGCGGGACGAATGCTAATCAAATATGTCCGACTGGAAGTAGTTCCAAAAAATCGGCAGATTAGACGAGAAATGAGGTGAAAATACAATATTTTTAAGGAAAAACTTACTTTATTTCAACAAAAATATATCCACAGCGTCTCTCGATTATCAAATTTATACATTACATACAATAAGGAAGCTGTCTTTGCATTTTTTCTGTGTCAAATTAGCCGGAAAGGGGGCGGCCCATGATCGAGAATCCGGCAATGTCATCGATTTTTTCGACATTTGAAACTGGTACGTTTTTTGTGTAAAGAAAATTATTTAACAAATTATACATCAAAATAACCGTGAGAAAAAGTTCTTTCCGTTCATGTAAAAACATCTTTGGTGCATGGGGAACTGCGTATACAGAATGATATTTTTTAAAGTTTCAATTTTCAATTTTTCGCCGGTGCCTAACATTCAATTACGATTTAAATAGTTGAATTATCGCCGACTTTGATAAAAATCGTCTTTAATGACTTACTTTTGTCCTCAAAAAACGATAAAATACTACAAATAGTATTAAAAACTCGCAGTGAAATAAATATTATGTAATTTTACCGCCTCGAGTGAATTCAAATTTTTGACAATTTTTTCACTTTGTCTGCGCGTGAAATTTTGTTTGATGAATCAATGCGCTGGCCGGGTTGGCTATCCTACTGAATATGTCGAAATTCGAAAAATCCCCAGAAAAAATTATTCAAATTCTTTAAATGGTAATTTTTAAATGTTCCGTTCAGAAACCTATTGCCACATATTACATTGTAATTGTCACATACCGAAATCATGATAAAATTTGAAAAATGTCCAGAAAATGAATGTTTTCGGTTGTAATTTCTTATGCTTTGTTTTACAATGACATGATCACATACCGGGCGTTTTTTTTAACTTTCCTAACATAAACTATGTAACGAACGCATTCCTTATACACATCAAACAAACGGGAGTGTGATTATACATAATGAATTATACTGATTAGCCAGTGTCCTACCAATAGACAATCACATAACATAGTCATTACCTACACCGGTGATGAAACACGTAAAACAGTACAGGCCTGTCGAATGTTTAACGTCAAGCTAACAAATAACAGACTTGTCGAATATTTAACAATGAGCTAACGAAAAGAAGTCGACGTTCGGCCATCGAGTTACCGAGACATGGCTAGCTAGTTTCCGAACAGCGGCTAAGAATTAGAAAGCAGCTCCCGAGATATATAAATAACGAAGGGTTGAATTGAGTTTAATTCGGCACAAATTCGTTCGCTTATCTTTTAATTATCAATAAGCCTGTACTGTAGTGTAGAATCGGTCCTTAATTACCTACATACCAACAACTGTGCTATCCCGCGGCCGTTATTCGGCTAGGAGGTATCCAACTCTTGGCCACTCGGCAGTCGAGCATCGATCCCTTTTTGTGACCCCAGTGTTAATCATTCGACAGGTCTGTACATATGTGTGCCTTGTACTGGCACGTGCTGTATATGAAAATAGAATATGAGTTTTTTTTCCTCGAAATTTCGTAATATTGCATTTAAAGTGCATATTACACTACATTACAGCAACCACAGGCAGGAAATACATATTGCAATACACTTGATGTTTCAATTGTTCCGGAAAAAAATAATAGAAAACCCTTAATCACGTTTATATGTGACATTCATATGCAACTAAATTTTATTGGTCAGCCTCTAAATAAAAAATGCTGTTTCACTCCTCTATATCCTTTTTAGATTATTTTAGGAAAAAATGTAATTTTAATTGGTCAGACTCCAAAGTAGAAATGCTATTTCACTCCCCTCTGTATCACTTTTAGATCTTTTTATATAAAAAAAATACGAATTTTAATTGGTCAGCTTCCATATTAAAAATGCTGCTTCAATCCTTTCTGTCTTATTCAGATCTTTTAGGAAGAACAAACAGATTTTTATTGGACAGTTTTTAAAACTGTTTCATATGAAACCTCCTTCAATTCTCACGAACTGATACTTGAAAACTTTACTCACGTTGTCCTGCATTTTGACTTGTGTTGTTTGTAACTGGTAATGTGAGCATTCATTGAATGACCGTATACATGTTTTATAACCAAAATTATATTACAAATGACTGGATGAAAACCAACAAATAATGTGTTATGTTAGTTTTAAAGTGACTAATAATGATGATGATGATGATGATGATGATGATGATGATGATGATGATGATGATGATGATCCCATTGACGACACAGGTTTCCTGATATCGTTTTGTTAAGTCATGAAGGAATAAGGAATTGTTCTGTTCAGCAAAATGATCCAAGTCCCCTCTCGCCCCTAACTAGTGCAAATTCACCTTTCCAACAGTATACGGTTTAAGTTCATCTTAACTTTAGCTGGAGATGTTCTTTAAGCACCTTTAAAGCTTAACAAGCACGTTTAAAGCTAATCAAGCTCACACAAAAATACAGGCCCGTGTCCAAATCACAAAGCAAAAACTTTGAAACCTGTCTAATTAAACTAAACTCGCGAATTTTCACCAGGAACCAGTTGTTCGAAGCTTGATTAACTTAATCAGTGATTAACACAGGTTCAAAAGATCATTTAAAATCACCATATCATCATCAAATCCATAGATTTATAACCATGTGGTTCAATTTGTTGAAATTCTATTAACTCGCGACATTTTCAACATTAATTTCATAGCAGATTTGAAATTACCCATTATTTATATTTTGACTAATCAATTGATTAAACTAATCAGGCTTCGAACAACACGCCCCAGAAAAGGGAGACAATTGGTTAGAAAGGGAACCGTCTTCTGTCTTACTAGCTGTACATGCTACTTGTGAAATCAAATTAAGAATGAATGATTTGAAATTATGGGGGGGGGGGGGGGGTAATGGTTAATGGGTTTCTGTTGTACCACGCGATTCCCTTTTATTGGAGATGCCTTGCTCAATTCTCAGTGAAACTTTATAGCAACAATGTATCAACCCTGTAGATGTGCAACCCGCATTTTCAATTTCCAACATAACTGCCGTTACCATGGAAACAGGAGGTTTGAGACTTTTGTCATTGTACTTGCCATAATTACAACTCTAGTTGTATTAAGTATCATGAAATGTAAAAGTTGGTTATACAATGCCTAGCAGAATCTAAATTTTGCGTTACATCGCCATTGGAAACTTTTCAATGTTCCAAAAACAATAACTAAAATCAACATTTTTCAAATCATTCAGCCACGTCATTTAGCTAATTGAATGACGTCATTTGACGTATTCGTTGTTTTCGTCATTTTCAATAATTTCTGAATGTATAATCAAATGTTTATTTATGTGGCGAACAAGTTCCACAACAATGGTTCAAAACATTATAATAGATGCAAGATTAGCTCTAACCAAATAAACCTTAAAATGCCGAACAAGAAAATTGTACAAAAGGGACAAGCAGTAGTCCCTTTGGTATCTTTCTTCATACTTGACTGAATACATGTACTACATTGACTTAAATTTTTGATAAAAATGGCATCTCTTTATCTCAGGTTATATATGACGTTACAGTTCTATGTTAATTTCATCCAATTTTGAATTTACACGTGGCAGTTGTAGCTAGCAAGTCAGATGGTGGTCACCCGGCTTCAGAACCCTAGTGTAAGTTATGTTTAACTTTATTTGCCAGTATTAAAAAGTGGTTACTTTGATTTTTGGATTGTGATTTGAACATGGATTTGTTTTTGACTGTAAAACAAAGGGGACTGATAGAATCCTAAAAAGCACTTTAACCATACCACTCCCTTATGATCATATCCAGTGCGTTTCAAGAATCGTTTGGTCTCAACGCTTCTTTGCGTGCTTTGTTTTCTTATTCCATTCAGTTCCATTCTTTTATGTGTGGGGGTTTTCTTTCTTTGGCTTTTGCCAAGTAAGTGATTTTCAGCTATAGCTAAAAACAGAGAACCACATCTCAAGAATATTAAAAACTTCAAAATATTAATAATAAAAAATCTGATGATTGGTGTGCAATTATTGGCTTTGTTCAATTGTTCTTCTATATTTAGTAGTCACGAAACGCTAATAAAACTAAAAAAAAGCCGAGGACATTCGAGTAGCAAATATCAAAATATTGCTAAAATTACTAAAAATCACGAAATAATCAAACATAAAGAAAATCGTTTATTATCTAATATTTGATATTAAATAATAAATTGAAGCTGAAATCGAAAAAGAAATAATAAAATTGTTCTTTTTTGCAAAATATAATGATCGGAGGTGTTCGCTGGCGACATATGTATGGCATAGATAAAGAATGAGTGATGTGAAAAATGATGGGGGGAGGGTAATGGTTAATAGGTTTCTGTTCTACCACGCGATTCCCTTTTATTGAAGATGCCTTCCTCAATTCTCAGTGAAACTTTATAGCAACAATGTATCAACCCTGTAGATGTGCAACCCGCATTTTCAATTTCCAACATTTCTGCCGTTACCATGAAAACAGGAGGTTTGAGACTTTTGTCATTGTACTTGGCATAATTACAACTCTAGTTGTATTAAGTATCATGAAATGTAAAAGCTGGTTATACAATGCCTAGCAGAATCTAAATTTTGCGTTACATCGCCATTGGAAACTTTTCATTTTTCCAAAAACAATAACTAAAATCAACATTTTTTCAAATCATTCAGCCACGTGACTTTTAGCTAATTGAATGACGTCATTTGACGTATTCGTTGTTTTCGCCATTGTTCAATAATTTCTGAATGTATAATGAAATGTTTATTTATGTGGCGAACAAGTTCCACAACAATGGTTCCAAACATAATAGATGCATGATTAGCTCTAACCCAATAATCCTTAAAATGCCGAGCAAGAAAATTGTACAAAAGGGACAAGCAGTAGTCCCTTTGGTATCTTTCTTCATACTTGACTGAATACATGTACTACATTGACTTACATTTTTGATAAAAATAACATCTCTTTATCTCATGTTATATATGACGTTACAGTTCTATGTTAATTTCATCCAATTTTGAATTTACACGTGGCAGTTGTAGCTAGCAAGTCAGATGGTGGTCACCCGGCTTCAGAACCCTAGTGGAAGTTATGTTTTAACTTTATTTGCCAATATTAAAAAGTGGTTACTTTGATTTTTGGATTGTGATTTGAACATGGATTTGTTTTTGATTGTAAAACAAAGGGGACTGATAGAATCCTAAAAATCACTTTAACCACACCACTCCCTTATCATATCCAGTGCGTTCCAAGAGTCGTGAGGTCCCAACGCTTGTTTGCGTGCCTTGTTTTCTTATTCCATTCAGTTCCATTCTTTTATGTGTGGGGGTTTTCTTTCTTTGGCTTTTGCCAAGTAAGTGATTTTCAGCTATAGCTAAAAACAGAGAACCACATCTCCAGAATATTAAAAACTTTAAAATATTAATAATAAAAAATCTGATGATTGGTGTGCAATTATTGGCTTTGTTCAATTGTTATTCTATATTTAGTAGCCACGAAACGCTAATAAAACTCAAAAGAAGCCGAGGACATTCGAGTAGCAAATATCAAAATATTGCTAAAATTACCAAAAAATCACGAAATAATCAAATCGTTTATTATCTAATATTTGCTATTAAAAAATAAATTGAAGCCGAAATCTCATATTTTTAACGTTATTGGCATAACCTTTTATTTATTATAATTTTAACAAACCTTTTGTGTCTTATTATATATATCTAGTGACTGTTGAACGATGACCTTGGTTTATTGCATTGGTCTTCTGTTTTTAAGAATCAGGAAAAACATAAATGAAACTAAAAACAAGTCAAGGACATTCCAGTATTAGACATTGAAATAAAATTAATATAATGCTACAATTTCGAATGTTCACGAAACAATAAAACATACGGCTGCGGGCAAATTTGAAATGAAGATCTTTAAACCACATTGGCATAAATTGAATATTAAAATTTTTTTTTTTTACAAAACATTCGTGTTTATTTATGTCCTTAAGTATATTTCACGTTCCATAGTTCCACTTTCCATTTATTCCCTAATTTGATTTAACACGCGGCTTATGTAAGTAGCTAACCAGGATGTACTTCCGTTTCGGAGCACCCGGTCTCACTCCCGTTGAAGTTCACGTGTTAAACTTTATTTGTCAGATTTCAAAGTTATCACTTTGCTTTGTGATTGTGAGTTAAAATGGTCCGGCATGTTTGTGTTTGATACCCTTATTCAGCTTTAAAACATGCTAAAGGAACATACCCAGCTAAACTAAAGGTGAAATAAGTTTTTTACTTTGATTTGTCTAGCGGCATTATTTTTCTATATAATCACTGAGTGCCATTGAAACTCCAAATAACTCAATGATAATTCCAGTAGCAGACATTAATTATAATTGTGATATCGATATTTGCGCGCTATTTTTGTGCCATTCTCTGGTTTCCCAAATCATTTTTAATACGGCATGCTTTGTCATATGACGCTGTCGTTGATGACATCATATGATTGTTGTCGACGTCATCGCTGTGTTGTTGTCATATTGCACTAGTTCTTATATCCATTTACAAGAATCTGTGAAACATTATGTATTGTACGACAAAATGGTATTTTCAACATCTTGAAAACATTTTTGATTTCATAATTTTGGTCCAAGCACTACTGATCAGGCATTGTATTCCAAAACGGCCGTCTAGTGCAATAAAAACGAGTATAATATGTAATTTAATCAACCACAAATATAACAATTCATGTGAAAATCAAAACCCAAAATATAAAAATTTTGAAAATTGACAAATTAAGCTAAACGCTTGAACTAGGGAAATATTGCCGGGTTCTCTGTAAGCTAAGGTACCTCATGTTAAGCTAGCTACACCCGTCACATGTACATTCGAAATTCACATTGAAAGGAACATGGGACTATGGGATATCAAATGATGTTGCATACTTCTACGTTCTTTACATTCTCTTTGATTTTACATGTGACTGATGAAGCTAGCTAAACAGGAAGTGTTTTTCCCTTCCTGGACACCTAACCTCACGCACTTCAACGGTGGAAGTTCACGCGTGTAACATTATTTGTCAGTTTTCACAGTTTTTGGTTTGCTGTTCCGCTTGTGGTTTGGACGTGTACCGGTATGTTTGTGTTTGATTTCACATAATCTGAATTGGTCGGGGCCAAAAATAGCAAGATGGTCAATGCGTTCAGGTGACATTTTGCTTTATGTAAAACTTCATTCGCCTGTCATAAATTTCGTCATTTAAAATACTACATACCATGCATCGTAGAATGTCTGTTAATTACATATTTCTGATCTCAGGTTTGTTTGAAAATGTTCATTTAGTGTATTTTATTTCAGTCGCCCAAAACTCAGTTGAAAATATGTTAGTTATGGTTGCATCCTAGACTAATCAAGCCCTCAAAAACTTTGATTGTCCCTATACCTTACCTTAATTCTCTCAGTGTCAGGAGGTACACAAGACTTGGACGTCATTCCTCCATGTCGGTCGGTCTGAGGCTACACGACGTGCCGCATTCCGGGTGGTCCAGCCTGTACCGTTCCGTTCTACTTGAACCATCCGCCGCCAAGTTGCTTTAGAGCGGCCTCTATCATTGACATGTATCGTTGATAAGTATGATATATCTGTATCCAAAACCATCCTGGATACATTAGACGTCCTATAGTTTTATGTTTCTTGTTCAATTTTGATTTCACACGTGGCGGATGTAACTAACTAGATAGGAGGTGCTTACCCTTCCGGAGCACCCGGCCTCAATTTCTTAATTGAAGTAAGTGTGTTTTTGCTAGTTTTTAAAGTTTGTAATTAGTTTAAAGGATTTTGATTCAGGCATGGACCGGTATGTTTGTTTTTGGTTGAGAACAGATGCACTAGAATGTTAAGTATTTGTCGTTTTGTTTTTAAGCTCTTCCTCTTTATATGATCGCTTGTTCCCGCTAATTAATACAACGAAACAAGCTGCTTATTAATAAAATGTTGACCTAGGGATATTGCAAACCTAGGCTTATTAGATCCCTCAAAAAGTTTTATGGTCGTCATCACAGTATTGTTGATAAGTATGATGTCTCTGAGTCCAGAATTACCCTGGATATATTTGACATCTCATAGTTCAAGGTTCCTTTTACACATGTAGCAGATGTAGCTAGCTAAACAGGAGGTGTCTACCTTTCCGGAGCACCCGGCCTCACTTTCTTAGTGGAAGTTTATGTGTTTAACATATTTCGCCAATTTTCAAAGTTTTTGCTTTGTTTTAATTTTGAGATTTCACCATGGACCGGTATGTTTGTTTTTGATTGAGAACAGATGCACTAGATTGTGAAAAGTTTGCTGTTTTGTTTTCAAATACCTCCTGTTTTATATGTATGTTACTAAATCATTATTGTGTTGAATGTTTGTTGAGCTCAAAAACAGTACTATGTACATGTATATGACAAATCTTCTAAAGTCTTTAGTGAAGTTTTATTAATATACAGCAAAACCCTGCATTGGTCAACCATGATTTTTTGTCACTTTCAATAAAGGGCAATAAATCTTCTTGTCTTGAAAACGCATATATATTGGATGAAAGAATTTACATAAAATGGTTTAAGTTTGGAAAAAAGGGGGAGGAGCTTAAATTTGTAAATTTGTTTAAATCTTTCCATATAAGGTAATACCTATTCCTGTCCATCACTAAGAAAAACAATAATCCCATTCATAATAATTGTGTACATACATAAATACGGAAACCAAAACAATACCATCTTGGTTGTTCAATGTATTTATTTTGTCGTATGGGCAAACAACATCGACCTGTCTGCTTGACCTCTACTTTAAATATTTACAATAGAGCAGAATATTTATGTTTAGGTAACACACGTGTTTTTATCTACACCACATAGTATACATGAGTTGTGCATGAATTAACTGCAAATCCTAACACTGTCCAAATATTGGGTGGAACCTCTAGTATTAATATTGCTAATAAAAGGTCAAGCGGACAGGTCGAACTTGTTTGCTAATCAATCAATAATCTGTATATGAATCAATATTTTGTTTGGAAATCGCCCTGGAGAATACTTTACACTTTTAAATATATTAAATTTATTTACATACTTGAATAATTATAAGGATAAGACTAAGTCAATGAGATTTATAAGTTACTCTGTTAAACGAGTATATCTGTAGAGCCATCTCTCTCTCTCTCTCTCTCTCTCTCTCTCTCTCTCTCTCTTAGCTCAGTTAATTGAGCGCTCGCATCGAATGTGGGAGGTTGGGTTCGAACCACGGCTGGGGTTTGGCCAAGACTTTAAATTTGTCATGAATGTTCTTTCGCCAACCACTTGGCATTCAGAAATGGAAATGATGGAGTCATTCAGGTGAGACCTTAAAATTGATGTACCGTGTCACGGCAGACGTCGCCTGCTAAAGAACTCTCCCTATATATTCTCGACTGGGACTTAAAGTCTCTCTCTCTCTCTCTCTCTCTCTCTCTCTCTCTCTCTCTGTATATGTATCTATGTGCCTCTCTCTTTCACTGTATATGTATCTATGTGGCCTCTCTCTCTCTCTCTCTCACTCCCTCTCTCTCTCTGTATATGTCTGTGTGTGTCAAAAAGTTAAAGCCTCATAAACTATATCACAAATTTCAAAGTGAAAGTTGATACAAATGAGAAATATGGTCTATTAATTTCCCTAAAGTTTATCAATGAGGACCAAATATTTTTAACCGAGAAATAAGGTCTTAATTGTTTTACCGGTCAGGGGTTACTCTACTAGTCATAGTTTTTAGCACACTTTGAAATTAAAAATACGCCGGTGCTTTTTTTTTCTTTAATTTGAATCAATTATTAATTACCTCACGCCCATAGTTCCGAGCGGAAGTAGTTTCGACATGTAACTTAATTTAGGAATCACTTGAAAAATCTTAAAACTAATTCGGGCAACAAGTGTTTTTTTAGTATATATATTTAAACATTGGTTGAAATTTGATTGCATAAGAATACGTTTACGACAAAATTTAACTGGGTGTGTCTATAAGCTGAAACAATTTGTACGAGTGACTATGACCATACTCATGCTGGTTGATAGTAGTCACCTCATCTATTGTGTGTACACTGTACAGACCTGTCAGAAGTTTAAAACCAAGTCAACGAATAAGTGCTGATAGGGCATCACATCTCGACCCCTCAATACCGATAACTCGACAGCTGCAGTCCAACCTGCCTTAAAGGCCACCTCTATATAAGGACCACCTGCTTATAAAAACCAGTAGAAATATATCCCAATTGTTCTTTACTCGTATTATTTGAAACTGTATTTAAAGGTCACTTTTGTCAGTTCCCTTGGGTGGCCTTTATAGACAGGTTTGACTTTTTATCTCTGGAAAGCGTTTCAATCACTAGATATCCATATATCTGAGATACCAAGCCTCGACTCGTTTTCGTTAGCTCAATGTTAATTTTTTGACATGCCTGTACACATTATAGACCTGTCGAAAGTTTAACACTGAGCAATCGAAAAGGAGTCGAAGCTCGGCTGACGAGTGGTAGAAACCTTGGAAATAGAGGGTGAGAAATAGATAGCAGCTGTCGAAAACTGCCGAGATATGTTTGACGAGGAGCTGAGATGAGCTGCCCATACGGCACCCATTCGTTAGCTTAGTATTAAACTTTCGACATGACAATTGAGGAGTTTAAATATGCTGCCGATTGGGCACTAATCGTTATCACGGTGTTATCTTTCGACAGGCCTATACTTTGTATATATATAGAATATATCTTCATAAAGTCACATGCTATATATACACCGGGATTTTCTATTTTAACAACACGTGGTTATCATAGAGTCGTGTATAAGTGCTTGTTTTTTGGCGATAAGTGTTTATTTTTAAACCCCGGAAGTTATCGAAATACCGCTTTATTGGGGTATAATGATTTATAATAGAAGGTCAATGTGACAATTTTGTTTGATAACAAGTGAAATACGTGTGTAATAAGTTAGAACATGTTGTGTTATAAACTAGGGTTCTTGTGAACGCCGAGATGCAACGATTTCGGTAAAATCATCAAAATTCTCGAACAACAAAAAAAAAACCCAAAATTTTAACCTCCTTCTTTGATTTCATCATACCGGGTTTGTTCTCATTCGTCTATGCATTGTTAATGCTTAGTTGCAACGAATTAGGCGAAATAAGAAATATTTTAATAAACACCAGTGTTTAACCTATTCCTCTTGGTTCTAATCATACCGAATTTGCTGCAGTGTTCAATGTCAGTTTTCTTTTTTTTTTTTTTTTTTTTTTTTTTTTTTTAGAATTTGATCAAGCAATTCGTTGGACTTGACAATAACAGCATTAGAACCAAAATGCCTAAAATAAATGAACGAACACAAGATTATATAAAGGGAAAGTGAAGTAATAGTGTTTTACGTCCCAGCCAAGATTCCTTTAATCACTTATATGTATATATCAGTTTCGTGATGGTGGAGGAAACCAGAGTGAACACTTCCGACCTTCGGCAAGCAAGCGAACTCACATTAGAATGTGTCGTGACCGGGATTCGAACCTGTACGCTAGTACATGTAGGCTATAACAGGTGTTGTGATCTATAATAGCGCACTTTAAATATAATTAGACCACTCGGCCACCGATGCTCCGACACAAGAAAAACGTTATTTTTGTGCTATTCTATGAGCAAAGTTTCTAACAGCATTGCTTAGAATAAACAATAACCAGAATATACACAATAAATAGTAACATACAATTATACACTCCTTAAGCAGTTCGGTATGAATGAACGAATTTATAAAAGTACAACCGGTCAGTGATGTCCGTCCTACTTCTAAACCAAATGAAGCCGATCCGCTAAAAGATTAAGGAGCAACAGCATGAAAGGAGTTTAATTATGCGTTCGACTCGCCTTTGTATTACGTTTAACCAATGGTAAGATGCTGTCCTATCCCTGTGAATTGGCTCATCAACATTTTAATTGATATTACGTGCAGTTTTAATGATACATGGATTTTGCTTTCAGAAAATATGATCGATAATGTTGTGTTAAACCAAATATAACCAGCTCCAAATATGAAGCATCTGGTTTATGGAAACAATCCTTAAACAAAATACAGTCCAACCTGCCTTAAAGGCCACCTCTATGTAAAGGCCACCTGCTTATAAAGACCAGTATAATTGAATCCAAACTGTTCTTTAATAATTTTATTTAAACCTGTATATAAAGACCACTGCCATAATGACCACTTTTACTGGTTCCCTTGGGTGATCTTTATAGACAGGTTTGACTGTACACAGATTATTACTGTCTTAGAAATAATGGGACTAACTAAAATTAATAATAATAATAATAATAATAATAATAATAAAGGGATCTATATATAACATATCTCAAGTTTAAAATTTATTTATTTTTCACTTACTTAATTGAGGGTCCAAATAAAACCGATGTTGTTAATTTTAATTTTAGCTTTATACAACATGTATTAATTAGTTACTAGATCCGATTCTAGTTCATTAAACATTTTTACAACCATTTATTGGTTACAATTTCATTTCAATATGAACGTGAATATAAAAATAAAAATGATTTTTTTTAATTTAAAAAATAAAAATTAAAGAAATGTCACGATAAATACGATGCTATCTTTTAATATGAGTTTATCATGCTCAATAATTTTTTGATGCGGTTTCTTGTATTATTTTTTATTTTATATTTTACTGTTTAATATCAATTTCGTTGATATTTTTTAAAAATCACGCTATTATATATAGATTGTTTGACTTTAAAGAAATAATAGCCATTATCATGTTCGATAGTTTTTTAATTATGTTATTTGTGTTTTACTTTTAACTCTGTCCCAAAAACAGTGTATCAGTTGTCCGGGATAATTCTTGTTCATAAAACAATTTTAAAGACATCTTTTGATTTCGATATGAATATAAAAATGAAAATGATTAAAACATTAGAAATGGCACGTTAAAATGTGTTGCTTGGTTTTAATATGAATTAATCATGTTCAATAACTTTTAATTTTAAATTCTTTTTTATTTTTAACTCTGTCCCCAAAACAGTGTATCGTTTCCACGCTTTATATATAAAAATGACATACTATTGTATATATAAAATATTCATGAGATCAATGTTATGGTTAAATTTGTAATATCATTGTCGGTATCCATTGATGTTATTTTAGATCTACGCCTTTGTTTGGATATTAGAGGGTTTTAAAAGAGAAAGTCAAATATTTTTAACGCCTATCACTAACAAAGTCCTAGCAAATTATTTCCTAACGTAAACGTTTTATACATTAAAGTAAGTTAGTTTTATTTACTATTTTACTTATGTCGAGATCTCGGTATATATAGTATATATATATAAAGCTAACAGTTTATAAAATATTTTGAATAAGGAAGCATTTTTGTAACATTCTTCATAAATGTGTCACGCCATGGTCACCTGTTTCTTAAACAAAACAGACCTGTCGAATATTTAAAACTAAGTTAATCTAAGCTAACGAATAGTAGCCGAATTAGTAGTTCTACAGGGAATCGAACGAACCTCTAGAATTTCCCCTCGTTACTTACATCTCGACAGCTTTTCGGCAGATGCTATCTAGCAAATCGGATGTTTTTCGGACATTCGCTATCAATATCTTGGCAGCAATATTAATGTTTCGATTCCTCTTCGTTAGCTAGGCGTTAAACTTTCGACAGGTCTGTACTTTACACACAACCAAAAGAATTCCCTGCTTTAATCTGACACCATTTATGTTTGATTATTTTTTTGGATATCAGAATTCTGTTAATTATGATTACACTTACATCTTAACAATCCGTTATTGCTCATCAATTCTGTTCTAATCAAAATTTAAAGACTATTTAAAAATCTCTATGGAAATGTATTAATCATGGCAAGACAATTAAACTCACCTTAATTTTGAAATTAAATGCCGATTCTAACATTTCTATATTAAATAATATGGCACAGTTTTTTAATTTCAAACTGAAGTGTTTACCATAAAAGTGAAATGTTTCGCGACATGGCGTTCATTTTCTTCTTTCTGTCATAAGAGCAGAGAAGATTTCTGAGTCCCGTAGCAGCTGAAAAGAACATTTCTAAGCCATGGAGCAGAGAGAAACATTTCTGAACAGAGGATAGAGAATAATAGAATTCTACACTGGTATTGTCATATACCATTTTTTAAAAATTTATTTTCATTTTTTGAATGTATTTTATAAATAAATTAAAAAAATGTTATATGACAGTAGCAATGTGAGACATGAACATTTCTGAGCCCTTCAGCAGAGTATTATTTCTATAATTCTTTATATAGGGAAAAGAGACAGCGCACATGGTTCATATATTTAAAATTGAAAGCAATTGCAATATTATCCAAAGGATGTTTATGTTTCCTTTAAAATTCTTCACAATCTGTTTTTTCTTTTGGTTTCTTAAGTTCACAATTTTAGATTTTAAGGATTCTTGAAACTGGAGGTCATATGCTTGACAAATTATTTGAATATATGTTTGGTAATTCTCGTACATTTAAATTTTTCCCGAGATCTGATTGTGTTCAAAATATGGTCAAATTTCTACTTTTAAGCCATTGGTTCCCTTTTCACTCTTGTTCATAAATCGACTTATAATGATGCTTAATATGTAAGCCTAAAGAAGGATCAGCATGGCATGCCTGTTACAGAAGCAAAGCTTTCCTCCAGATATAGTACAAACTTCTAAAAATTTTCCTACTATATTCTAACGAATTACTGCCGAATTGGCAGCTCATATAGACCCATAATAAGCTATATCTCGACAGCTGTGCGACAGCTTTTATCTGTCTTTTTCGGCAGTTTTTCGGATATCTTGACCTCTCGGTAGCCAAGCTTCTACTTCAGCTAGCCCTAGTTTCACAATCATTCTTTAGCTAAGAATTTCCTTAACTTAAATCTTGAAAATTTTCATATCTTTATAGTTTTGTTAATTTCAAAGATATTGAGGAATTTATGGTGTCATTTTTAAGATCACTTCTAGATTAAAACATTTGCATTTAGTTTCGACAAAAACATTCATAAGTAGTTTCAAAAAGAGATTACAAAAATTTGCTAAATTTAAGTTAAGGAAAATCTTAGCCAAGGAATGATTGTGAAACTGGGACTTGGGCGTTAACATTTCGGTGGGCCTGTACTGTGTCCAATGTATGTAACTAGAACCCGAAATAGTTTGTTTAAAAAAAATCAAAATCACAACGCATACACTTCCTTACTTAGGCGATCCAAGTCGGTTTTATAAATGCCTTTTTAAATATCCGATTATTATATCTTCAAATATTTTATATGTCTGCTTGCCTGAGGACTAAATGCTAAATTAAAGTAATAATGTATACAAATTTAAAATGCACAGTGAGGTCAAATACCATACCGTTTATATAGGAATTAAGATTAGCGACAACTTCAAACGATTTATATGCATATTTCAAATCATTTCATTCAAAAGCAAATGTTGTCAGATTATCGTGTTTATTGTTTAAAATTGTGATAACATTTAAGTAAGGTTTTTAAAGAATGTTTTAACATAAAGCTTTTTATGATTCTAAATTTTGATTTTCATTAAAGGGTCATGGCTGGTGGATTGGAAACTTAAACCACTTAAATTTATATGTTTTAAACAAAACGTGAAATTAAGCAGTAATGTCTAATGATGCATTTGTTTATCACCTGTGTTCTGAATAATACTGAAATTATATAACTTTAGGAAATAAACTTTTTTAATGAAATTTTACAATTTACAATTTTTTTCTTTAAAATTAACTTGAACGTAAAATTTTTGTGGTAGTTTTGCTTGAGGCTATCACACACCCTTTGTAAAAGGAAATGTATCGTAATTTAAAAAATATATATTACAAAACTCGGAAAATATTTGAAAAATCGACTTCTTTTAAA